>PYAF01000356.1:358909-391791 GCA_007407185.1 Glycine tomentella
AATTTAATTAATAATCATACATTGATAATTTATAATAATTATATAATGTTATTCAATCATAAATAATAATTAATATATGACTTTTAAAAGAATTATTCTAAAACTCAACAAACGTATTATATATGTTAAATTATAATTGAATGATAATATAAAGTTTAATCTATTTTTTGATATATTTATTTTAAAAAATTAACAAACTTAATATATATTGAATAAAATTGTAAACTATTTACAATATATATATATATATATTATTTATTCTAGGGTTCATGAATTATTTTTTCTCAAAAAAATAAAATTTATGAATACGAATTAGACCACTGAGTTGACACATACAATAGAAGGCAGTTGTTTGCTTATATAATAATTAAATGGAGTATCACTATAGGCTAAGTTTCACGGATATATATTGGGTAAAATTAACGAAGTTAATTACCTGGAAGCATTACAATGAGCGTGACACTTCCTTCGTCTTCAGACCATTCGAAAAAGGGATCAAAATCTTGGTAATCAAAATTAGCTGCTGATTGTGCCTGTGCCATAGTTACTTTTACTTGTTGATCTTTTACTTTTGACCTCTCTTGTTGTCTCCGTTGTTGGAGAATGAAAGCTCTGGCAGTGTGCATTTATATGCACATTGATAGGAGATTATATATTATGCATTTTGCACGCAAATTCTAGTTCCTGTTAATTTCTGTTTTTGCTTTATTACTTTCTTTTCGTGCAAACATTGTGTCTCTGTTATTAGGGTGCTGATTCACGAAAAATTATATGCTTTGGTATCATAGAGGAGGTAACTTTGTGTTTTGGCGATGCTAAAAGCTCCACGTGATTCCTGACTACAAATATTGATTGGACAAAAGTTAAGGATTTTTTTTTCCTTCTTTTATTAAAGAAAGATTTGATTTTTTTTAAAAAAATACACTATATTTTAAGTAACCGACTTCTTCAAAAGAAATGGTTACATATATATAGTATGTTATATCTAAAACTATATAAAGAAGACAACATACAGTATGAAGTGTGAACATTAATATATATAAGTTAATTATTGGTTAACATGTTGATTGGTTAACTATGATTGTTAATCCTTTAGTAAATTGGTATATTTAATTTGCTAACAATGATAATAATTGAATCGTTATTAATTAATAATTTAAGTGTGCGTCGTCGAGTGCAAGATTGATTTCATACGTAAAAGAAATTTTTTAAGAAAGAATAATAATAATACTCAATAAAATAAGATTTTCCAGGATGATGATTGTTCTCCCTCAACCAAATCATGTCGTTATGGAAGTCCACACAAGAAGTTTTCTCCCTAAATGTAAACAAAGGAATCCCAAAAGAGGTTGTGTGGTGTGTTCCTACCTCACCTTTCTTCAAATTAAATACAGATGACAGCTCTTTCAGTAATCCGGGTCCTTTGGGTTTTGGTGGTTGTTGTGTAACTCATAAATAAATATCGAAAAGATTTAAACTAATAAGTTGTTGAGCAAATCATATTAGTGAGTATTATTGGAAACTTACTTGGGCAATGGATTCAAGGTTTCTACAGATCTTGTGGTCACACAACGAATTTATTCATGAGAAACACTAAGGCATTTATCATGGACTTCAGCGTGCTTGGACTTTAATTAAATCAAGACATTTCATTGGGGAATCAGATTCTCTCACATCGATCACGCTCATCAAGCAAGGTTGTCCTCCCTTCCACGCTCATGCAACTCTCATAAACAGCATAAGATCCTTCATGCCTTATCCTAGGGAGGAGTAGTTGAAGTTTCAACACACTTACAGAGAAGGAAACACGTGAGCGGGACAAGTGAGTGTTGAATAATAGGAGTATACTCGGATTGGTTTAGATTATTTTGATTAATGATTCAACCTAAATAAATTTAAATGGATTGATTTGAGTTGATTTTTCAAGAAAAAAAAAATGAAATCCAACTTAAATCAATTCGTTTGTAAACAATTTGAGTTTGATAAGATTGAGATTGACAGATCAAATCATTTAATTTTTCTATTCTTTTTTAAAATGCAATAGTATTTATAAGCTAAAATTTTTATTAGATGAAATATCTTAATACATTACTTATAATTATTATGTGAAAAAAAATCAAAGATGAATCACATTAATTGTTATCAATTTTTCATCATCATAACATAGATTAACATATTATTCTAAATTATGATTTAAAAATTGAAATATAATAAACAAGCACCACACTCACAAAGCTTAAAAACCCACAAACTAAAACTATTTCATCAAAGTTTGAAAATTTCAATGTTCTCAAATAGTAAAATAAGTAATACAACTAAAATTTCAACTAAAATTAAAATATTTTAAAACAAATTAAAAATCAAAATATATGTTCTACTACCATTTTTACTACATGAGGTTTTGAACCAATTAGTTATATATTATATATTGCATATATTAATAATAATAATTTAATAATCAACATATCTAAATATTAAAATTCGTGACTCAATTTAAAATTCAAAAATTCAACGAATTTGATTAGTTTAGTTCAAATTTCACCCAAATACAAAAATTATCTAATCCAATTTAGATTAATTTAAATTCATGGGTGACCCATATCGATCACACCCTACTATAGAGATTATGGATTCTTGTCCAATTCACATGAGATGTTGTCTCATGGTTGATTCTACGAGGAGTGTATTTATTCATTTGTAGTTTATCTTTGTTTTCTCAATTATAAAAAAAATACTCAATATAATAGCATCTTATTGTTTTTATTTATTATTTTCTTTCTAGTATCTTTCTATAAATTTCAAAAGGAAGAAAAGAATTGGAGTTATAAATAATAGATTTTGTTTAGAACTCAATTTTGAAAAAAAAAATTGAAGAAAAAAAATGTGAAATTTAGTTTTTTCAAAGTTAATTAATCAACAAGTAATTTTTTTTCTTTATATATCACCTATATCCTTCATGCAAACAATACTGTTTAAGCTGAGTAATAAGAATAATAATAAATATAATGTCATAACTTTATAACACTACAAAGTAAATTTTTAACACCATTCAAAGGTTTTTAACATTTAAATGCATAGTATACATATAAAAGTTCAAATCAAATATAGCATATATAATATTTGGCTTTAAGTTTCAACACATTTGTAATAACAGTTACATGCAACTAGAATAATAAAAAATAAAAAATATCTTAGATTGATGATTTTTGTTTTTAAGAAAAAATAAAAAACGGCATATTTTAAACAATTTTCATTGATATGCCGTGAATGGTGGTTTTTTGCCATTTTGACTAGCTTTAATTTCTGCTTTCCTATTGTTTAACTTTAACCGATTTTTTCCAGACTGATGATTATGTGGTTTATTTGAACTAAGCACTACATCAATCCACCAGTTTGTATTTTTTCATTAAAGTAGACAGTTCAGTTAAATTTTAAAAACACGACGGCAGCACAAGCTATCTACCTTATAATTATTTTGTCCCACCAACACTGGACAAACTGTTAAATTTATCATTATATAATAACCATTGAGGAAAAAGAATATATATGATGGATGGATGATATAAACGTTGCCATGTGGAATTGGCCAATTATAAATTGAGTAGTCTTTCGTTCACAACAATATCATCTTCTATTGGTGAAATTGATTTGTTTAATTTGGCTTAATTATTTAAAAACTTAAAAAACTCAACTTCTTGGATCACTATGATATACTAGCTCATAGCCTTATATTATATTATTTTTTATACGTAAAAATTAAATATATTATTAAAGATTTATAATAATTTACATATTTACTCAATTAATTCAATATATCACTCACTTTCGGCATTACCAAATATAAGAATTTTTATTTTATCATGGATTCTATATATCAAGCCTGCAAATTATATTATTCTTTTTATAGATATGCATGCATCATTATCTAATATCTAATAAATGATAGTATTGTATATACATATTTTAATATATATTTAGCATTAAACAACATCGATTTTCAGTAAAAACTGATGTTGATTCACAAAAAATAACATCATTTTTTAATAAAAACTGATGTTGATTCAAAAAAACAATATCAGTTTTCAACAAAAAATGATGTTAATTTATAAAAAAACAACATCAGTTTTTCAATAAAAATTGATATTGATTCACAAAAAATAATATCGTTTTTTGATAAAAATTGATGTATATTTTTGTTAACATCAATTTTTTAATACTGATGTTAACGTTGATACTTTTAACATCACGTAAAAATTGATGTTAAAAGCTAAAAAAAAACTGATGTTTATAGCCTACTTTTTAGTAGTGGTCGGTGATCGTCTGGCCTTTGTGGTGAGCTTCTGTTTCATTTGTTTGGAGAATGATAAAATGAAATGCTTCCAGTTTAGTCACCAAGTATCTTCTATAGGTTGCAGATACTCAGAAAATTGCAGATATTGCTGCAAACGCTGCTATTGTTGATTACAGTCTTGAAAATCTTGAACCACCTATTCTAACTGTGGAAGATTAAAAGATCTATCATTTTTAAATTACCTCCTTTTCTCTCCCCAATTCAAGTTGGTGATGTGTTAAAAGGAATGGCTGAAGCAGATCGCAAGATTCTTTCTGCTGAGGTACATGTAACATATCCATTGCTTCCTCCTTCACATCTTTGTGGCCATCTCTACTTTGGTTTCTGATGTGATGTTTAGGTTTGTTTCTGAATAATGAGTGTTGATGAGATTATATAGATAAAAAGTGGCCATTGTCATCATGTATCAAATTCAATGTTAAATACAGTTGAAACTTGTGTCTCAATACTATTTCTACATGGAGACACAAACTACACTTGCTGTACTTGATGAAGACAATTGCATTGTGGTTTACATTTCAAGTCAATCTCCTGAGTATGTTCATTCTAATGTAGCAAGATGGCTAGGTATTCCTGAAAATAATGTTCGTGTCATTACAAGAAGGGTTGGTGGAGGTTTTGGTGGAAAGGTCGTGAGAGCTACGGGAGTAAGTTTTTAGTTTACTATGCTTTTGACAATATTTCTTCTTTATTATTAGATCTGTTATCACTTCTTGAATATGACTAATTAACATGTAGAGTCTAGGCATGAATATTCGGACTTTCTGTAGTTTGAAGAATTAATTCACTGTTATATTAAAAAATTATTTACAATTTTTAAAAGAAAATTGAAAAAATAACAAATTTTTATCAATTTTTTTTAAAAAAATTATACGACTAGTAAAAATTTTTACAATTTTGAAATAGTAATATTTTGATAAATTTGATTTTTCAATTTTTTTTTACAAAATTGTAAATAATTTTTTAATTTAATTATTTAATAAATAAAATATATTTTTACTATTTTTGTTGATTTTATTTAATGTTTTTAAATATTTTATTTAATTTAAATTTTTATATGATTTTATTTAATATAATTTTTATATATTTTGTTAAAGTTAACATTTTTATTTAAAAAATTAAAAAAATAGATAAATTTTCCATTTTAAATAAAAAAACTATAAGACTTCTAAGTCGTAAAAAATTATACGACTTGAAAGTCGTAAATTTTTTTACAATTTTGAAATCACAAATTAAAAAAAAATTAATTAAAGTCTTAAATTATTTTACAATTTCTTTTAAAAAAAATTAAATTCAAAATTTAGAAGTCTTACAACTCATTATAATTTACCTTCTTTTCATAATTTATTTGAAATGCTCCTATTTGATTGTTTCAGAGTTAAAATCTATTTCCAAATGATAATTAAAAGAAAAAACGCAGCCTATTGGTGATTTCCCTTCAGGATGTATCTGAATCCAAAGACAGATCTGATAATGGTCGGTGGAAGGCACCCCATGAAGATAACTTGAGATATTGATCAATGCAGGGATATATGTTGATTTTAGTCCAATAATACCACGCAACATGATTGGTGCACTTAAAAAGTATGATTGGGGTGCTCTCTCTTCTGATATAAAACTATGCAAAACAAACCATCCTAGTAGAGCTGCAATGAGAGCCCCTGGGCATGCGGAAGGATCATACATTGCTGAAGCTATAATAGAAAAGGTTGCAGCCACACTTTCAATGGATGTTGATTGTGTAAGGAGCATTAATCTTCACACATACACAAGTCTCGAGGCATTCTACAAGGACTCTTGTGGTGAGCCTCACGAGTATACTATGCCTTTAATATGGAGTTAAGTTAAATGTTTCTGCAAACTATGAAATGAGAGTTGAATTGGTGAAAGAGTTTAATAGGATTAACACTTGGAAGAAAAGGGGAATTTCTCGAGTGCCAGTGTTGTATGAGGTGAATGTAAAAACTACTCCAGGAAAAGTGAGTATTTTTTCAGATGGGTCTGTTGTTGTTGAAGTTGGAGGAATTGAATTGAATTGTTGTCCAAAACACTATCAGTTCTATCACATTGCACTGCACCAAGTGCAAATGCACCCATCTGTTTCAACAACTTTATCCAAAGACGTCTGCATCTTCAACAAAGTAAGGGTTGTGCAAACTGATATTGTGAGCTTGATTGAAGCCTCTCAAGGAAAAACTACAGGAGAAAATGGGTTCTGTCAACTGGGTGACGCTTATTCATCAGGTTGAATCTATATTTTAAACATGAGTAAATATTGTATTCATTGATGTTCTAATTGACTTTTACAGTGTTATTCAATTATTCAATCATAAGTTATTATATTTAATAAATTTGTTGACTTAAATAATAATTTTTTAAAAATCATGTATATCATGATTTTCAATTGATTAACAATACATAAAAATTAAACTTTTAAAATATTGATGTGTATCTTATTTTTTTATAATTTTGTAAAGAGATGTCTCACTACTATTTTCTTTTATCTTTAATTTTATAAAATCATTATTCTTTTTTATCTAATTATTAATTTTTCTTATTTTGTATAAAATAATATTAAATAACATTTAAAATATATTTTAATCAATCATTATGATGGATTGTATTATTGCTACCTTTCCATCACTTATTTTGCACTAATATTTTTAATAAATATTATTTTAATTTTTGAATCTAATATTAATAGTATTTTTGTTCATTCATTTAATAAATTTATTTTTATAAAATTAGTATTTATTTGTTTTTATTTATTTATTAATTTTTCTTAATTTATATAAAATAACGAAAAACAACACTTATTTTATGAAAAAGAAATTATATTTATAATTAATCATTATAGTCAGTCATATCATTATCATTGCTACCTTCCCATCACTGATTTCTTATCTTACCTTCCCTGAGCCCTGCCGCACTAATCGCTCTTTTCTCGTTGAATTTTGTGCCTGACTCTTTGGTTTTGCCCTCTTCTTCGTTAAAACTTACAACCACAAGTCCATCTTCTCTATCCTTATCTTTTCTTTTGCCATTTTCTATCTCTTCCAATAACAAACGGACGAATAACTGACCTTTCACACTACACTACAGTCTGCATCTAAAAAAGTCAAACACAATTTTTTTTTGCAAGAAATAAAGAGATAATGAATGAATAAAAAAATACTAGTTATAAATAAAATAAAAGTGACACCTATCATTAGAGAGATGGAGGAAAGATTTTTAGGGAAGAGGATTCAAGTCCCAATACTATTTTGTTTAGAAATTTTAAATGAGTTGGATGATTAAAAAAAAAAAAGTTTGTCGAATTTGATCTTCTCTATTCTTCTGATAAAGTTAATATTTTAATAAGTTAAAATTTGTTGATAAAACAAATTAACATTTGCATGGAGCAGCATGCAAAGGTGCGTGAGAAAATGCATATATAGAGTAAGGAATCAATAAAGTATTTGTTGAATTAGCTGGTTGAGGTGACAGTGACAGAATGAATTGGAAATTATGATACCAATTCCACATGCGTTTTTAAAAAATTAACGTTGTGCCCATGTCGATCGAGAACAGTTGACTATTGTGATGTGAAGAAAAGATCTGTACGGAACGCCGACTCGCACACATTAATTATATATGAGAGTTTAAAGTTTTCTTCTGTTGCTGATCAAAACTGATAGAAATAACACTTGCTGAGCTATGGAACTGGAGAAGACACCACCGACAAGTTTGGTTTTTGGTGTTAATGGTGAGAGGTTTGAACTCTCCCACGTTGACCCTTCAACCACTTTGCTCCAATTCTTACGCACTCGTACTCGTTTCAAGAGTGTCAAGCTCGGTTGTGGTGAAGGTATATACTATAAGTTTGTGTTCAACCATTCATCTTTTTTTGTTTTTCTATTTCAATAAGCTTGGTATTTACGATATAGATTCATCTTCTTTCTCCTTCCTTCTCTGTAAGATTAATTGTGGTTCCACTTGGTGAAATCCTGAATAAATTTTGATGGTCTTGGAATGATTTTCCAGTTCCAGGTCAAACGGGTTAGTTCAAAGCTGTTGTGACCTTGTAGGATGCTGCTTCAATTTTTGCACTTAATTGTACTCCCTTTATGCTTACTGTCACTTTAAATTGTCCAATACCCCTTTTCTGGCCCTTTTAAGAAGTAGATACAATGGAAGAATTATAAGTCAGTATATTGATTAGGCTGATCATAAGCATGTAATGTACTTCTGTTAAACAAACAAAAAAACATGTACTGTACTTCTGTCAAAAAAAAAAAAACATGTACTGGACGGGTTCATATTATTCTTGAGCTATATCAATAATTTTCATTTTCATTTATATATGATAAGTTCTTCCAAAAGTAACTCTAGATAGTGTTAATGTTCTCCATAACTTTTTGTATATATTAAATTTCCGCAATCCAACCCATAAACATTTTAATATCATTTCAATCATAAAGAATCTAACTAAGTTGGTTGAATTTTGGCTAAACAGTATGCGTGGATAAAAGTACTAAATAATTTTGAAACTATAAGAAATTGTAAATTTAAGCTATTCAATGAAAACTTTTAATCTAATGAATCGTTGAGAGAGAGAGAGAGAGAGAATTATTGAATGGAGTAACTCTGCCAAGTGTTTTTCTTGGAATAATTTGATCTGCACCCTATATATTTAGGTGGGGGAATTCATCTTATTTTTCTGATGTTCAAATCATGAAGATGGAGGAGGTGCTTTAGTAGTCCTATTTTTATTTTATTTTTCCAACTTGGTACTTCATGTTTAGACATGGTTGGTTGGTTTCAGGGGGTTGTGGCGCTTGTGTAGTTTTAATCTCCAAATACGATCCTGTGCTTGACCAAGTTGAGGATTTTACAGCAAGCTCTTGTCTCACACTACTTTGCAGCATATATGGCTGTTCAATAACAACTAGTGAAGGCATTGGAAATTCTAAAGAAGGATTCCACCCAATACATGAAAGATTTTCAGGATTCCATGCCACTCAATGTGGCTTTTGTACTCCTGGAATGTGTGTCTCCCTCTTTGGAACTCTTGTCAATGCTGAAAAGATTACTTGTCCAGAGCCACCTGCTGGGTTCTCAAAAGTAACTGTTGCTGAGGCTGAAAAGGCAATTGCTGGGAATCTTTGTCGCTGTACTGGGTATCGACCGATTGCTGATGTCTGCAAAAGCTTTGCAGCTGATGTTGATATGGAGGATTTGGGGTTCAACTCTTTCTGGAGAAAGGGAGACAGCAAGGACTTAAAGGTTAGTAGGTTGCCTCAATATGACCGTAATAAAATGAATAGTAGATTTCCTTTGTTTTTGAAGGAAATCAAGCATGGTGTGTTCTTGGCTTCTGAGAAACACAGTTGGCACAGACCTATTAGTCTAATGGAGCTTCAGAGCTTATTGAAATTAAACCATGGTAATGGAACCCGGATAAAAATTGTTGTTAGTAATACAGGTATGGGATATTACAAAGAAAAGGAAGCCTATGATAAGTACATTGATCTAAGGGGAATTTCTGAGCTTTCAAAGATCAGAAAGGATCAAACAGGGATTGAAATTGGAGCAGCAGTGACAATATCTAAAGCTATTGAAGCACTGAAGGAAGAGAGCAGAAGTGACTTTCTTTCAGATTATGTGATGATACTTGAAAAGATTGCTGACCATATGAGCAAAGTTGCCTCAGGATATATTCGGAACACAGCCAGTGTAGGTGGAAATTTAGTTATGGCACAGAAGAATAATTTTCCCTCAGATATTGCTACAATACTTCTTGCTGTAGATGCAATGGTTCACATAATGACTGGTATACAATTTGAGTGCCTAACATTAGAGGAATTTCTCGAAAGACCGCCATTAGGTTTGGAAAGTGTGCTTTTGAGCATTAAAATTCCTAGTTTGGAACTCAATATAAGTGAATCATCAGAACCAAGAAGTAGATTCCTCTTTGAAACTTACCGAGCTTCTCCTCGACCCCTTGGAAATGCCCTTTCTTACTTAAATTCTGCTTTCCTGGTTAAGGTGTCTCAATGCAAGGATTCTGGTGGAACTGTGATTGACACGTGTAGGTTGTCTTTTGGTGCTTATGGGAGTAAGCATGCAATCAGAGCAAAAAATGTTGAGGAGTTTTTAGCTGGAAAGCTTTTAAGTGCTAGCATTCTATACGATGCTGTCATCTTGGTTACAGCCACTATTGTACCTAAAGATGATACCTCAAAAACCACTTACCGTTCAAGTTTGGCAGCTGCTTTTATTTTTCAGTTCTTTAACCCACTTCTTGACGCTTCCGCAATAAACAATGGTTATTTAAATGGACATATTAATCTTCCTTATGCTAAGGATTTTGAGTTAAAAGAGAATCAGAAGCAGGTTCGTCATGACAAAGTTCCAACTTTACTGTCATCTGGTAAGCAAATCCTTGAAGCAGGCTGTGACTATCATCCTGTTGGTGAGCCAATCATGAAATCTGGAGCTGCACTACAAGCTTCAGGTTTGTTTTGTATCATTGAGTTTTGAATTGATTGACTGCCTTCTGTCTGTGCATTTCTATAATTGTTTCAAAGTACTAAACTTAAATATTTACATGAAAAAAGTTGGTAATTTTTTGTATTATATTCCATTTGCTAGAAAGTGAGTCCTTGTGCAATTTTAGGGTTGTAAGCTTGTGATCTGGTGGTATACAGTTGTATACATTTTACCCTCTCTAGATCCTACAATGCTTGCAGAATTGTGTGTTGGACTGCCCATCATTATTCACTTCCACTGAATATGTGACATCAATCTCTTTGTCAGGTTCATAAAAATATGTCTCTCTTTCTCCTTAGAAGCTTGTAGCAACAAGCTAGTAAATGTGTCAGATTTTTCCCTCTCTAAAAGCCTTCCCCCTTTTCCCTTCCTGTGATTGTTAGGTATGGCTCAAATTGTGTCGTCAGTATATATGCACGGGGGCCCAGGGGAGTCTCCCCGGCGGGGGCTAGGGGGCTAGAGGCCTAGTACTGTTGTTGGCCTCGTATTTTATTATTTGTAGTTTGGGTTTGAGCCCATGAATAGCTACGATGCTTAGGGTTTCTAAGCCTATATATTTCCTTGTAATCTGAGTACAATTGTACAAGTGTATGAGGAAATATAGTGAATAGCTGGACGTAGCCCACATTGGGTGAACTAGGGTAAATTCTGTGTGTTGTTTTCTTCTTCCCTTTCTCACTTTCTCCTATCTTGATTGTTCAGTACCCAACAGTGATCTTTTGCTTTGGAGCAGTTTGGCATTTTTTTTGGTTGAATCCGGGGTATCCCTCGGCAGAGAGCCAAGGACTAATCCCTCGAGGTACGTAGATCCATTTAAGGGTCTAACCTCTCCCAACAGATGTTTTTCCATATACATGGACCAGGGATCAAACACCTGACCACATGCTTAAAAGACAATATTATCTTCCAACCATGTCACACCATGTTGGTATATTCATTTAGTAGCATTTTATAACCAATTGCTACATAGCAGAAGTCAAAACCCCTATGTTCATAAAAAACTTGTTCCCCATGCTCTTGGTTCTGATGAATTGCGTATCCATATTTTGCATCTTGTCTCTGGTTACCTTATAACTATTGTCAAGATAACTATGCTAAAAAGTCCACTTTGTACTGCAGTCCATAGACTAGATTTTGTGTGTGAGATTTATTTTATCCTGTTTTGGTGCCTGTCATTTATAACTTTTCATGTTTAATTTTTTAAATTTTTGTTCAGTAACAAGTACATATTTATGAATAATCATCATGTATAGGTGAGGTTGTGTTTGTGGATGACATTCCATCACCATCAAATTGCTTACATGGAGCATATATTTATAGTGCAAAACCTTTAGCAAGGGTTAGGAGTATAAAACTCACGCCTGAATTGCAATTGGATGGATTGAGGGATATCATTTCAAGTAAAGACATTCCCAATGGTGGGGAAAACATTGGATCTAAGAGTATATTTGGGGTTGAACCTCTCTTTGCTGAAGAGATAGCCAGATGTGTTGGTGAACGACTAGCCTTTGTGGTGAGTTCTTATATCCCTCATTTTGATCCAATAAAGTATGAGCTTCTTTTTCATTTCTTTGGAGATTGATATGTGAAATACTACCATTTTAGTCACCGAATACCTTCTTTAGGTCGCAGATACTCAGAAACTTGCAGATATGGCTGCAAACTCAGCTGTCGTTGATTATGATACCGAAAATCTTGAACCACCTATTCTATCCGTTGAAGATGCTGTTGAAAGATCTAGCTTTTTTGAAGTTCCTCCTTTTCTTTATCCAAAACATGTTGGTGATATATCAAAAGGAATGGCTGAAGCGGATCACAAGATTCTTTCTGCTGAGGTACATTATTTACTCTGCTTCCCCTCTTCCTCTCATTCCATACCTTTGTAAACCTTGGTTTCTGATGCAATATTTAAGTTTGTTCCTGAATAATTAATGTTTAATTGGTTATGCTGAACAAATATTCATTGTTATCTATCAAATTCAATGTTAAATGCAGTTGAAACTTGGGTCTCAATACTATTTCTATATGGAGACACAAACTGCACTTGCTGTTCCAGATGAAGACAATTGCATTACAGTCTACTCCTCAAACCAATGCCCTGAGTTTGTGCATTCTACTATAGCAAGATGCCTAGGAATTCCTGAAAATAATGTTCGTGTAATTACAAGAAGGGTTGGGGGTGGTTTTGGTGGAAAGGCCATAAAAGCAGTATCTGTAAGTATTTAGTTATGCTTTAATATTTTGAAAATCTAATATATTACTCATCTCTATCACTTTTTTTTTTCAATGTAGAGGGTAGATACGAAGCTTCAAATTTTCTGTATCACCGATAATCTGAATTTTTTTTCTTTTCTTATCACCATATTTCTGTAGACATATTAGTATGTGCTCTTATTAGACAAATTTCTGAAACTGTAAAAGAAGTTTACTCCAATGGATTATAAATAGAAGCTTATGTCATGTCACATCATCTTGAAATGTCCATATAAGTAGCTTCTTTCCATTATATGTTGCATGATATAATTGTCAACGGCAAGCCTGGAATTAGAATAAAATGGTTTTGTACTTCTGTCTTTTTATTTCCTTCTTTCTTCAAAATATAATGTGCTTTATCTTCTCCCTTTTTCTAACCCATCCTGTAAGATTGCAGAAAAGATTCAGTAGTAGATAAGTTATATATGAAAATTACATATGCATGCATGTGTCTAACTGTCTATAATACTAACCATTGGATCATGCAGGTTGCCACATCATGTGCACTAGCAGCACAGAAATTACAGCGCCCAGTTAGAATGTATCTAAATCGAAAGACAGATATGATAATGGCCGGAGGAAGGCATCCCATGAAGATAACTTACAGTGTTGGGTTTAGGAATGATGGTAAGATTACTGCACTAGAACTTCAGATATTGGTTAATGCAGGAATATATGTGGATGTAAGTGCAATTATGCCAAACGCTATAGTTTACGCACTTAAAAAGTACGACTGGGGTGCACTATCTTTTGATATAAAGTTATGCAGAACAAATCATCCAAGTAGATCTGCAATGAGGGGCCCTGGGGAGGTTCAGGGATCATTTATAGCTGAAGCAATTATAGAAAATGTTGCAGCTACACTTTTAATGGATGTAGATTCTGTCAGAAGCGTTAATCTTCACACACACAAAAGTCTTCAGTCATTCTATGAGTACTATCATGGTGAACCTTATGAGTATACTTTGCCTTCAATATGGAGTAAGTTGGCTGTTTCTGCAAACTATGACCAGAGAAATAAATTGGTGCAAGAGTTCAACAGGATTAACACCTGGAAGAAAAGGGGAATTTCTCGAGTACCAGTTGTGATTCAACTGACTCTAAGACCAACTCCTGGAAAAGTAAGTATTTTTTTAGATGGGTCTGTCGTTGTTGAAGTTGGAGGAATTGAATTGGGTCAAGGTCTTTGGACAAAGGTGAAACAGATGGCTGCATATGGTCTCGGTGCTATTCAATGTGATGGAACTGAAGGTCTTTTGGACAAAGTACGGGTTGTGCAATCTGATACGGTGAGCTTGACTCAAGGAGGCTTCACTGCTGGGAGCACTACATCAGAGTCGAGCTGCGAAGCAGTTAGGCTTTGCTGTAATATCTTGGTAGAGAGGCTAAAGCCTCTTAAGGAAAAGCTGCAGGAGGAAATGGGCTCTATCAAGTGGGAGACCCTTATTCTTCAGGTAGCTACTATAAATAAAGTAAAAGAGCTCAATTTTGAACATTGATAAATTTTCCTCTTAAAAGAGCTATCTTCATGATTGTTGTGGGAGGAAGTTCCCAGAAGATAAAACCAGTTCTCTTCATAACATGAAGCAAGTGGCAACTTAACTGTTTTCTCTCTATGATCCATGTGGACAGACTATTTATGATTGAATTTCACTACTGACCACTGAAAGGTTTACAAACTTGTCTTTTTCAATTCACATTGATGCATGTATATTATTATTAGTATTTGTAATTGTGCATGAGATGTATTGCTTCAAGCTTTTCCTGTTAAGGTCTTGGAGTGTGTAGTGCGGAAGATGGCACACTGGCAAGTAGCATTCTCACAATTTATTGGTTCATAATTACTATAATTAGGAAAATATTCAGGGAATTTCATGTGCAAATGGAATTGGTAGAGAATTTCTTCTTATTTTCCTAGCCCACAAGCATTTATATTTAATCACCATGTTGCTGACAATTTATTAACGTACAGGCACACATGCAAGCTGTGAACTTATCAGCATCTTCATTGTATGCACCCAGTATTAACTCTCTGAGTTACCTTAATTATGGTGCTGCAGTAAGTGAGGTAGGTCGGTTTTATTTTTTGTTTTATATGCACATCTCAAATCAAAATGGTATTTTCTCTAGTTCTTTGATAATTACTTCTCTTGAATGTTAATTGCTAATGTATATTTTCACGCAAACCATGTTACCGAGGTAATTGAGCCAACTTTTTTTATACTGATATTCTAAATATTGGAAATTATTTCTCAGGTGGAAATAGATCTTCTGAATGGAGAAACCAGATTTTTGCAAACAGATATTATTTATGATTGTGGACAGAGTCTAAACCCTGCTGTGGATTTAGGACAGGTAAGCCAACTACATATTTGCTAAGCAAGCTCAGCCCATACCAAGAATAACACAAGAGTTGGGTCCAAAAATAGTTTTTATTTACACAACTTCTTACATCAAGACCCTCTGGGAGTATAAAAGGACATTGAACTGGCACACTATTCCCTATGCCAAAAATTAAATTTAATAGTAAAAGTGGAAAACACAATAATCAACTCCTAATTGGAGGTCCTAGAATGTTTATGGTCTCTTACTACTTACAACTATTCAGTTATTTCAGTACGAATATTTATCCTTCTTAACAATACAATTGTATCCTGCAGATTGAAGGAGCTTTTGTCCAGGGGTTAGGATTTTTCATGCTTGAAGAATATGAAACAAATCTTGATGGTTTAGTGTTGCAAGACGGCACTTGGAACTACAAAATTCCTACGATAGACACTATACCTAAACAGTTTAATGTTCAAGTCCTCAACAGTGGGCACCACCAGCAACGTGTTCTCTCTTCAAAAGGTATGACCAAGGAGTTATCAAAAACCTGTTTGTGAAATTGGTCGGTCTTATTTATTTATTTTTTCTCATGAATGCACCTCACTTATACATGAAATGAGTATTTTCATTATAGTTTATTCTAACAGTTCAATTTCAAAATCTAGGGATGATAAAGACATAAATATTTGTTAACAATATCTTTTGTAGTGGAAAGTAACTAATTAAATAATATACGAGCTTGGGTACGAGATGCATGTGATACCTCTGGAACAGAAAATTTAAAAAAAAAAAAAAACAGTTCGATATCAAGCCTGAAGATGGAAGTGGATGCAACAAATAATGATTAATTCAATTTCATCTGCATAATACTTTAGTAAAATAAATAATAGTGTTTGTAACTTGAAAGTACTCCCTCTCCCTATCCCTAAAAAAAATAACAAAAATAATTAATTTAGTTAATCATATTAAATTTGTCAATTATTTATACTATCATTTCAAAATTATATTTTTTTATTTCTCCATCTACTTAATTATTTTTCATTAATATTTAAAGTGAGAATACTTAAGTAAAAATATGTAGAAAAAATAATTAATGCATCTAAAAATTAACAAATGATCTTAAAAAAAGGATAAATAAATTTCTGAAAATGTTCTTATAATCAGAGACAAAAATAGTAATTTGCAATAACTAAAAAGGTATTTAAACCTTTTATTTAAGACTCTTAATAAGATTGAGAAAGCTTCACTTATTCCAGTTTGAAAATCTAAAATGAAAAAAAAAAAATTGAAATTTGTTGCTGCAGCTTCTGGCGAGCCGCCATTACTTCTTGCAGCTTCCATTCACTGTGCCACAAGAGCAGCTGTAAAAGAAGCAAGGAAACAGCTTCTTTCATGGAGCAACCAAGATGAAGAAGATTCAACATTTCAGTTGGGGGTCCCTGCAACCATGCCTGTGGTCAAGGAACTCTGTGGACTGGACATTGTAGAAAGATACTTGAAATGGGAAATGGGAAGGACATAATGGTGCTCACAATCCTAAATAAGTTGGAAGAATGATCTTATTCTATCCAATTTTCATTCCTTTTGGTAAAATAAATAAGTGGAGTTTTTCTTTTATTTTATTTCACATAATGATCATGCTAGTGGAATTTTTAAAAAAATTATGTTTACAATAAGAAACACAAGCTGGTTCAGTTGCGTAGTTTTTGCAGCAAGGAAAAGGACTAGCTGGACAGTTATGTTCTCCAGTTATGTATAAGTAAAAGTTAAAAGTGTCTTGCATCTTGCTTGAATGCTCTAACATCCACATAAGCATGCTTTAATTATTAACCAAACCGTTTTAAGAAATGAAATTGCTCGTTATAAAAATTGGTATACGGTTTTTATTTGGTGTGCGGCTGAATTCATTCATATCAGCAATTCAATTTTTATAAGTTTTTGTTAACCAAATTAAATTAGGAAGTTTGCAGCTATATATTTTAATTAAACTGCACCTCTTGCAGATCTAAAATACTCTCTGGAAGATCTAGGTAATTGATAAGTGCTAGTAAAAATTCATGACTGCAGAGCATTTCGATCGGCCCTTAAAATGTTTTTTAAAATGATTTTTTTAGAACAAACTTAGTTTAGTAACTTGACAACAATGATATTAATATATCTTTTTTTTTTTTTTTGTTAGCGACAAGGTTAGAATCTAAAGTCTTGTGTATACCATCCAAATCACTCACCACTAAACAAGCTCTAATGATATGTTATATCAATTTTTTTACATCACTTTTTAGTAATTCAATTTTTTCCGTTTTTTCCAGCACGTCATGTATCTTATCTCTTCCTTTTCCTTTTCCTTTTCCTTTGTATCTCTTTAATTGTAAAATTTATTATAGAAAAATATTATGAAAGTTGAATTCTTCTAATTCTTATATTACACCTTAACTCTAAAATGTTGCACCTTCGATGCCCTTCTTGATTCTTTTTATAAGACTTTTTCTAAATTATTTACTACAATTCACTTAATAATAAATAATAGTATTTAAAAGAGTATTTCAATAAACATTTTTAAAAATAGTTTATCATTTCTTTCAGGAACATTATTTATAAGAAAGATATGGTCAGTTTCTTTCTAAATACAAACACTGCCGACAAAGTTTCACACTGTAATTTGTTATTTTGTAAGTACTAATTTTTTTCAAGATAAAATTAATCCATATTAATTTGAATATGATGCCGCATATGCATGATATGAAATATAAGCAATTGTCAAATAGAGTAAGAGACACGTGTTTACAAGATGAATTTCCTCCATAAATAATACGCCAGGTGCATGCAGGACACCGTTGTCCCTTGTCCCATAAAATGATGATAGACTTGTGTTTCGTAAAATAAAGGGGGGAAAGTAAAAGGCACGTTGCTTTAAATTTGATTTGATAAATGGAAAATGTTTGGTTTGTAAAGTCAGGACAATACAAAATTATTTCTTAAGATGAATATAAAAAGAATAATAAATGATTATATAAAATTTTAGTTGCATACTTTGTATTCTCAGGATGTTTTCTTATCAATGATTCATAAATTTTTCTATTAAATAAATTATTTTCACTTATATAAATACAATAATCAATATCACATTATACGACTACATCAATACTTTTGATTAAAAAAGTACATACTCTTCTTGTGTTTCGGATTTGTATGAATTATTAAGCTAGACATCACGAGATGACTTGTGTCCCCGCTGAAACAGAAAGCAACATTTGCAAACAAAAATTGTGAATGGCGAGAAGACATATAAACATGTCACTATCAGCGTACAATCTAACAGTGGACACAATTTGTAGGCAAATGTTCTGTAGCTTAATAAAGAGGTATTCAATTAACAGGGACACAAACACAATAAATTTGAAACAACTTAAAATGTTCAGTAAATTTTTGGTTTCATTACATTGTTAATTCTTTAAATTTAAATTAAGCATTTGTTATGTTAGTTTTACAGTTTTTTTAATTGATTTTTTACTTAATATCAAACCCTCATTTTTTATATTTTTTTAACTACTTACAAACATGATGTAGGGATAGACAAAAATGTTAGATACAATTAAAATTACAACATATGAAATGTTTCCCAAACTAAGGGAGAAAAAATATAGGACCATTGTATTAGATGATGCAATATCGATCGAACGTACGTACTACTGCCCATGAAATTTAATTTGAAAGTCACGAGCTTTTCTGTTCTAAATTCCCCCCTTGCTCCACTCACCGACCCCGGAAAAATAAAAAATAAAAAATAAAAATGCAGGATCTAGGAGCAAGTCATGAGCAGAAACTTCAACGTAATAAAATAAACTAAAAGAAAATCTGTTTTAATTGAATGTTAAAAAATTTAAGTAATCATCTAAACTTTTTATTGACTTTTAAAATAATTATTTAAAAAAATTCAAATGATGATTTGTAATTAACTAATACTACAATATTAAACTCATTTAAATGTAAACGGTGTAAAATGAAAAGATTTTAAGGTTTCTATTTTCTAAACTACCAACCAATTATAACATGTAAATTTATTAGTTTTTATAAAAATTATCTTAAAATTTATATCTAACATAATTTATAATTAATTGATAGTTTTTATAACAGTCAATAAAGTATATTTTATTAACATGTAGAGTTCACAAGAAGTTGTCTAACAACAGAATATAGCAGTAAATACATCATCACCAACAAATTTTACAAGCTATAGTACCACCAGTACAAAAAGAACAATTACCATAAGACATAATTAACAACTACAGCACAATATATCCCAATCCAACAGAGTAAAGATTCTTACAGATAGATTGCATGAAAACTAAACTTTCTTTGCTATTTGTGATTAGTATGTTAATACTGAAAGGTAATGATATGATTCACATAACTAATGTCAGCATATGCATATATATATATATATATATATATATATATATATATATAAGAATGTAGTTGAGAAGCACAGGCTGTAACTGTACTGGGACCAATCACTGACAGCTGCTCTCACTCTCCATGTGTATATAGTCTTAATTAATTTCTACATTAATTAGATAGTTTGGAACTGTGTATATAGTCTTGATCAATTTCTACATCATATATACTTGCTTTTAATTTATTTGAAAAAATAATAACACTTAATTATGTATTATATAAACAACTAAAGATTATTAAGGAGTAGGGATAATAATAATTTTGGACCACCTTAAAAGTTTTCTTAAATTAGCATACCTCACTCTCAAACCCACTTTATTGTCTCCCTCCTCACACTCCATTCAACTTCTTCACTTCACTTCAGTGCCTAGAATACTGGTAACCTTTCCTTTATGCCTTTAACTATGCTCCATTTTCATGTATATTCAGATTGACATGTTATTCTCTTGCTTCATATGCATGTCAATTAAAGGGATTAACATTATATGCCTATTGTGAAAATATTTCACTATATGCAGGTTCAACTTTCAAGTGTTCAAATGGGGGCAATTTCAACACCCCTTGTGTTGGTTCTTCTATTTTGCTGCCTGGTTTCTGTTTCACAAGCAGAATACTTGAAGTACAAAGACCCAAAACAGCCACTGAATTTTAGAATCAAGGACTTGCTGAAGCGAATGACCCTGGAGGAGAAGATAGGCCAAATGGTGCAGATTGAACGAAGTGTTGCCACCCCTCAAGTGATGAAGAAGTACTTCATTGGTAAATTGCTCTCATCCAAACTCTAACCAAATACTGGTGCCTTATATGCTATGCTATAGTTTACTATGCTTAATAGTTAGTAATGTTTTCTTTTCCTTATCTAAGTGTATGATTTGTATAATATAAGGGGCATAACAGTGTTTGCTATTATGGAGGTGACATATATTAAAGAAATATAAGTGATGCGATGATTGATGGGCAGGGAGTGTGCTGAGTGGGGGAGGGAGTGTTCCAGAAACAAAGGCCCCTGCTGAGACTTGGATCCAAATGGTGAATGGGATCCAAAATGGATCTTTGTCTACCCGCCTTGGGATTCCAATGATTTATGGAATAGATGCAGTTCATGGCCACAATAATGTCTACAAGGCAACCATTTTTCCCCACAATGTTGGGCTAGGAGTTACCAGGCAAGTATACATGTACTCAAATAGTAGTCATGTTAACTTTTTTTATTTATTTGTAATATGAAGACCTTGGTTTTTCAAATGCTAATGCTGTTATATGCAGTTGAATATTTCAATATGCTAACATTTGATTTATCACTAGACCCTTCAATTAATTATCCTTCATTAAGAGATAAATCAAATTGGACTGTCAAATTTTATTATTGAGACTTTTTAGATCTTTAAAATGAATTATTATTATTTTTTATCTGTTTGCACTATCTAGCTGCTTAACTGAATAAATAGCCATAATTATATAATGCTGATAGGGATCCAGTGCTGATAAAGAAGATTGGAGATGCAACTGCCCTTGAAGTTAGAGCTACTGGAATTCAATATGTGTTTGCTCCATGCATTGCGGTAATTAAGAAAGTGTTGATTCTTATTTTTTCTAGATGACATAAAAGTTTGACATTGATCTAGTGTCCTACTATGTTGATACTTGATAGCCTTATTCTTCCACAGGTCTGCAGAGATCCTAGATGGGGACGTTGCTATGAAAGCTATAGTGAAGACCCTAAGATTGTTCAAGCAATGACTGAAATTATTCCTGGTTTGCAAGGAGACATCAGTGGCAATTCCAGAAAGGGGGTTCCCTTTGTCGCTGGAAAGTAAGATTCTGGGTTGTAACTTTACACTGCAAAATTAAAATAAAAAGCTATTGAGTTCAATGTGAATCATTAGATTAATTGGTCATCCTTGACTTTATATATAGTCCCATGCACATATGTTGGATGGTAATAGTCATTCAGTTGCTGTTCACTTCTTGTTTATAATTGATAATTGTTAAAAGATTTACTGCAATTTATATATTTTGTGTTTTTTAGGCAAAAGCATTGCATTGTATTTATACAATCTTTTACCTTTTTTTTATTCTTCGGGGATTTCAGTGTACAAATTTTGTTCTTTTACTTCTATAAGTTTTAAAATATTAAAACTTGAATATTGTTTCAAATATAAAGACACTATACCCTTGCCTAAATATTCAGTTAATGAAGAAAAGAACTTCTGCATTCTGGAATTGGTAGTTTGATGAAAGTCAATGTTCTCCGGATATTTATTAATACCTACGTGCCACATGATCAGTTTCTACTTGGACAATATATATTTGATTTATTGGCAAACCTTATTGTGGGAGTGGGATACCATAACCCCGAATTTCAAAAGTCTCTAATATATAGCGCAAGGTATATTAATTTGTATAGATGTTATTGGAGGATACATGGTCTAGCCAGAAACAGAAAACAAAGAACTGTAAAAGCGTTTTTCTTTATCTTATTAGCCGTTGCTGATTAACCTTTGCTGTATTAGAAATCACATTTTTTGGGGTTACAATATAGACCTTCAACATTTTATTTACTTTGACACAGGAACAAGGTTGCAGCTTGTGCTAAACACTATGTAGGAGATGGTGGCACAACCAAGGGCATTAATGAGAACAATACTGTTGTCAGTTATAATGGATTGCTTCGAATTCACATGCCTGCATATCATGACTCCATTGTCAAGGGGGTTTCAACAGTAATGGTCTCCTACTCTAGCTGGAATGGCCAAAAGATGCATGCTAATCATTTTCTTGTCACTGATTACCTCAAGAACAAACTGAAGTTCAGGGTAATAAATAAAACTTATTTGATTAATTCTCCAATAAAGCAATTGACGAGTACTTTTGGTTCTTTCAATTATGTGCGATTTTGGTTTTCTAAGTTTTTCTTTTTAGACCAATTAAGTCTATTTTTAAAATCAGAAAATGGTCTTCCATCAAATTGAAGATGAGTAAACACATGCAGCTTGTGATGTACCTTAGGTTTATTTTTTGGTATCTTTCAGGGTTTTGTCATATCAGATTGGCTAGGCATTGACAGGATTACTTCTCCTCCTCATTCTAACTATTCATACTCTATTCAAGTTGGTGTTGGTGCTGGAATTGATATGGTAACAAAAGAAAGAAATATTATGAATTGAGTGTCTAAAATTTAATGTAATGACTTTTCATTTATTATGAGTGTATGACTTTACATTATTTTACAGATCATGGTTCCCTTTAATTTCACCGAATTCATTGATGTCCTGACTTATCAAGTAAAGAACAATATTATTCCAGTAAGTAGGATTGATGATGCTGTGAGAAGAATCTTAAGAGTAAAATTTGTCATGGGCCTATTTGAGAATCCTCATGCTGATATAAGCCTGGTGAACCAACTTGGTAGTGAGGTATATTTTCTCAAGGATGTAATTTCGACCATATCTTTCAAATGGAAAGAATTATTTTATTGACCAATTATTGTGTCTTAAACAGGAGCATAGACAGTTAGCAAGGGAAGCTGTAAGGAAATCACTTGTGTTGCTAAAGAATGGTAAATCTGCTGAGAAGCCTCTGCTTCCCCTTCCCAAGAAAGCTGCAAAAATACTGGTGGCAGGAAGTCATGCTGACAATTTGGGTTATCAATGTGGAGGATGGACAATTACCTGGCAGGGGCTTGGGGGCAATAATCTCACAGTCGGTAAGCCAACATGCTTAATTTTGGTGTGTTTAAAATTAATCTGAAAACTACCTTTGTAGAATTCTATCAGGTGGCTTAGGAGTGCGTATATAATGGTACTTAAACTCTACACTATTGGAGGGACTATTTAGTATTACATGTTAAAAAGCAACAACTCTGAACCATAAAGGTGTGTTTGGTTTTCCGTTCAAAAGCATGAAACAAACATTGAATCCAATGACACCACGTCCATGGATTCACTTGAACATGCTATGGAACGTGCACCAATTGAAAACTAATCACACACTAAAACCTACATGGGTTAACATGAAAACCACTCATACACAGTAACTTGAGATATTTGATCATAAGTTTTTTTTGTAGGATAGTTACAAAATATTTGACAAAAAAAAAAAAATACCATTTTCCTTGCAGGTACAACAATCCTTGATGCTGTAAAACAAACAATTGATCCTGCTACTAAAGTTGTCTACAATGAAAATCCTGACTCCAACTTTGTCAAGTCCAACAACTTCTCTTATGCCATAGTCATTGTAGGTGAACACCCTTATGCAGAAACATTTGGTGATAGTTTGAACCTGACTATACCAGAGCCAGGTCCAAGCTCCATCACCAATGTATGTGGGTCTATACAATGTGCGGTAGTTCTCATCACCGGCCGACCAGTTGTGATTCAGCCATATCTATCAAAAATAGACGCACTTGTGGCTGCATGGCTTCCAGGGACTGAAGGCCAAGGTGTAACTGATCTTCTCTTTGGTGACTACGGATTCACTGGCAAGTTGGCAAGAACATGGTTCAAGACAGTTGACCAGCTCCCAATGAATGTTGGCGATAAATATTATGATCCTCTCTTTCCATTTGGATTTGGGTTATCTACAAACCCCACCAAGTACTAAAACCATTAATGAGATTACTCAAAGGTCTCACGGTTCCTTTTCTACAATGAGACTCACAATTGATTTACACGTGTACCTTTGTAATGAAAGCGTTAGAGAAACTCCATTTAGCACTAGAAAAGAAGCACGCTATTAGAAATAAAATTTACGCTGGAGCCTTGGCAATTTTATCTTATAAACTTGGCTTTCTAATTGGTTTGGTAACCTCAGAGACAACTGTTCTTCCCAATTTTAACATATATTAAAAAAAATCTTTATTTTTTTATAGAGGCTAATGGCAGCCAATGATCCATAAAATTGATCGTAGTTGGGATCAAGGTTTATTATTGTACAATGTTTCTGACACCAAAGCAATTGAAAGAGGTAGCGGAGGGGTAAGATCATGTAGTTACAAAGTACACAAGTTTGTGAATAACAAGCATACAAAATTGATAGCAATATATAGTGTACTACACCCAATTCCTAGAAAGATAGTTCACGATTTTAACATAAACTACCACTAAATGTTTGCTAAAGTGCCACATGCTCTAAAAGGCCACCTTTCTAGGAGGAACCACCATATTCTTGTTTCCGGGAAATGCATTTCGTGATATATCTACCAAAGACTTGAAGCTATAGGGTTCATGCATAGATATCTCTGACAGAACCTTTCTGTTAAGTTGGATATTCTCCTTCATCAGCCCATGCATGAAGTTCCCATAGTTGACCTGGCAAATAAAAGGAAAAGTTTATTGACAAAGAAAATGGAAGAAGAATATGTCCATGAAAATATAAACTCAAAAATAAAAGGAACAATAGAGGTGTTAAATAAATGAGAAAAATTACAGATTCCAGAGGGAGGTTCACCTAATATTCAATCCATTTGAGGCTAAAGTGTATCACTCGCACACACCATGCATTCAGTTCATAGTCATTTTAGTACAAGAAATATAGTTAGCTTGAATCCAGGTGCATGTTCACAGTTCACCTAAGACTCCAATTTTTCTTCCAAGAAAGCTATTTTGCTTCAAAGACTCATTTTCACTTTCATGGCTTCTTCTCTTATCACACATCAAACAGACAAAATCCATCTCTGAATATAAAAAAATTACTGGTTTGCTCATCCACATTCTCCTATGCTTCTTAATAAAGAATACAAATTCACTTCTACCATTTACCATTAGAAGCTCACATCCTACTGAACTTATAACTAAAAGCAATGACAAGAGAACAATAGAAGTTGCTTGGTCTTACTTTTGTAAGATAGGCAACAAAAGGACCTTCCACTTTTGAGGATACCGGATACATGATATGATTAGGGAAAGGGGGAACTCATTGAAAGCTATTTCACAAATAAATTATGCATTAATAGGAGAAAACTAAACCCAACTGAAGATTGGGGAAGTCAGTCCTGAGTTTCCAGACAATGCTAAAGCAAAGAATCTCAGATTTGTAGGTAACATCACAACACATGAGAAATTTTCCTTTGGATATCGGAACGGAACTACAATGTGACTATATATTCCCCATGCTCCTTATTTAAAGGAGCAATAATTTAAATATATAAAGCATGGGTTTGCTTTGAGAGCTTTCAAGTGGAGACATTGCCAAGTTAGACATGCATATGAAAGAGTTACCACAAGGTTCACAATCATAACAATTGCATCACCAAGATTTTAGAGTATGATTGGTTTCCTGTTAGCACAAATTCATAAACTAACGCAAAAGAAATAACTGGTTATTTTCTAATAAAATACTTTAGGCTCTTACTCAGCAGAAAACCAAATAAACTTGGTCAACAATCAAAGTTTGATGAAAACAACAATAGCAATATTGAATTTCTTGGTCAAGTATTGAATTGAAAATATTATGGATTAGTGAGAGAAGAAAAGGAGTTAGAAGACATACCCCATGAATGCGGGTGCCAGCATTGATCCTTTGGATCCAAAGGGATCGCATGTCCCTCTTTTTGTTACGGCGGTCTCTGTAGGAGTATTGCAAGGCCTTCTCAACCCTCTCCCTTGCTATCCTTATGCAATTCTTGGCTCTACCCCTGAACCCCTTTGCTAGCTTGAAGATCTTATCCTTGTTCATTTTCTCCTCTTTGTTCTTTCTACTCTGCAAAACACAGTTTCACCAAATCACAAACCAAGGGTGAAGTAAAAGAAAATCACCACCCCCTATTATCATTCATCAGACATTGCTCTATAACCATGCCCATCCCAAGCAAAGACACAAAAATTGCACGAAGATAAAGCATATGTTCTCTCCCACATAAAAGGAAAATATCAAGTATCACTGTTGTACTATACATTATTTCATGATAGACAGGCGATAATTAACAAAAAGTGCTCTCAGTATCTCACTTTATACCAATTTTCAGTTTCTTCCCTACTGTTTTGCTACAGTTCAAACTTCAAAGGGCTAGTCAAGACTCAGAAAACAACACATAAATAAATCAGCCCTATATGTAAGCCACCACTGCCAGGCTCCCAACAATAAGCACTACACACAAGGAAGCATAGTTTATTAAAAATAATTAAAAGGAAAATAATGTATAAACTGATTATTAAACATCTCCTTATCCAATAAAAACCAGCAAAAAATAAATAAAAATACGTTAGAAAGCAATTCGTACTCTACAAACAAATCTTCACATGATTTGCATAGCAATACGCATGAAAACTCAAACTATTGAATTAACATAAGAAAATTGGGTGAATTGGAAACAGACTTCTTAGTTCCTACCAACGCAAACGGGAGAAACCAATAAGGAGGAAAAAGGGAGGGAATTGAAGTAACCCAATGACCCCTATGCACAAAATCCAAACTTGAATCCAAAGGGTAACAGTGGCTGGTTCCAGGCACGCAAAAACACAGAACCAGCTAACACGATTCACACAACTCAGGCATTTTATCAAACACGTAAAATGAAGTCAGTGTGATGGGCTATCATGCATGGCAGATAATTAAGTGTCTGTGTATAGAAGCATACCTGTGAAATGAAGAGAACGAAGGGTTTTAGATTTCAAGAAATTTAACGTGCGATCACCACAGATACGGTGCTTCCGGCTAGACGGCGCCTAACTGGTGTTGTGGTACGCTGTTGGGCTTAGCCTTTTCGGAAGATTGTTGGGTTAGCTATTATTGTTACTAGTACTATTTTTTTTATATATAAAAAAAAAAAAAAAAAACAGGAAATAATAGATAGAAGGAAATTTAATTTTTAATTAATTAAAATTTCTAATTTATTATTAAATATTTTATTTTATTTTTGACAAAATTATTAAATCTTTTATTAAAATTTAATCATTTTAACTTTTTATTGTTTAAAATTAAATTTCAATAAGATAAGAGTAAGAGAAAATTTGTCTATTATATATGTGACATGGTAGAAAATTTGTCCATTATAATATGTGACACTCAAGAAAATTTTAACTGACGTGAGAAATTCTTAAAAGCATATCTCTATATTTTGTTGATATGGACGTAGGTTCGCTATATTCTCTCATGACGAAATATATTTCTAGGTTCTATGTCGAAATATAAAAGAAGGTTAAACTAAAACAAAACAATGGGTTATCTAATTTTCATTATATTTTTTATTTTCTTTTGGATATAAAGTTCTTTTATCTAGGATTCAAAGTGGTTCATTGAATCACGATTCACTTATATAACTATTGCAACTTACAACTATTGAATAATAAATCAACGATTATTTCTTTTGGAAATTAAGAATTTAGAACTAGTTATCGTGATTATGATAAAATTCTAATAGAAATATTTATTAGCCATGTGAGGCATGTTCCAGAAATACATTAATTAAATTTTGTTAATTATATATTATTTAACTAATAATTTACTTGACCCTGAAAAATTTCCACGCATATCCACCAATATCTTTACAAAAGCAATAATTAATAGTAAAAAGTTAACTGATTAAATTAAATTATTTATTTATTAATCAGCTATAGGTTAACTAAGGATGCAAATAAATAACATTTTTAAACTATATATATATATATATATATATATATATGTGTGTGTATATATATATATATATAATTTTCTGAAAGATTTTTTTTTCTTTTCTAAAATCTATATCCAAAAACCATATTAAACCTAAATAAATTTCAGTCAAGTTGTATTGTTACATTTAAAGAGATAAAGTCCTCATGATACTTTTTTGGTATAAACAATAAAATGGAAAATAACAAATCTAAAACACTACACAAAGTGATTACATTTGTACAATGAGGGGGACTAGATCATTTTTCAACTTTGAAAACATATCTGACCAAGCTTTTTGGTTACTCCAAGACTTAGGTTGGCATCACACCAGTCACTACACATCAGATAAATAGTAGGTTGAAGAATTTGAATGAACTAGGTTCTGCAATCTCTGCGTCACAATCTTCGAAGAGTCCCAGAGTTGACTAATTTCAGTTCAGACCATGTGATTCAGAAGCACCTAACAACACAAAAAATACCACTTCAAAAATTATAACCAACTGACCAAGTATATCATTAGAAAATGTGTATGATCATTGGGTCATTTAAACAATTGCCTAAAAAAGTTATACCTATGATGCTCAGAAAAATCTAGTAACTTCTCAATGAAAAGCATGCAACAATTATACTTTAACTTCTATCTACAGAGTCGCAAAATTTTGCACTAGCCCAAGTTAGTTAATAAGAGAAGGAAAAACTCCAAATACGAGTAGGAATCATCACAACCATAAAGTATCATATAAATTATAAGATTGACCTTATTCAGCAGCATTGTGCGTCTGGTCATGCTCAATAAATTCCAGAGCATCTTCCTTGGATACAACATTAACACGGCTGACCCTGTTTTTATGTGTTACTCCATATATCTTATCAGCAACTTTCACTAGCTCTGGGCGGAATGTTGTTGTAATAAATTGAGTGTTTGCTATGTCAGCCAAGCGACGAATCATGTCTATGGAAGATCAAGAATTCCAAAAGGGACAATGGTATAATAGGAAATCTAGATATCATTCAGAAAGAATATCACAAGCATGAATTAATTTTTAAATTTAAATCTCACCAAAAACTCGTACAACCATAACAACAACAAAAGCCTTGTCTCATTGAGACCACCAAAACGGAGAGAACAGAGACTAAATATTATATTGACTCGATATGAAATATAACTGATGATATTGTTCATAAAACCTAAAGCACAAACCCTTATCTATATTAATCAAATTAATAATCCTAAATAAATAGGAAAAATATCATGGGATAAGTAAGTGGAAACCAATGTTTACAGAGAATAAGATGGGAAAACTAACCTTAATGGATAATCTAAGTAATGGATAATCTAAGATATAATAACATTAGATGTTTTCAAAATAATCTACGAGATGTAAAAGAGATTGTACGGACTATAATGGAATGGAATAATATTAGGTTTTATTGTTTGGATAGGATAGGATACAATGAAATGGAATCTAATGGACTGCATTCCATCTGTCCCTAATACCGCCTTCTTTTCCTCCCCTCCAATTTGAGGGGTATGGGACGGAACCACATTTTTTTCCCAATTCATCATAAAAATATCCAAACAATCCATTTCATTGCAGCCCATCCCATTCCATTCCACACAGTTGAGTTGAGTCATTAAGTGATAGGTACATAATAGCAGGTATGTTTTCAATGATTGAAGACTCACCATATATAACATCAACCTAAACCTCTACTACCTCCAATATGAACAATAAAATTTCATTTAATGGAAGATGAGGTGTGCAGTAAATAGAGATGGAAGAATTGCACAGGACCAGACATTTGACATAATATGATAGCAAGCATAAAAAGGATACTTCCAACAGCAGTTCTGTACTGTGGATCCAGCGCTGCATCGATCTCATCAAATAGATAAAAGGGAGCCGGATCACATCGCTGTATGGCAAAGATAAGTGTAAGGGCAACAACAGTTTTTTGACCCCCAGACAACTGCTTCATGGACTGTGTCTCACCTTGTCCAGTAAATGAGACCTGCAAGCCATAAAAATGTCCAGAAATGTCAGAACTTAGATGCTATGTTATGTACTTGTAAAATAGTAGAAATAAAAATCACTAATTTTTTGAAGCAATGCTGGGGAAACTGCAGTAAAGGACCAGTGAATGACAGCTATTTTAATGCAGTTTGTGTTGTTACATGATATAAAGTTTTGCTTTTTGATTGGTTGCATTACGTAAGTCTAAATAAAAACCAGAAATGAAAGAAAGGAAAAATATCTCCAGATATGAAGGAAAATATCTCCAGATATGAAGAAAAATATCTCCTACCCCACACTATTATCTGACTCTTTTAATGTACAAAACAAACCCTCAAGCATTCCGAAACAAACAACAATAGCCTCATCCCAACAGGTGTAGTTAACAAACCCTCGAGCATTCTGGCAGAAACTTTACATTAAAATTAAAAATAAAAATAAAGGCATAAAAAGAATACACTTGCCTTCACTTTCACTCCAATGTACTTTTCTACTCTCCCCTCTGGATTTGCTTCACGAGGACCATCCTCATCTTCATCGTCATCATGATCACCATCCTGAGCGAAAGGAAATACAATACAGAAATACCACTTTCATATCAGTTACAATGACTAAAAAAACTTTTTGCTGGAGATTCCTTGCACCTTTTTAGCAAAATACAAAGAAATAAAGCAATAATTAAGCACCACATTCAAACAAGAGAATGGAATCAATAGGACATGAAAACATTAAGAAAATGATGTCCACTTAAAACTATTTTAAAATGTGAAACCAAGTTATGAACATTTTTTCTCATTCAAAAAAAGAACTGAATAGAAACGTGATAAGAACCTTGGGAGAACCACACCACAAAAGCTAGCTATCGTAGTTGGAGAGCCCAAGGCCTTATAAACCCCACACCAGAATCACATGCTTCCAATATGGGACTTCAAGTCTCATACGTTGCAATTGAATCCTAACAATAAGTCAAGAATGATCACAAACCTTCTTTTTCATCATAACCAGATGACCATGCCCCCCCTGCACAAGTTCGGAAAATACTTCCCGAAAATGCCTAGCAACACCTTTGAAAGTGCGTTCTATTGACTCGTCCTTCCGTTGATCTAGCACTGATATCAGCTCCTTAATTTTCTGTAATTATTCAATACAATAAGTCAAAAGAGATGGCAATGTAGGATACATTAGTTGCATTGGAATCAGTCCAACATGCAAAATCAAGCTTGAACCCAAATCAGACATAAGCATTCCTAGGTTATTCCACATATAGGGGATTGGTTAACAAGACCTACTAAAGAGGCACATAAAAAGCAACTTTCAGAGCCATGACAGATCAGTTGCACCAAAACATTTAGATAGTTAAGTGCAGAACTAACAATATATGCTAAGCAGTGTAGTCCTCAAAGACTTTTGATTCTTTGGGGAATAAAGGGCATTCCAAATGAAAATCCCTGCAAAGTACCTCATCTCCTGCATCAAGTTCAGCCTGTCTTTTCTGAAGTTCTTCTCGTTGTTCTGTAAAATTTATATACTGGTCAAGTGCTTTCTTGTTTACATGACTGAATTGCTGCAATTGCTCGTTGCACCTGTGCAGCATTTTGTGCAAATCTTTAATATTCCTTCGTCTATACCTGGCATTTGCAATGAGTAAAGGAAAGGAATTAAATAAACTTAGCTAAAAACAAAGTACAGAGAAAATGATAAATTTCAATGCTGCAAGCTATACACTGTAGCACCATATCTGGCGGATCATCAAACATATCATGGCACAATAATCAAGTTTACCCCCAAAAAAGACTAAATACCTAATATTAATTTAAAAAAATAACCGAAATAACAAAACAATCCAAAATTGTTGGAGATAGGATTATTTTCCTGTTCATATGCTTGGACACATGCTTTGTCTGAATGGATGCAGGAGTTAGCCATGCCAAATTTAATGACAAAGGAGTGAGAACAAATGTGTTCAATGAAAATGTATCGTTGCAGAAGTTTGGAATATCTGACGAGTACAAGGCTTAGTTAAGAAGGTGACAATATCAAATAGAATGTGGAAGAAAATTGTCACTTTTCCTTTGCTAATAGAAGTGGAGTCCTTTAATGCTTTTCATAGCATCTTTCAGTTTTCTTTTCATATCCCTCTAAAATAATTCATCTAATACAACATCAACATCAACATCAACATCAACAGCACCTTTAACCCAAATTAATTGGGGTCGGTGGTAGATGAACCTAATGATAAATCGAAAAAAAGCAAAAGAGAGAAACAGAGTTAAAATAAAAGAACGGTGAGAGGAGAAGAGAAAAGAAGAAGCAAAGAATTAAAACAGGGAACAACTGGAACATAGAACTACTAA
>PYAF01000356.1:391891-436228 GCA_007407185.1 Glycine tomentella
CTTACCTTGAATCCTTTAGACTCCAAAGTGCTTCTCCACAATTCCAATTTTCTATTAACGCCATCTTTGGTCTCATCAATAAGTACTACATCATCTGCAAAGAGCATGCACCACGGCACTTCTTCTTGAATATCTTTCGTTAGTTCATCCATCACTAAGGCAAAGAGATAAGGACTAAGAGCTGAGCCTTGGTGGACACACAAAAAATGGTGAAAGAAAGACTTACGCCTCAAAAGCATCTGATGTCAATGGCCCCAGTTCCCTTATTTTCTTGGCATATTCCTCTTCTTTAGCAGCATATGTATTTTTTTTACTCTGCAATTGCTCTAATTCTTTTGCATCTTCCTGAAGCTTCCTTTCATACTCGTCCTCCAAATACTACAGCCAAAAGCTTTCACATTGTTGGGAGCAATAATACATATACCCGTGAGCAATTTATAAGGTCATTATTACCTTCAATTTATTCAATTCATCTTTGATCTTTTTAATTTGCCTTGTTCGGTCATTTATACTTTCAGTAACACCTGGGGAAGAATATTTGGTTAAACAAGGAAATATATTCAAGATATAGATAAAAGACTAGATTGATAGAAAATTTGAAGGTCTCACTTCTCAGCTGCCCTGTTGCATCATCGACCAATATTTTAGCATCATTAAGTTCCTGCCGTTTTGATTCAGCATCAGCAACCAAAGAGTCTGCATCCGCAGATGATATTACAGCCTCCAACTCTTGTTTCCTTCTCCTTAGGTTAGTGGTTAGATTGGTATCAAGCTCTGCTCTCCGTGCTTCAGTCTGCAAAATTTTAAGCCAGTAAGAACACCAACTTTATGAAGATTATGAGCACCAATACAATTGATTGAATAACCTCAATACGATCAGTCTTGCAAGCAACAAGCTTCTCTTTAAGGTCTTTGATTTCAGGGTTCAGATCTGACAAAAGCTTTTTTTCCTCTGGTGTTAAATGATCAATGAGCTCAGTGCCCATCTCAGCTTTCTTCATAGCGATACTAGCATTAAGCTGTTCAATTTGATTCTGGACATCCCCAACAGACTTCTCCTACAAGCAATTAAGGAAAATGGTATTAAAAAAGTAGTGAAAAACTCCACAAGCAATTACCAACCAAAAGTAGCTCCCTGGGGATAATTAAGTATAAGTGAGAAATTCAATAACACCTTTTTTGTAAGTGCTTTAGAAATCAACAGCTTTTGCTTATTAGCATTAGCAATATCCTGCTTAAGCTGTTCAATCACAGATTTGTCATGAGCACATTTGGCATCAATCTTCTGCTGCTCAGCAACAATTTCATTAATCTTTTGGTCTATCTGTAAGACTAATTCAGTGAAAACAACCATTGGAGGAATAGCTTAGGCATCAAAGAAGTCATTCACAAAAACAAAGAAATATATGACATTTCATGTTGTCAGATCAATAACAAATTGAGGCTCTCTTACAAGACTTTTAGCATAAGATAAAGCAAATAAATCATCCAAAGGAAAACCAATCATCATCAATAAATAAACAAATGCAAGAAAAAATAATAAAGAAGTCCCTCGATAATAGAGTCCAAAAGAACCACTGGACTTCAGTATTATGGAACAATCAAATGCTATAACACAAAAGTTTTATCCTCAATAAAACCTAGGTAGAACATCGTATTATCTTTAACTTCAACTTGACACATTTCTAATAAAACAATTTTATGAAGCAATGCACCTTTACTCATTAAAAGTTTAAAACATTCTTTTAAGGCATCAACAAGAATATGCCCCGAGAAACAAGAAAAAGTAGCCAGCACACTAGTAAAATTAGAGGGGTAAAGTTGCAATTAATCGAAGAAATATCAAATATGCATTATAACAAAAAGTGAACACATCTAAAGTTTCCTTTATCCTCACTCTTGGAGCTATTTTCTTCCAACAAGCAGATCATCTGGATTTTCTTTCCTTTATTTCCTCATGTTTTATATGCATTTTATAATGAGTTTTTCCTAAGAGAAATGAAAATTACAAAAAGAATATTCATTTATTAACATAAAGGATATCTTGTAGATTAAATCTAACTTTCTCCAATTCCTCCTCTCTAATGTGAATAGTGTCTGCATTCTGCTTAATGATATTCATAAACCTCAATCTTGATCGTCTATGATCATAAAATCCTCCAGTCATACTGCCTTTCTTGCTTACTTGATCACCTGTAATAAGTCAAACAATTTGTCAGGGAAAAACACAAGACCAGCCCAGATCAAGTAGACAGACAATGAAAAGAACTAGGCCAACCATCCAGCGTTATGCAGTCCAGACCATCAGAACGAGCAACCCTTCAAGCCACATCCAAATTCTTGCAGATAACTGTTCTAGCAAAGACCTATGAAATATCACAAGTTAAGGGACATCAAATGCAACTAAATAATTAATATTTAATAATCTACTATCACCAAATTATATTTACTACATAAGCATATGCAAATGTAAATCTAAGATTCCAACTTGAAACAAAGAAGCAGAACAACATTACCTTCTAAGAAAATCCCATTCAATGACTCTCACAAAATAATTTTCTATAAAGGTGTTCAACTGAAATGTCTTGTCTATCTCATAAGCACAAGTCTAATTTACTCAGCCAACCTTTTGCACAAACTAAAGCATCAACGAATGACATAATAGATTCGCCATCACATCAACGGCAAACATCTTATTTACTAAAACATTAAAAATAAATTAAAATTTTCCATTTTCTACATATAGTTGATTCCTCATTATTAATTTCCATCTTATTTAATATATATTTCTTATTATTATATTATTCAGAATTTATTATTATTAGTATTTAGCTTATTATATTATATATGTTTTATTTAGTTTTATAACTATTATTAGTTAGTTGATTATGTTTTTTATTACTGCAATTTTTAATTTATTATCATATGTTACGCTTTATTAAGTTTATTATATTATGTGCTATGCTCTAAATAGTTTTTTATTTTTTTAATAGTATTATAATTTTTATTATTATTATTATTTAGTTTATTATATTATAGCAAAGATAACAGATCACCAGATAACAAGTTAAAAACCCACCCTTGTGAAATTATATGGCAGAGAAATGTTGGACTTGAGGCCCGAGGCCCAACAGATTAGAAAAAAGAAGAAAAAACACCCTAAAAGGCTGAAACCCTAAGGACCTGACCCATCACTAACCATGTTCTTTGTTAGCTCATGCCGCCACTGTGAAAATGAATCGTCCCTGCTAGAGAACGAAAATGGAAGAGTGGGTGGTCGGCGACGGCACAAGGGAGGTCGCAGAGTATCCAGCATGGCGGGTTTCACTTGGGCTTCATAGTCAGAAGCACGATCGCAGCCACTCCACCCGCAACTCTAAAACGCAACATGAAGGAAGTCTACATCACACGTCACTGTCGCTCTGCTGCGATAGTGGCCACTCCGGCCACTATTGACAGCTCTGTTAATTACTGTATTTACATTGAAAATTTTCTAGTGAACTCCTGTGCGAAATTTGAATTTGAACATAACACAGATCTCCCCCCTTGTTTTGAAATATACACATTACACAGTAATACCTTCAATTTAAATTTTCATCCCTATATAGATGGAGTGTATGAATCTAGTAAATATCCCAACAGGATGTTTATCTAGTGAGAATCTATAACACGGGAAGAGACAAGTCTAATTGAAGCAAAATCAGGATCAGTACAAACAACCTGAAGCAGGTTCATAGTTAATAAGGCCTGCCCACCAGATCCTTGTGCTGTGTTACAGTAGTTTAGAAACTTTTAAGGAAGAGAGAAAACAAGAAACATGAATTCTGTGTCTAATTTACACAGCGGAGGCTCTTATTCGTAATATGTCTACATGAGTCATAAATGCAATGAATAATGGTTTTCTTGTTTCTCAAGAATAGGGGAGATCTCTAAAATAAGAGAAGATTTTAAACTTTTGATAAAAACATGATAATAAGCCCTACCCAATAAATAATAATCCTTTAATACCATGATTATTATAAATTAACATGCTTCTCCATTATGCATCAATTTTTCATGTTAAGTTGATATCTGATAGACCAAAACCTCGGAATTATTTTATTACCAAATAGCACATAAAGATGTTGTACCCATGTGAAATAAAAGATAACATTTGTTTAGAAGCTAACCTGACTGAATGCGGGAGTATAGTCATGTTTAAAATTCAATTTCTTTAAAAGAGGTATGACATCCGAACTCTGTGGATAAGTGATACGTGGAGCCTTTACTCTGTTAAGTGGAATAAATGTAACTCGACCACCTTTCTGTGAATTAAGATGTCTAATTATCTGGGTTGACTTGTCATCATTTTCAACAACCACATGAAATAAGCTGTTCAAACAAAAGATGTTAAATAAAAACATTAAGCCAAATGTGTAAAAATATAAAACCAGTAATGAAATCAGGCCAAGAACAAAGACTAAAAATAACAAGATGGAACAACCGATGTGCCAAATTCTCCTGCCCCTCCCCCAAAACAATATAAGAAAATGCTCAATGCAACATGTGATGAAATCAATACATTAAAAGAAATATCAGAGAGATGACCTGTTTGCTGCAGTAACTTCAACAGCAGTGAAAAACTTTTCATCACAATTCAGCAACTCAATAATTGGACCATGAACTCCAGAAATGTTATACTCCCTGCAGATCTTCCTAACTGAATTCAACCCTCTTCTCACATCCTGAACATCATAATAGTGTCAAAAATGGTGATAGATAAAAACAACCTGTCCCAAGAATGATAATAATATTATAGAAACATCATGGCAGTTAACCCTCAAACTCAACAGATAAACAGCAGCATAAGATCTAAGTATCCATGACTCATACTATTTTGGATAATAATTTTAATCCCCACCCTTACCCATTGGGGTATCTAGGTACCCATACTTACCAACATTATAATTAACTACAACTAAATAGTCAAAAAAATATTGATTAAAAATACAACTGTAATTCAATTAAAATACTATTCAAAGATTTTTTATAAAGGATTACAAACATAATTATAAAATATTACCGTAAACTTCCACAATAACAAATTTATAAATTTTTTTGTTAATTTATTATTATATCATAACTCTCTCTCCGTACCTGTGCCCAATGTTATCAAACTTGGGCTGGTCATCGACTCGGTCTAGGTACAACCAAGTCACTGAGTCACAAATCGACACAGTCAATCACTAATTGACTTGTATGACCCAAGTCTGTATTGAAAAAAATGAAAATATTTCATAACATGTAAAGTTGTATACTTAAAAAATATCATCTCTTTATTCAAAAAACATATTTTGACCAGCATGATTTTCAAAACTCATACACATTCTAATATACATATAAATGTATGAGTAGCAAATATAAAATCAAATTCAATAAAGTTAACAAATTATCACTTTTAGTAATGTAACGTAATAAATTATAAAGATTATCAACATCAACAACACCTCTAACCCAAGCTAATTGGGATCGATAGTAGATGAATCAAATGATAGATACAAGGAGGTTAAAAAAAAAAAGTAAAAGCAAAGAGGGGGGGAAATGAAGAGGGAAAGAACTAAAAAAGGACCATATGCAACATACAGATAACAACGGGTCTAACCCTCCACCAAACTTATAACTTTACTCCATTCCGTCCGAAGCACACCGTCTGCCAATCTATATCTTATTCCATTAAGTCTTGCTTAAGTACCTTTCTCCAGGTAAGTTTCGGTCTACTTCTACCTCTCTTTGAGTCGAAGTTTTGGTAACAAACTTTTGTTCTTTCTATATTTATCATATCTTCTATCATATCAATATTATTATCATAAATTTATTCATGATAATGTATTTACCAATTCAGGATGTGTTAAGAACTATCTCATTTTAATTTATGATATAATAACTCATTTACCAATTCAAAAATTAAAAGTACTTCCACCACCGAACAAAATCATTTTATATCTTCTATCATTTTAAGTGTAATACAACTTCTGGAATTAAAGTGTTTCTGCAATCTCCTTCATCTATATGCTGCATAGAAAAATGTAAAAACCCTCAAAAGCCATAGTCAAAATCATCCACATTCTTTTAGAGTGACACCAATTTACAAATATGATGGCACTTTGTGTTAATTCACATCAGGTAGAATATAAGTTGCAATAAAATTCTAAACTAAACATGCCCAGACTACCCCGTCCATAGTGAAAGATTCAATGCCTAGAAACACCATGTTGAGGATTCTTGACAATTTAATGGCATTTACAAAAGGAGATGTTAAAGAAGTTAGAAAGAGGGATTACTTACACCAGGAATTGCATGATCAAGACTCTTTTCAGCCTTCTCAACTTCAGCTCTCAGCTTATCAATTTCAGCAGTAAGTTCATTCTCTTTGCCCCATAGGGACCTATAATGTAGCAATTTAAACTCATAAGAAATATTTTCTTGACCAGGGAAAGTAATAAATAATATACTTTTGCAGTTTACTATGTTTCTCCTTTCTACTTTTGCTAAGGAGGGCACCCCATCCTACACTTTCGGCGTACACATTCTTCACTGTAACAATATTTCTTCTTTCATCTAGTAAAAGTCTACATAGAACTTTTTAAAAAAAAAGAGACAAAAGAGGAGTCACATACTTTCTCTCCCCATGTAACTTGTCTCTCTCTTCTTTGTAATGATTAAGCCCTTCACGTGACTGAGCAATGAGAGATTCCAAAGCAGTAATTTCTGATTTACGTCTGTTTATATTCTCATCACAATCCTGCAGTTCTTCTTTAAGCCGATCAATTTCATCCAAAAGCTTTTGCTCCTGCAGACCAAAACAACAATCAAAAACAAGGAAGAGAGCATAGTACAAGAGACCATTGTTCCTATAACAGGAGAATACAAAGACAGAGATTAACAGTTTGCAAATATTGGAACCCATGGCAAGGGTCACTGATCACATGAAAGTTCTATACTCAAAGAATACTCATATATCAATGTTAACAAGTTGAGTACCATATGGCTTAATAATAGTTAAGGTCTACATCTTTACGAACATATGGGATTCAAGTAAAATGTAAATATAACCCAGTTCATTTTAAAATAAGCAGCATAGAAAGTTCCATTCAGCTGAGTCCGAGATTGTTTAGTAACAGGTTTCTCCTTATTCAAAGAACGAGCAAAAAAATTCAAATGTCAGGTAAAATTCTCACAGACTCTTAAAAATTGGTAGTACTTTTAGAGAGCAGTTTTTTGTTTTCATAGGAGAAGTAGACTTCAAAATCACAAGTAAGTTGGCTTCCACCTTTTGCTTTTAAAAATTAAAACAACTAACACCAAAACATTCTCACGATTTTTTTTGAGATATGATTATACCATTTATTCATTAGAGCATAAACCTTAGCTTCTACAAGCAGCTTCCACAAATCAGCAGCAAGACCAAATTGAGCTAGAGTATTTGGAAGGAAGCCAATTAGAAATGAAGCATATATAATGAAGAAATGTATAAAAAGGAAATAATCCAACTTGAATAAAAGTAGAGTATGTGCCAATTCTGATAGAAAAACTGTCTTCTCATCATGTTGCTCGACATCACACAACAAGAATATTTTATGAGTTCTCTAATAGGAAATGCAGTGAGAATGACAAGCTTAGATGATATTGTTTGTAGTGGCAATCACACATTTTGTTTCTTCGATGGGGGAAACCATATCCTCTGATATTGTACTTCTTTCATTCTATTTTCTAGTAACACTCTGAATGTTTAGGAATGATATTTTCCCAGAAATAATCACTTTTATTTTCCAAAATCTACCTTAGGAAGTTGACAAAAGTAAGTGATCATTTCTCCCAGTTAGACACGCACTTGATCTGGTAGGCAGAAAAACATGGAAAAAAATGCATATACAAGTTACAACAGAGTAGAAAGATGATTTTGTTATCACATTTAAAATTAATGGAACACAGGATTAAAGAAAAGCAGACATCTTCATGCCATGAATCTGTTCAAAGAGTATTTAGGACATAATTCATTATAGCTCTACAGATAAATGAACACTTGCCTGCCCCTTGTTTGAAGAATGCACTCGTTCAAGATCATCAATCTCCTTTTGAAGCCACTTATCACGAGAAGCTTTACTTGAAAACTGGGTTGCACGTCCTTGTTTTTGATAAAGTATACTGAGTTTCTTCTCACGCTCCATTATTCTAACAATTAATTTATTGTGGGAGAAATACTAATTAGAATCTGTTGAATATCCTCAACAAATGATAGAATAAATTTCAAAAACAGTACAAACAAGTGAAAGATTAACATATATACACACACACACATATATATAACTATCCTACATCCTGACTAATCCAAATTTATAGCTAGATGAGAAACACTAAAAAATTAAGATTAACCAGTTATAAGAGTGCAGTAAAAAACATAACCACCATGTCAGAAAGTTTGAATACATAAACTGGGAGAGTTAGATACAGTACACTAATTGAAGCATATTGAAAGACAAAGTATATCCATAACCTACTGCTTGGCAATGTCTTTTTCTTTCTGAACTTGATCTTCATGTAAAGGAATAATTTTGCCCAGTTCAGCAGTTGAATCTTGAATTTCTCTCTCAAGTATCTCCAGTTGTCTTGCAGCATCTTCCTGAAAGCATGTAGGTAAAAGATGAGCCATGTACAAAACCATTCCAACAAAATAACTCATAAGATGAATTCTTCAAATTAGTACTTTGGCTCGGGTATTTCCAGAGATCTTCTCTTGCAAGTCTTTGACATCAAGCTCAAGCTCTGTGTGCTTCTTTAATGCCACTGTTCGTCGCTTTTCAATAACCTCTTTCTCTTTGTTAAAGTTTTGAAGTTCTTTCGATACATCTTTTAATGTATTCTCTAAATCTTTGGATTTCTCATGTGCATCAAGAACATCATTATACTTCCTCGCTGATGTGTCAGAAACCTTGGTCCGAGCATCTTCAATCTAAAACAAGGTGATAAGCATTCGACTTCATGCATCACAAACACAATATATAACAACAATGGGATTAAAAATGTCTGAACAATATATATTTGACATTCAATATTATGATTGATCAACAAAGAAAATAAAGTGTACAATTATAAACTCCAAATAATTGCATCGAGTATATGACAGGCCTTTTATCCACATTTATAGCAAGAAAAGAGGAGTTAAGGGTATCGAGTTGATTACAAATGGACCACGGGGTCCAATGGAGACTCGGTCAGAAGAGAGGAAGAGGGGAGTAGCACACTGGAGAGCAGTTGGGTAACGCAGTGCGACAGTGACACTATTGAGCGTGATTTAGTAATATAGTTCAGCACATGAGGAATTTCAATTTCTAAACAGAAAAAGGTTTAAAACTTCTACTGATTGTTGGATATCAACTAAAACGGAATGAAAATAAAGAGAAACGACCGTTTCACCTTAAATTTGTTCTAGAATTAGCTATTAAATTGTAAAAGGGGGGCATATTTTGTTTCTTATTGTCCTTCAACAAATTATATTATACAGCTTTTGAAGTTTTTCATGAAAACTGAGTACACTCACATCACAGACAATTGAATCAAACCAAACCAGAATATTAATTGAAAACATCTGTGAGGTACTCATAAGAATTTATTTAAACTTTCATTGTCTTAACTCCAGTGATATAACTGTGATTTTGAACCACACAGCAAGGTTAAGAACCAAAAGAATATATCATCACCAAAACGATTGTGACTAACCACCCAATCATCAAGAAGTAAATCCAACAAATAAAACACAGTAGGAAATCATGCAAATAATTATAGAAGAGAGAAACATTTATCACATATAACCTCTGTAAGTTTTTGCTGAGCTTCTTGAACTTCTTTGCTATAAATAGCATATTCCAAGGATTTTCTTTGCTTGTCAAGCTGCTGATATTTTCTAAGTTCCTCCTTCTCCTCATCTAGTTCCTTCAACCTTTCATCTAAATACTGTACAACTTGGATTATTTGCTTTCTTTTATTACCTGTCTAACAGAAAAATGCATGACAATATCAACATCAATAACAAGAATAATAAACACTAGAATCTGTACTGATTTGATGCATGAATTTATGAAATATAAAATATTTTATTTCATGTTATTAATCATTCACTAATAAAGATAATATTAAGTTATTTTTTAAAATATACATTTTAGTAAATAGATTATTATAAAATACAAAATACTAAACTACTATTTAGTACCTTAAAAATTTACTTGATATTAAATTAGTTATTAAAAAATTTACAATATCAAATCAGTCTCCCAAATAACCAAAAAAATAATTATTTTATCTAATTATTAAAAATCAAAATATTTTTAATTCCTTTTAATGCTTGATCGGGTGGAGTTGATAGCACAAATATTTAGAGGATTAAATTAATATTAAGCAAATATTAGAAGGAGAAATTAACATTTAAATCTTTGAAATAAAGTTAAAGTACTAAAATCAAGTTTATAAAGTTTGTTTATACTTATTGATAGAGAGAGAGAGAGAGAGAGAGAGAGAGACTTATTAGAAGTACACACTAATTCAGTATAAAAAAAACTTATTATAATTTCAATTTCATATAAAGAAAATTTAAAAGTAAGAATTTGAACGAAAATAAGTTTCCTTTTAATCTCATCCAGTCATAAACTTAAAACTATTTTTAACAACTTTTAAATTTAAAATTAAGGAAAATATTTATTTTAATGTAAATCAACAGGTTTGATAACTAGAAGCAACACAAGGTGAAGACTTATCCATTAATGGACACCTTGTCTACTGTAAGCAAGAAGTATTCTTCCAGTCCATCCAAACACCAATTGAGATAAGAATGCTTAATTCAATTTATCAATTTATTCCAGTTTATATGATTTTGTTTAAAAGGAACATACCTATTAATCTATCTTTTATTTCCTTTCACATGTCCAACGGTCATATTGAGTTATGAATGACAGATATGAAAAGTCTTGATCCTATCAGACAAAACCACACAATATCCACAATAACACCTTTAACCCAAGTTAATTGGGGTCGATGATAGATAAATCCAAAGATAGATACGAGGAGGTTGAAAAAAAAAAGGAGATGAAGAGAAAAATGACTAAAAATGAATTATTTTGAACATAGAGATAGCAATGGATCTAACCTTCCACCAATCTTATAGTTTTTCTCCATTCCGTCCTAAGACACACCGTCCGTCAATCTATATCTCACTCCATTAAGTCTTGTTTTTAACTACCTTTCCTTAAGTAAGTTTCGGTCTACTTCTACCTCTCTTTATGTCTAGCTCTTGGTAACAAACTTTTGTTCGTACGGGAGCATCCAGAGGTCGTCTCATTACATGTCCAAACCACCTAAATCTATGTTCCCTCGTCTTTTTACTCACCAGTACTACTGCTACCTTTCGTCGAAAATCTTTATTTTTTATCTTATTCATCTTCGAATAGTCACACATTCACCTTAACATCCTCATTTCTACTACCCATATTTTATGATCATGTTGTCTGTGTTGGCTAACATTTAGCTTTATATAACATTGCAGGTCTAATAATGTATATAATATAAAAAATTACATACCCCATTGCCCAGAGGCCCCTCGCTATGCGAAGGTAAGGAGGAGGGATATTGTCTCAATCTTACCCTTGCATATGCAAAGAGGCTGTTTTAGGATTCGAACCCATGACCAACAAGTCACCAATTGTTCTATAAATCCCAAAAATTCTCTCCATAATTACGAGCATCTCTCTACCTATAAATACAACATCAAGGATTGAAGAACCTTGACGAACATCTATAGAAAAACAATAATCATGAATCAAGAAATAAGAGAAAAGAAAATCATTTGTTGAGACATACACTGAGCTTAAGAGAGTCCATTCTTTGTAATATACAAAGTACTAGTGAGGGATTAGAAACTCACTTGATTAAGTGTTGTGAAGACTTTGATTCTATACCAAACTTTTGTTTGTGAAAGTCAGGAGTAACTTAGTGACAAAACAATGCTACTTGGATGTTCTTAGATTTAGTGGGAGTCTAAGGGTTGTACCAATAGTGACCTTGAGAATACTTGTAAGCTAGAAATGACATAAAAGAATACTTGTTGTAACCAAGTTTTATTAGTGGAACCCTTTACTGGTTGGTAAAGGAAAATTGAACGTATCCCAGATTGAGTGAACAAATATAAAACGAAGTATTTTTACTGCTCTTCTTTAACTAATGAAAGTATTTCCAAGTCTATTATTGACACACTTTGCACACAAAATTTTCACAGAAAAATAAGTTTTATACATCATTTGACTACAATTCACTCTAAGTCACTGGACGAGGGTTCTTAAAAACTTGTTTATCACAACATCTTCCTTTTCAAAAATGTCTTATATTTTGACTAGCACACTATTCAATTTCCCGTATAGTGTAATTTATTGTATTTCAACCCTATCCATATCAAGATGAAGTATTTAATAGCACTTTTTAACTCAATGTATACAAATATAAACAAATTTTAAGTATTATTAATAAAAATTATAAAAACTAAATTAAATAAATATTTTTCAAATATTATTTTTGTTTTAAGACTTGCAAGTATAAATTATAAGTGACGTAATAAATTAAAAGAACTTAAAGAGAAAATATCATGAGGTAACTTTAGTAGAAGAACTTTAGTATTATATGTAGATTACAAATAATGAACTTAAATGAATAACAAATAAATAGGAAATACTAGATAAATCATAAACTTAAAAATAAATAAATCATAAACTTGCCAGTTTCATGCATTATTTTCAAACTTTCACGACGTCTCTCCTCATAAACTCTAGTACCACCTATTTCCTTCAGCAAGTCAAGTCGTTCAGAGTCTTTCATCAAGGTTAGTGATGCTATCTATGCAATAGTAAAAATGAAACAGGTTTAGATATTAGATTCAAAGTTTATAAATATAACAATAATAAATCCAAAACCAAGTTCAAGCACTGTCACCATCAGCCAATACCTTTCCTTGTTGTACAACATAATAAGGATTTGATCGGGAGAACCCAGCACTCTCCAGCAAATTCATCACTTCAGTTTTTCTGCAGGTTGTACATGATCTTTAGGATCAAGGTAAATACTCATACAACCAAACAGCATACAATAAAATAAGACATTTTTTCTGAAGTGAAAAATAAATGCAAAGTATATGCTCTAACATGTAATTCTATTTCACTCACGTTATGTGCTTTCCATCTAGAAAATACTCATCCTTTTTGAAACCTATAGTCCGGCGCAAGCGCACTTCCTCCTTGTCAACCTATTCACCAACACAGATAGTGCATAGTTAAGAATTTCATGCATAAGTGATTTTCAAACATAAAGCAATTTTGTTGTCATAAAGAAAGTACAAAGAAATCAATTATGAAGACATGCAATTATTAATTACATCAACAAGCATCAATAACAAGATTTTGCTTTCGGCATAAAATAGTTTTATAAAAATTGAAATTGTATGGTAGATGTTCAGTGAAATCAAAACAATGCAAAGCACTTCATCATTAATCAAATTATTTACCAGCTAGCAGAAAATTCGCACCATCAGAATCTCAATGCCAAAGACTTTCAAAAATGGAATGAAAAGATGTTTATCCAACATAGAGAACAAACAACTTAAAAATGACGTTGAGTGAAAAGAGGAAAAAACATTATACAAATCTAGATATTAAGTCTTCATTCAGTTAAATACAAAATTTATCTGCTATTATATTCTTTTCTTTGCCTACAAACTCATTTCTGTAAGCAGCGTGATCACAATATGCATTCATTGCACAAGAATGGATAAATATTCAACCATTGACCAGTCAAAAAGGTACCATAGATTAAAAATGGCAAAAAAGGTGACTGTTTTGTAGAATCCAATTCATGTGCATATGCCCTATAACAGCTTTTAGACAATCTATCCTTTCACTGAGAATTGAGAAAGATAAGTGCCAAAAAAGTCCCATTTTTGTCACCATTTAGGAATACACTTTATGAACAAAAAAGGATAAATAGCATTTCGTTTTAATAACAGTGAATAGCGAATAGAAGAAAAATTATTATCCTCAACATATTACCGGGATACGATTGTCTGAATTATCAAACACAATCTCCACAAACGCAGATAAAACCTGATGTCCAGCTCCTTCCTGTGCAGAGAATAATTTATTTAAGCATATTCAAATTCTATAACTGATTAGTTATAGGTGAGAACCAGAATATAAATAAATGGATGAACTGTGCCATACATGGAGTAGTGCCTGCCTATCTTCACCGCGTAGGTTTTGAAAGAGATCACTTAACACAAAACGGATGGCTGCAAAAGAAAGGGTGTACCAATTGAAGGTCAGAGATATGATTTCAGTTACTTCCAAAGACTAATGGCAGTCAGTAAATAAAGTTGAGACGAAGAAGATATGGTGATTTCTTACCATGGAAAAAGTTTGTCTTTCCAGATCCATTAGCACCAACTGCAAAAATAAATAATTGAATAGATATTATGGAAGTTACAAACAAATACAATTCAGATGCATTCATCATTTGATCTAAACAAAAAGATTGAAATTCATCTTTAGAAACAACTTAACATTAAATGAAATGTAATTAAGAGAAAGGAAGAATGCATTAGAGTGAAAACAAGGAAAAAAGGAAGCAATGAAACTGAAGACAATGTAGTGAGTAAAGAATGCAGATCTGCCAAAAAAAAAATGTATGCAGCCTTTAGCTTGATGTGAGAACAAACCTATCAGCATAGCAATCAAGCAGGATGAGATCATACCATGGTTTTCAGTTTCACAGTAAAATTCTTCTGTCTCCTTAACTCTTCTTTTTATGGACATTAATGGAACTGAAAAGGTGACTTTCAAGTTCCAAGGCAAAGTCTTTCATTTGGATTTTGAATAACAATAATCAATAGAATTAATAAATATGGTTTACTCAGAACCACAATCTTAATGAAGCACTTTCTTAGTTATCCATTAATCTTTACTAGACTAGCAAGCATATCCTACATAGTTCAGATGATGGACCTATATATAGCTATTTAAAGGTTTTGAAAGATAAGTAGGGTACTACTCTATGGAAATGTGTAGAATGTAGATATTGCAGTTAATTGGTGTTATGGTAGGAGATCAATGGCAGGATTTTCAAGAATATATGTATGTAGTCTATGCAAATATATCTGAATTCAAATAAAAATTGACTAAACAACTTATTCTTCATTGCCTCAATTTCATGCTTTGTTTAGCTGCCATCATAACATGTCATGAATGAAATGCCCACATCACGCATGCATTTCAAAGGATTTTCCAGTATCAATATAAGAAAGCATTTAAAAGCTTTTCAGTAAAATTATTACCAACACAATTAACTTTAGAACTGAAAGGCTCAGTTGCAATTTGCTCTCGATAACTCTTAAAACCTTCAATCACAACCTAAAAGCACACAAAACAAGTACATTAAAAAAAATGGCTAAGAACCAACTCCAAAATCCAAAACCGAAATAACAGCATATTATATGGTGTTTGAAAGAGAGAAAGTGTTTATGAATCATAATACATAAACGCAATCTAGCCAGATCTAATAATTTAGGACACGGCAGAAATTAACAAGATTAAATTAATTAAATAAATAAATAAATAACTCCAAAGTGCAATTACCTGCTTGATGTACATGTTGAAAGTATCATAACCGTACCTAAAAGAGCAAAAAAAAAAAAAAAAAAAATTCCATACGAATGAACGCATTAGAAACACAACACAGAGTATTGTACATGCTATCTCAAGTTTCAGCAATAGTGTATTTGTAAAACAGAAGACAAGGTACTATCACAACAGAATTCAAAAATTCAAAAATAAATACAATTGAGCATATCCAGAGGAAGCTACTTTAGCTATTACAAAGTCAGAGATGAAAAAACCGGATTCCCTAAGCAGTTTCAGTTTCAAAAACAGTCTAATAAACAAGGCAATTTGGATTTCAAACCAGAAAACACACTATAGCTATGAAATTTCTAGGTCAAAATCGGGATATGAAGAGTGTCTTCAAGTTTTCTGCTGAGAATCAAGTATGAGAACAGGAAATCCAGGTAAAACCAATCTCGTAGATAGTGTTAGGGTTTCAAACGAATTTCAAAAACGCTGAGAGGGAAAAGAGAAATTGCAGAGCGAAGATGAAAGAGAAGCAGAAACATGTGAAGAATTTACAGGAGTTGATGGGAGTAGCTAGAGAGTACCTCAGAGAAAGTTCAGTGACAATGGAGTAGCAAAGTTGAAGTTGGAGCGTTCTGTTTTTCGTTTAATGGGTTTCGGGGTGCGAAGGATAAGCCGTGCGCTACGGGGGGTGGATTTTAGTACCACTTGGTTCGAGCGGACGTGGAGGGAATGAAAAAAAAAAACATTACAATAAACGCGGCAAAGTTTTGAGAAAAAGATTTTTCTTTTTTCTTTTTTTTTTTTTTTACGCATCAGTGTTGGATTTTGCGCTAGACAATAGGGAAAAAATTCCACGAATTTCAAAAAATAAAAAATTTCCTAGCACTGTGCTCCCCTTGGCAGGATGCACTAATTATTAAATCATTGGGAAAGAGTATTGGATTTACTCCCATGAATGATCGTCTTTCTTAGGTATGGAAGTTGATTGTTGGTTTTGCTTTGATGGACGTTGACCATGGTTTCTTTATGATCAAGTTTGATGTGAGGAGATGGATAGAAATAAAGTTATGAAGGAGGAGGAACTATGAATGATATTTGGTGGTTATCTATCAGTTGAAACATGGTCTCCTTTTTTCTTTTTCATCAAAAGTAAAAATTATGGAAAATATTGTTCGAGAAATGTTTCCCAGTTTAAATCTTTTCTTTTGTAACGAATGTATTTTACTTGCTCTAGTAGTTGGACTGAGAAAGCCAATTAAAGTTTATGTGAATTCTATTGATGATATACGTGGGAGGTTTGCTTATGTTTGTGTAGAGATTGACTTAATTGTTTCAGTGGTAGGTGTGACTGCAACGCCACTTTATACAAGATTGAATATGAAGGATTGCACAGAATGTTATAATTATTGATGCTATGTACATTTCTCCAAAGATTGCAAAGTTTCACATAGGAAATTCCTCCTTCACCTTCTTCTGCTGATGTTAATTCCTCTTCCATGGTGGGAGTACATTACATTCCTAGGCAACTAGCGTCGAAAACCTTGGTCGAGGAAGCAATTACACCAGTCGGTACCACACAAGGGAACATTAGAGTTAATTCCGTAGTTAATGTTGTAATGGATTCTTTTATGGTGACTGGATATTTGTGCAACGTAAAAAAAATGGATCCAACAAACAGCAAGAGAAGGGATCCTAAAACACCAAGAAAAAACATTAATTAACATCATATAAGAGTGAGAAAAACCAAAATCAGTAAAGACCCACTCCCAAAGGGTTTACTACATATAAAGGCCAATCATTTTAAGTGTTGGATTCAAGGCACACACAAAGTCAAATAATTTTTTTAAATTCGGTAATGGTGCAACGTCTACAAAGAATATGAAGGCAGATTCAAATGTGCAATATACAATGACACATGATGATCTTATTACTAATAATGATACAGATCCACAACATACGTAGGATACTAATACTCTCAAACCCCTGATTTCTCTACGGATTTCAAGATTGTGATCCCACGTCTTCTCCTATTTGTTTCTATGGATATTTCTTAAGATTTTCATTTAATGAGCTAATGGAGCCGTGGGTCATACCACTTGGGGTCATGTTAAGGACATAGTTAAATTACATACACTTCCATTTGTTTTTCCTCTACGAGACTCACGCCCTTTTTTGTGTTAAGAATAATTGGGAGGCATTGGATTTTAGAGCTATTTTCCACTCAAAAAGCAAATGGACATTTTAGTGTGATTTGGATAGTTTCACCATTATATGAGATCTCTTTTAATCTCGTTGATCAACATCTGCAAGCAATAATAACTATTTTTTTGAAAAAATTAACGTGGAGTAGAATTGCTCAACATTTTGTGCTTCCCCTGCTCCTACTGCTAAAGCTAATTTTTGGGACTATCTTCTCAAAATGCCCCTTTGATGGGATAATGAATTTTATTGGGGGGTTTTAAAAAAGCTTCGTCGCCTTCAGAAGTGGTAGGTAGTTTTTTTCATGTGTTTAAGGCCATTATGATGGGCAATATGATGAACTTTTGTGGTCTCTTATATTTGGAGACCATTGGTGGCTTATTCAGTTGGAGAAAAAACACTCACAATGGAGGGCATGAGAGGAAAAAAATTGATCGAGTTATAGCTAGTTTTGCTAGAGATGCTTCCTTTTCATAATAAAATGTTACTTGTGTGAGTGAGAGAAACAATCTGAAATGTCGAAAGGTGCATTTTATCTTCAATCGGGTGTGGATATAAGCAATTTTCTGATTTTTTTCCTAAAAGGGGGCAATTTTTTTATTTACCAATTGGGGGCAAGTTTTAAAAAAATTTCAGATTGGGGGTAAGTTGTGCCACATGGCACGACTTTTTTTTTTTTTGAAAAAAATTGGTGGCTAAAGTTTGGTCGCTAATTTATGTTGTTATTTTCGTCTTTAACACTTTTTACAACAGAATATTGTGGTCGCAAACATAAAAAAACAAAAAAACACACTATATTTGATGCGAAAAGTCGAAAAGTGTTAACGACGAAAGTAGCGACTGAAATTAGCGACCAATTTTTTTTTTAAAAAAAAAGGTCATGGCACGACTTCTAAGTCAAAAGTCGTACTACGTTGCACGACTTACTCCCAATCTGAAATTTTTTTAAAACTTGTTCCCAATTGGTAAATAAATAAAAAATGCCCCCTAAAGGGGAAAAGGCCCAATCTTCTTGTTTCTGTCCGCACCTGCCCAATGGTATTCGTATTAATATGAATTTTCACTTTTTCTAACTAAGGTATGTGTACATTCGTCTGAAAAATCTATTTTGAGGTCGATTATTGCCTTTCACGATCAGGTTGTAATTTCTTGCTCACTTTTTTGTCATTGCTTGTGTTTTCTCCCTCTTCTCTCAAATTCTGAAGAAAAAAATCATCTTTCATTGTTGCTAGAGTTTACAAAACGAATCGACTTAACTATCTAACAAATAACACGACTCTGGACTCTAAATAAGATGGTTTAAATAAAAAAGCCTTTTTAACTCCAATCACTTAATTAGTCAATTAGGCTTTATAAACTTTAGATTTACTCGATGACTAACATAAATATAAAATTAAATTAAAGATATAGCATAAGAACACAACATAAAAAATATTATTTTGGTAAAAAATAATATATTAATATTTAATATTAAGTTAATTAAAATAGCATTAAGAGTTCATTTGATTCATTAAAAATTATGGGTGTTCCATATTTGATTTGAAAAAGGATTAGAAAATAACACAAATCAAATAGATGAGGATGAGATTAAATATCAAATTTTTTAAAGAGAAAAAATATCTATATTTTGTTACTAATAAAATTATACAGATATAAAATATTAAAAAAACGATAATATCTCTATTTTTATCTATTTAATAATAAAAACAATAATTAACTAACGAAATTATTTAAAAAAACAGAAAATCTTATTTATTTCAATCCCTCTATCTTTATTTTAATAATTATATAAAATTTATTAAGATGATTAATATTAAATGTTTTAATATACTTTATTTTATTATTTCTATATTATTAGTCAAAAAATAATATATAAGAGAGAAAAAAAAATTATACTGTAATTTATGTATTTATTCCGTGTGCATTGTTCTTTTTGATCAGTGTAATATCATAATTTTAAGGAATCAAATCAACCTAACATAAAGTGTGGGATAAGTTTTAACTTACGCACCCTCGCACAGGCGGCACAGCTTCGCCCCCGTTCCTTTTCTCACTGGCAACCCTAACCTAAAGTCTCCGCTGCGCACAGCTGCTCTGCCGTGACTCTGTGGTGACGGTATAAAGTATATGCCAAACTAATGTTAATTTCTCTTCCTCTTTACTCCATCATTGATCAATCTATCATATGTGAAATTTTATTTTACCAAATATGGTGGTTGTGGTTCTGAATGAAATCAGATTATATGATTGGCGTTTATGAAAAAGTTGAATGGTCTAATGCCGATTAAATTTCCGAGTTAATTCCTGTTTCTGCATTTTCATCAGATTGTGTTGTTATGCATTGTTGCAGATGAAGGTGACAAAGCAGAAGAGGCACCGGAAGATTTTGACGTTTTACACTGCTTGCTTCGGTGTTCGGAAGCCTTACAAGGTTCTTTGTGATGGCACATTTGTGCATCACCTTCTTGTGAATCGAATAACCCCTGCTGACACCGCCATTGGCAATGTCCTCAGTGCTACGGTCAAGCTGTACACAACAAGGTCCTTTTTTCCCCCCTCTATGTTTAAAATAGATTTATTAACATTTTTTTCTTAGCTCAACATCGTTGGTATGAACTATGAATTGTGATTTGTTTTGTTTTGGATACCTTTTGTTTTTTATTTCTCTTTGTTAATTTGGGGTTTGGGTGGAGATGATGCAGATGTGTTCTAGCTGAGTTGAAACGACTTGGTAGCTCGTATTCTGAGGCTCTTGAGGCAGCTCATAAACTTATAGTTGCAAGGTAATTCACTTTACTGCTGGGTACATATGCTGTTAAATGGATTCTTTCCTCAACTTTACTAGTTTCAATACTATATACATGAATGATGCCAAATCAAATGACCAGAACCAGAGTACATAGCTTGTTATTGTTGATAGTTCGATACTCTTTGATCAGTGTGTATTTGTGTATATTTAAAATTTGGACGGAACTGGTCATACATGACTATTTTAATGTTATTTTTTTTATGATTTTGAGCGAAATGTTATGTTAAAAGGCTCACTAATTTGAAGCAATGTTGTATTTTTAGTCCTAATAATCAGCATCTGATAGTCTTTAAGGGGACTACTAGTCAGGATCATTATTGTTTGTTATTAGGGTTTTGAGATATTTGAGCGCTGGTATTGCTGTGGAAATGATCATTACCTTGATTTTACTCCAATTTGCAGATGTGAGCATGAAAAATGTAAGAGCGCAGATGCTTGCATCATGGAGGTTGTTGGAGAAAAAAATTCTGAGCATTTCTTTGTTGCTAGTCAGGACACTGACCTGCGGAAAAAGTTGCAAGAGGTTTGTTACATATGTATAATATATATATATATATATATATATATATATATTAAATGTTGATTCTAATGGTTAGATATGTCTTTCTCTTTAATATTTTCTTTTTAATCGTGGTAAAATTTGTTTAATTAACGAACTATATTTTTTTAATGATATCCCGCCTGAAAGAATCACTTCTACCTATTTGGACTCAGAATATATTTGTCTTGATATTAGGTTCTTGGTAGCAAACTTCTTGTTATGATTATTTAAAAAGAGAATTACATTGATACTCTGAAAGATAGTTGTTACAGGTATCTTTTCATTCTGTTATAACACCTAAAGCTTGTTGAAACTCATTAACTGAGCAAAGCCATTTATCTCAAAACCTTGGTTAGCGAGACGTGGTGGATTTGAATGGAGCATCAATTTAATGTTGCTATCTGTGGAAAATGGGTTACTGATTGATGTATACTAGTGCAATTGATGATCTTGTTATTTAATTGGCAGTTAAATAACAATCTTGGAGAATTTGTGTCTTGTCCAGTCTAGCATTTTGAATATGGAACTTCTGGTTAGACCAGAATTAAAGCAATTTTTTAAAATAGTTGCTATGGTTGAATTGTGGGGAAACAAGGAGACAGTATCTTGTTTAGTGCATCTGCATTATCTTTGTATCTTCTTACTCTCATTTCATATCTTTCATTCTATTTAATACAGATTCATTGATATAGATTTTGTCAGTAAACACCTTCTATATTCTAATCCAGTTGTATCATCTTCCCATTTCTAATCCTATTCATGCCATTGTGGTTGCATCACCTTGCCTAAATGTGTGAATTATCTTCCAACTTGGTGTTACTGATTGAGGCATCTGCTAGTTTTCAATGGATAATCCATCCAGCTTCTTGTCTCATGGTTGATTATGGCTAGATGGAAGTGTAGAGCATTTCTCGTAGTTATTTCTTGTTAGAGTGGTTGAATACAAAATTCTTTAACATCTTCATGTCTTGATGTCTATCCATGTTCCTTCCATTTCTGGTTTGTTACATTATGAATTTTAAATGGTTGTGTTTCATTTTTCAGTACAGCCAGGGTTCCTATTTGTGCCATTAGTGAATTACCTTACTATGTGTCCTTTATGCACTCCTTTTGACAGTTTCTGATTGAGTATGGTGCTTTTCCCATTAAAAGGAAAAAAAAAAAAAATGAAAACTTCTGGTTCTTTATGTCTAAAATTTGAAGTGCTTTCATAATGATGCAAGATGTGTAGAATTGTACAGAGACACACATTTATTCTTCTTAATCTGCTTATTGCAGGTACCTGGTGTGCCTCTCATATTTGGTCTTAGAAATGCTCTTTTCCTTGAATCTCCATCTGCATTTCAGCGGCAATATGTCAAAACTTCTGAAGAAGGACGATTGCACATGACACAGAAGGAGTACCAGATATTTAAGGATAGGGTAATGAATAGATTGACTGGTGAGGAAGCCCGCAATTCCATTACTGAAATAATGGAAATTGAGGATTCAGAAGATCAGACCATAAATGTGCAGGCAGTAGAGAAGGGTATTACTACAAGGAATCGTATGGAAATCAAGGATAAACCTCAGTTCAAGAGAAAAAGAGCTAAGGTTATAATTTACCCTTGTGCTCTGTATCTGTTTCCTATCTTGAGTTTGGTTACCATATTCAGTGGTTAATTGTTTATATAGACTTGAAACGTTTATGCAAACAATTAATTTCTTTGTAATGTGTGTGTGTGTGTGCAGTTTTGGATGCATTTTGTGTAGAAAGATGTCCTAGTTAATTTACAAGTGAACTTAATTTTGACATTAGTTTTAGTTAACTTGAGTAAAGCTTTATTACTTTTTGCAGCTTATGATTTCCATTTAGAATTCTCATTTTTATGATACTGCTTTTAAACTTTGCAGGGTCCGAACCCACTTTCATGCAAGAAGAAGAAAAGTGAAAAACAAAATATTGGTCCTTTGAAGGTAGGGTTAGTAAAATTTTTGTTTTTTCAGCGACGGTGTTATATATTTTATTTAATTTTACAATCCTCTGAAAATAAATTTGTTTCCTAAATATTTGTTAGATGTTTATTAATTGCGGGTCTTATGCAGGAAACGAATGAAGACAACACAGTGAAGAGAAGTAGGAAAAGGAAGAGGTCACATAAACGAAAAATGGCAACAGAAGCAGGCAGTTAGGTCCATTTTATATATATATATATATATATATATATATATATATATATATATACACACACAGAGTTACAAATAGGTATTTTTAGAAGAGCTCCTTGACTTTACTGCTTCTGTTGAGTGAAGAGAAAAGCAAGTTTTAATCCATGCATGGAAGGGGGAAGTGTATCGAGATTAGTTGCTTGTTGAATTTTGTACTGTTCTATTTTGCTGGCTATCGTATTTTTACCTACAGATACCCGATAGCCGTTGGTCACGGTGGAAATAGATTAAGATATTTATGATCTTAATTAGGGGTATAAGTGAGGTGGTTAGGATTGAATTTGATCAATCCAATCAAATTTAAACAGGTTGGTTTGGGTCGTTTTTTAAGAAAAAAAATGAAACTCAATTCAAACCAATTCGATTATAAACGATTTAAATTGAGATGGATCAATGGGTCAAAACATTTAATTTTGTATGTTCTTTTTTTAAACACAATATTTTTATAAGTTAAAATTTTATTAAACAAATTAGATACAATTTTTTCTTGTTAAAAAATTATTAAAAAAAATGTGATGATATCACATCTCATTTCACTATGTGGTTCCTATCTGTTTATTTATCTATGAGGATGAAAATTAAGCATATCATATTCGAAATAAAGAGTTTCAATAAATATAATGAGGATGAGTTTCAAACTTTTTTTTACCAAAATCAATGGGACATTATAAGGTCTATTCTTTATAAATAAATTTGAAATATTTTTAGAAGTCTATCTAAAGTGATTTTAATCAATAAAGCTCTTGTTATTTTGATCTTAAAGGTTAATAATGTGTTAATGTTTATTCAATTCAGGTAGATAAGTGTATGTAATTAATATTTTAAAAAAATATTTGTAAAAAATTTAAATATATATATATATATTATATTAAATATATTAATAATAATAATTTAATACAAATTAATAGGTTAATGGGTCGACTCAACGACTTCATATGTTAAAACTTTCAAAACTCAATTGGTTTAATTGGTTCTATTCGGGTCTGACTTAAACATAAAAATTATTTAATTCAAATTGTTTGAGTTGATTGGATAAATTTAGATTTGCTGATGATTTGTACCTATTTATACCCTTAATCTGAATGGATTTTACTTGCAATGGTAATGTTTTGAATCATAAATCATCGCAGAGGAAATTTTACCTAATTAGTACCTGACTTGAGGAATTATTTTCATAGGTATGTCTTTGGGAATACTTGAACAAAGATCCAAATAAATAAAAAAATACAATTGATTATCATTGTGTGGTTAATATCTATGAAATTATTTGCCAATTTGGTAGTTAACAACTAAATTGAGGTGATCTTTTCAGTTGTCAGCTTTCATTGCCATTCGACTGCATATATTGCAGTAAACTTGGGGCAACATTAAGTACACAAGTATTTGTCTAACATAAACATATATGTTTGGTCACCAATTTTGGTCTTATTTTTAAAATTTTCGGATTAGATGGGAAAAAATGGGATTAAATTGATTTTGTTTTTTAAAAAATAAAGGAACTAATTGAATATTTAAAAAAATAAGAGACTTAATTGAATTGTTTTTAAAAGTATAGAACTTAATTGAACCTTTAAATAATAAGAGGATCAAATTGAATTTAAAAAATAAATCAAAGAATTAAAAATAATTATCAAATTAATAAACATACCGTATATTATGATTTCTCATTTAATAACCGTAGAAAAACTTTTATAGTATTAGTATATGTATTTATTTTTTTATCTAAACAATTTTACATCTCCTATATTATCTATTCCTTAATATATGCAGGACCTTTTTTATACTATACTTTGATTTATTTTATTTTATTTAAATGTTTATCGAGAAATCTATCCAAATTAAGATATTAATGGATCCAGTTGTCTCTCAATGTTACTTCAAGGAATTATTCATAACACCACAATTTCCATTCTAATTTCTGTTAGGTCTTAATGAGAACTATTATCAACTGTAATATCTACCGCGATTCGTTCTTGCTGAACATTAGGCCTCATGCTCTAGAGGCAATTGTTTCTTGCACCCATTTTTTTTGTTTCTTGCACCGTCAAATGTTTGTAAATTCCCCAATTATCCTTCCTTTATTACCGAATGGCCATTTCAAAAAGTTATAGATATTCCCAAAACCTATTCTAAAGTAGCTATTTTAGAATATCAAAATTGTATTCTTAGGTATTCCTAAATAAGTTTCTGAATTATCTATTTTAAAAGTATATAGACAACCTGAAAACTTATTATGGAATACTTGTTCCGTTTCATATTTCAGAACAGATATTTTGAAATATGTTTTTGGGTTACATATATATATATATATATATATATATATATATATATATATATATATATATATATATATATATATATATATACACACTTCCGAAATACTTGTTTCGGACACCATCCATCATCACACTCTTTAAATACTTGGATAAATACTCCATGGCAGACTCAAACTCCTTGAACTTCCTTTCTACCAGATTCTTCTCATCAAGTACTTTCAACCGTTCACTCTCCATCCACCATTTCACCTCCTTTCCTTCCATCAACCCCTTCACGAGCCGTGCCTCCCAGAACCAAGCGATGGCCTCGCACGAGTGCTCCCAGCTCCAATAACTAATTTCAATCATAATATATTTTTATATTTCGTTTCATTAACTCAGAAATCATATCCTAAAAAAGCTATCTGACTTTTCATGATGCCCCCACATATTTATTAGTTTTCTTTTGGTTAGTAACACACCATATACGATTTCGGCAGCCAAATGTAAAACAAACCTTTCAAACATCCTTAAAATAAATTAGCTCCCCCCTCCACAAGTTAATAGCTTGGTGGGAAAAAAAAGAAGATAAAGTAGCCAATCAAAATGCATTAAAATCCTATATTTGGGAGCAAGAGTATTAAAAAAATAACACAAGCTTTTTCACTTGCGAGTGAGTACCTATACTTCCTGAACCTTTTTGAGGTCAAATCAAACCCACATGCATTTGCTTCCCCATATTTTGAACCAAAAGGTGATGCATGTAAATAAACTGGACTCTGTTTCAGAATGGGGAAATCCCCCTATCTGCCTCATTGACAAGATTAAATCTTTACAACCTATACAAAATTTAACAGATTCAGTTACTGAAGTTAGAAGATGAGATCCTCCATTCTTTCTCCGTGGAGTCTGGATAATGAAGCCATGTAAATGAATGCCATTACTTTTTTGAGAAAGTGAGATATGGGTCTTGAGCAATGGTCAATACATCTGGTCTCTCGGCCTGGTTATATGTTAGACACCGTCGAATAAAATCCTGACCAAATTAATTGTAGATACAGCACAGACAATTGTCAGGTTTGACTATGACAGTATTGTAGATAGTAGGTACTATTTTCTTTCTACAGCTAAACATAGAAACTATTAACCAGATATATGTATATATTTGAGGTCTTTAATGGAAACAACCACCTTCCTACACTTGCATATGGAATAAAGTTGGATAGTTCTTTTTTGAAAATTACCATAAATATAACCTTACAAGAAAGCATAGTTGTGTACATCACTGAAAATCAGAATAAAATAAAGGCAAATGCACTGACTAAGAAATCAAAAGAGGAAAGTTTTTATTAAAATATTATTAATACACGTCTACCATGATTTCTAGTGCACCTCAGTGTGATTTCCAAAAAACTTTTTATTTTTTGGTTCCTCAATCAATGCACTTAGGGGGTTCGTTAACAACACCCAAATATAAATAAACAAAATTATGAAATAAGGCCAAAGAACAATCAGCCATGAGCAGCAATTATCAGAAAAGGGTGCAACTCACCTTTGCCTCGTTAGAAATGGTAGGTCTAGAAGGAAATTCAACTTTGCGTGCCTTAATAATTGTGTCTTCGCGAAGTATTCTCTCTTGTGTTTGGTCGTGCCCAAAAGGACGTCGGCCGAAGAGCATTTGATAATACAAAATTCCAGCAGACCAGACATCAACCTGTTTTCCACAAAGTGTTAGAAAATACAAGAGCCAAATGACAAAAAATATGTTACGGTGATGATCCAAGAGTTAGTTGTTTGCAATCCCAACCATTGTGACACTTGCATCAAAGTGAAATATCCTTTGACCAAAGTGATTGAGAGTGAGAATAATAACAATAACAATAATAAAATAAATTTATCCTTGTCTATACAACTTAGAAATTTATTGACCTTTGATGATATAAGAGGTGTCTTGCTGAGCTCAAAGCATTCAGGAGGTAAATACCTGCAAATTGAAAAAGGAAAAGAAGAATGCATAAGATATTTTACGAAATTAAATATTGGAATCTCAAGGAAACATTAAAAGGAGCTTCAAATGTTAAGTCAGATTGAGGAGAGTGAAGCTTTAAACATACAAACTTGGACCACTTCAAATTTTGGATTCCAACAAAGATTTTTACCACTTACCAATATGTTCCAGCTCCCTGGGATGTAAGTTCCATACCTTGGGATCCCACATCATCCTCCACTATCTTACTAAGACCAAAATCAGTCACTTTGGCAACACCAAGCTCATCAAACAGAACATTTCCAGGCTTCAAATCATAATGGATAATCTTCTGTGTTCTTTTATTCATGTAAATAAGGCCTTGAAAAATTTGAACCATGATGACCTTAGCCTCCCTTTCAGGTAATACAGGTGTTGCTTTGAGGACAGCATCAAGATCCTTCCCTAGAAGAAGAATAAAGGAGTGTCAAAGGGAAAATGGGTTGGAAAAACACTAAATCAAAAGAAAACAGTGAATCAACAGTACATACCACTACAATGCTCTAGAACGGTGCAGAATGTGTTTTGATCAATCTCAAAAATGTCCCATAAACGAACAATGTGACGATGTACAAGAGTCTTGTGAATATTATACTCCCGAATTGCATGGCGTATGTAGCTTTGCTTCTTCTCTTCACTCCATTGAGCATTTAAACCATGAAGCTTGCATGCAACATATCTATGCTCTACCAAGTCGAAAGCCTGCTGGAAATTTCTTACTTCAAATCACTGCAAAAAGGTATTTATTTACAATTGCCAACATAGGCCAAGTAATTGTCTAGATTCTGGCTTTAGTTTCTCAAAACCTTGTATAATATTTGCTAAAAGAGGAGTGCTAGCAACATACTTTCTATTATTAATTTATTAGTTAAAATTTATTGGAAACTTTAAAATCATTAGCGGGAATATGTTAAATATTGATACACAATTTTGTGAGTTCTAATAATTTTCAGCAAATAATAAATAATTTATAAAAGTGTGCTAGAGTGTGTTGTTGGCATTTCTCTTGCTAAAATAATATCAATATGATCAAATGATTATTATTATACTTTCTGATAGTTCTGATCTGACCTTGTACACCTCACTGAATCCTCCCTTTCCAAGAAGGTTAAGAAGGGAATAGCGATGATTTAGAATCTGAAAGTTGTTAAACCGTGAACCATCTTCATCCCGTATACGTTTCATTTCACGAATTAACCTCCCCTTCTCTATTTCATATCGTTCCCTCTCCCGTAAAATAATTTCTTCTTCCTGAACATTTTCCTGCTATCAGAAACATAAAGAGGAGAGAAACAATCGGACCAGCAGAAATATCAACTTACTCTTTTAAGGCTAGCTAATCGAGACTTGTAGATCTCATCATGTATTAGAATATCTTCTGGTAATCCAGCCTCTGCATCTGTTACATCACTCTTATCTTCAATCAGAGAAAAGGACCAAACAAAAACAAAACACACACTATTAACACATGGACCAGAGTAATATATTAGAAGATAGTCTAGCAGTATCCAATAGCGTGAACTCCATTAGGCCATCTTAAGGAGCATATGGTTGGTCATGATTAGTACATATCTAGTAAAGTTATTGACAGTCAATGTATACAAAGTACTTAATGTAGAAATTTAGCAAGATGTATGGAATGTTCATACCAACAACTGGCATAATGGAGAAGTGAAAAGGACAGTCCCAAATTTGGTCCCATCAACCCCTCTTCCCCAATTTTAGGTGATAAAAGCTAAAAGAAAAAAGGAAACAGAATTTACCAGATTGTTTTTTCTTAAATAATTTGCGCTGCCGCTCGATTGCCTCCTTCGTTTCTATTAGTTGTTTCTGGGGTAAAACAAAGAATGATGAGGAAAAGTAATTCATGACATCACTATGCAAACTATCAACATAGGCAAGGTTTCGATTGCAAAAAACTAACAGACAGAAGTTATGGTAACATTGACATTATATACCCTTGCTACAACCAAATATTACTGAGAAGGAAAACCCTTGAAACTCCAAAAACACTATTATCCTATAATCGTATTCAGTCATCTGTCCAACTGAAGCAAAAAGGTTCAGGTTTAATAATATTTATAATCTAAGAAGGATAGTGAAAAGCATGTTATTTCACTGCACAAATAAAACATGAAAATGTCTTCAGATAATGACAGTTTAATTATATTGAACTATGAAATGTTAAATCAGAAAAAATCAATTTGGATGATATTTATCACATTAAATAAGGAAAGAATCAGAATCCTAAAAATTGTCTGTTATAATAATTCCTAAATCAGAATAAATCTCACAATAAATCCTAGTTGAATCTGATAAATTGATCACAATCAGTAATAATCTCCAGTACAAAAATTAAAAAGAAAAAATCATGGAGGAGAAAGGAAATGGAACGTACAAGCTGGGCATTCAGATCCTTTAAAGCTTGACCATCTTCCCAGGTCTCGGATATGACAGTTCCAGCTCTACAATTCATAATTGAACTAATAAGAAATTAAAAAAAATGATATTAAATATGATTTCTCAGTTTTCAATCGTGTCTGTTGAAGCCCGTGGTGTCGCAGATCACTGTCACATGTGGAGCAGGGAGAATTACAAATTTGCAGCTATTCATGGAATTAGTGGGCGCACTTTGATTAATGGTTGGAAGCCATTGTGTATCCCCCACAACTTTTAAGGTTTATTTTGTTTTTTTTTTTTTTTTTGGGGGGGGGGGGGGGGGGGGGGGTTGGTGTATTTCATGATTTTGATTCCCTTATTTGGGGTTCGAAATCGAAAACCTATTCTAGAACAATTGTGTCCTTGTGTCTCTGAAACATGACCCACTATTCTTTGGCACTCTCTCAGGTGCACCTTCTTGGTGTTTCCAGCCTTGCTCTGTTCTGTTGTTTCTGTTCAGTTCACTCTCTCACTGCTATCTGCTCTCTCTTAAAGATTGTTTTGCCCTTTCATTTTCTTGCAGTAAACACTCTCGCACAGGTCTTTCATGATTTAATCCAGTTCTCTGTTCTTTATTGCCAGCATATGAATGTCTCTAATTTTGGGCAATTTATATAAGTCTATATATAAGTTATTGAACTTGTAACTAAAATTTCACAGTAGAAGTCTTCCCACTATCTGGTATCCCACTAGAGTGGGTTTGGGGTCAGCTACTCTGCTATCTGAGATTTAAGAAATTTCTTAAAATGATCCATGCATACCTGATTACACCAACATTTCCAAGTCTCAATGAGTCTTGCCGTACTTTCAACCTTGCTTCTTGTCTCTCAGCCTTTGAAACAGATATCAGTAAGTCAGATATTATTTTCATTCTCTGCAAAACAGAAGGATCAAATGTTAATATGCTGCTGCTTAATTGATGCATGGTACAAAGAATGCTTATTAACCATTTAGTTGGGGGAGGGGAGGGAGTGGTAGCAGAGGGCTCTTCTAAATTGAGTATAGGTAAAGTAACATCAATCGTTGATGAGAAAATCAATGTTTAATACTTTAATATTCCAACACATGCATGTGCATGTAATACCAACGACTGATATTGCTTATTTTACTCTCTAAAATAAGAAGATCACTTTAGAAGAGCGGGACCCTGGCAGTGGCACACTTGTATCAACAAGGAGCTGTCTAAGATTTCCATTTCACTTTTGCATATAGAATTCAAACAAACAAAATTTAAGACAGCCAGAACTATCTATTTTAAATAACATGTACATAATAAGGAGTGAAATATTTTGATAGATTCGAAAAGGAAACTTCAATTACAACTACCGAGCAATCAAAAACTGAAAATAATCACACCTTAGGCTTCATTTGCTGTTCATGATCATTCAGCTCCTTCAGTTCCTGCATATGCCAAAATCAAAATTCAGAAAACATCCTTCTGATTCACAATTGAGAGTTTAGCATTTGGTATTATTATACATATACCTTTTCTAACTGTCGATAAAGATTTTGATAATCAGCGGTCTCTTGCTTTGATTTACGCAATTCCTCCTCCAATGCAACAACTTTTGCTTGTAAAGATGCAACGTCCTCCTAATTGAATATAGAGATGAAATAATGAGATTTTTTTTTGAAAAATTACAAACAACAATAAATAGTTATATCAACAATGTCATTGGGATCTGTTGGAGGGAGGTAGAAATGAAAGAAGTAATATCAAACTTCTAATTATTTTCACACAAAGCCACATATTCTTTTAATGACCATAAAATTTACAAGTGGAATTAGGCCAAATCCGCACCTCTAATGAAGCAGAATTATCACTATGAAACTGATCACTGAGTCTGCCATCCTGCAAATAAATATGAGCTCTATAGGGAACAATCAAGGAGTACAATATAAATGATCAATCTGTAAAATTAATTGCTTAAGCAATATAACGTTCTTGAGCTTATGAATAGAAATTCATAGCAATCAGGAAAGATTCCAATTTGCATAACCAAGAGCTAAAAGACGCAACCAGACAATAACATAAAATAGACCTTGCCAAATACAGAGAATGATTTAAAAAATTAAAAGACATAACACTGATATTGAGTAACCATTCAAAAACGGGCACTAAGATCAGTGCAACAAATTTCCTATCAGCTATGGATGGATATAATCATTCCTTCCAGCAGTTAATTCTTTAAGCCAAGAAGTTTAAATTTCAGGTCTCCATTAAAAAGCAGTTAAAGAAGACACGGTTGTGCAACTATGCATCCAATCAGGTATTGACTACAGATATATAATCACAATTGAAAAGACCAGTTTAGAAAGAAAAAAAAAACTGATAGGGACAATTGACAAATTACAATTCCATTAACAAATATTTCATGGGAGGGAGCATACCTTAAGGTATACATTCTCAATCTGACCATTTGAAGCCAAAGCTGTTGGAGGAGAAATTTGTGCTTTGGTCTGATCAGTAACTCTGGAACCACGGCCTCTACCTGAACCAGAACTCCCTCTTCCACGGCCATGTTTCTTTCTATTCACATCAACATTAATTTTTGTCTCCATGGTCTCCAAACTAGTTTGCCTTGCATCAGTAACAACCTGATATGCAAAATATTTTAAGTTGGAAACAACTAGACGACCAATTTCTGGACAAAAAGTACACTTCTTACTAGTTGTTAATAAAGTCATGAAAATAATAGAAATAGATGATAAGGGTGAGACCTTTAAAAGTAAGCGACTTATCCAGTGAGTAGCTGTTTTTACAAATTTCAACATGAGATCTAGCTATTCTATAACTATAGCAAAGAGTATATGGAGTCATGAAAACCAACCTCAACACGTTCAAAAACACTTGTGCTGCCATCTTCTTGAAGTTTTTGGCGTTTCTGAGTGTTGGCTTGTATTAAGAATTCCCCACCATTCTAGAAAAGAAACAAAAAGATACCAACAATCTAATCAGTCAAGTTATCATAGGAATATATTTCCATACATCTACCAATATTCCAAATCATTAATAAACACACAACACCGATAATCTTCATGTCAAGTCACCATCATAAAAACAGCAGCAATGAACACAAAACATACCACCTACATTTATTATATCCTAAACCATAGATAAATACACAACCAATCAACCACCAAAACAAACATATTAAACAAGAGAAGATTCTATATTAACATTGACAATCCCTGGCAACACAAGCGTTGGTTTTAAAAAATGGTCCACGGTCGTGATTTGGGCCACAACATCAAGGCTGTGACTGCAACACGACCACAATTGGGACCGCATCGGCCACATTTGTCCGCAATTTGCCATGATATCAACAATAACGACGAAACCACAATGCGACCATGATTGTCACCGATATTTAAAACCTTAAGCAAATAAGCCAAAACCATAACAACAATAATCCTCATAAGTGCAGTCAAATTCCCACACACATTGCACTATATAGGGATAATAAGACTTACATCATCATCAGAATCACTGGAAGTGGATGGTTCAGCCAAATTTTCAGCAGCTCCACCAAATTTCCCAACAGAAGGAACAAACACAGAGGACCAACCTGATTGCTGAGCAGTGGTGGAGGAACCCTTACCAACCATGCGAGCTTCCAACTTTGCAATCTTTGTAGGCAGAGACTGATCTGATTGGTTGGATGAGTTGGATGAGAAATGAATGAGCATGTCATCTGACATTGTTGCTGTAACTGCAAACTGTTTGGCAACAAAGAAAAATGCTTCTCAAATCTCAACCCAACATACACTAACAACAAAAACTACCCCAAAAAATCAACTCATTCAGGGCAAAAAAAAACGGTTCCTTTTATTTGATAAAAATAAAATGTTGAGTATAACTAGGCCATACCCATTCGTGATCAGAGAGGAAAAGGTGAAAAAATTTCAGAGACCCACGTGAAGAAATTGGGGTTTATGCAAAGGGGAAACGGCAGAAGCAGTTGAATAAATCAGGTAATCAGAGAATTGAGAATTGGATGTGATTGAAATGAAAAATAAAAAGGGGGGACTTTGAGTATTTTTTGCCTTTTGGGTGAAGAACTCAGAGAATTAAGTGATTGGAAAGAGAAAATCTAGGGTTTTGTTGTTTGGGAAAGTGGTGGAAGAATCAAAAGCTTGGGAAGGAAGAATGAATATTAGACTGTGAAAGAAGGAAGGCATGACTGCAATAACTGAAGAGAGTAATAAAGACTGCTTTTTTCTTTCTGGGCATGTGTTATTTTGAAATTGTTGTGGGCTGTTTTTGTTCAGAAAAATTTCTATGGGTAAAAATTTTGGGACACGAGTACGTGAGAAGTTAAAAGGGAGGGCATGAAAAAAGGGGTGCAAACATATTATATGAGTTGGATTTAGTGTGTGTTCGAATGTGATGTGATGTGAGATTTGTGATTTTTAAATCTAGTGAGGTATTATTGTGATGAATGATGATAGTTTTTTTTGTTACCTATTTGCTTTTGAGATGAAAATGGTGCTTTGGATTTCTTTGAGGACCCTAGATTTTTATAGTGAAAATAGATGGGTGCAATTAATTAAGTGAGAAAGTGAAGTGTTTCTCATTTCGTGATATACACAATTAGAAGTGACTTTAATGAAGAAAAAAAGGTTGAAATTCACATAGAAATAAGCAAGAATAATTGAATAGGTTAAAGCACTAATTGATGGCCAAAATCAGGTATTCTGACATCATGTATGGGTGGTTACGGCTATTAACACGGATCTATGAACATTATTGCAAATGGGTCAAAAGAGATGGTAACACTCCTTTTGACTTTGAGAAGTATAAGAGTATCTTTAATGCTAGATCTTGGAAATAGATCTTAAGTTGAAGATCTAACATTCCTCATATCCAACAATAAAACACTCATCAAAATCTTCATACTGCAGATTCAGTTCTATCACAAGAATTCTTAAGATTTGCACAGATTTTCAAAAAAATTATTTATCAACAGCCGTAACAATAAAACACGGGAGTCAACAAATCCATTGGAATGAAGTAAGAACACTACAAACATAAATGAAGAATAAGAAAAACAAACAACCCAGTGAAAAAAAAATGAAAAAAAAATACTAGGGAGAAGGGGGGTTGCACGCGTGGAGGAAAGGGGAGGTGGGGGGTCTATCGCTAGGAGGGGAAGGGGTTGGTTGCGGCGGAGGGGGAGGGGAAGGTGGAGGGTCGCGACGTAGGAAGAAAAAGAAGGTGGAGGAAAGGGGAGGTGGGGAGTCGCGCGCGCGAAGGAGAAGGGGAAAGGGCCGCGACGGATTGGGAGGGGAAGGGAAAGGGGTTAGCTGTAGCAGAGGGGGATGGGAAGCTGGAACCGCAGTGGAGAAGGAAGAAGAAAAGGTGGCGTGAAAAGAGGAGAGAAAAAAGAAAAGTGAATGTTGAGGATGAGGAAAAAAAAGGTGACACTGTGGGATCCATTAAAATTTATCTAAGATTTCAAAATGAGATCTACAACTAACGAAAAAATGGAAGAGATCTTGAGAAATTTTCAATCTTACATGACACTGTGGGATCCACCAAAAAGTGGTCTAAGATCCTAATTTAAAATCTACCACTAAAGATGCTCTAAGGTATAGTATAGACCTTGAAAGGAATCTTGTAAGACCTACCCTCGGTCCAAAAACCAAAAGCATCATCTCATCGCAATCAATCTCATGATAAGATCTTTAAGTAAATCAAAAAACAAAATGGCAAAACAATCGGTGTGAAATTTTTTTTAGATTTATATGAAATTGCTTATAAAATTTAGTTTAGTTGTAACTCATCATATGTTTATTAAGTATGGCATATTGTTAAGAAAAGTAGAATAACCCTGCAAATACTTTTATATTTGTCTCGTGAAAAATATTTATGGTTACAAAAGATAAGCTTACATCAATGATAAAAAAAAAAAAGATAGACTTAAATCATTTTTGCCCTCTATAGTTTTATGATTGTATAGTTGGCCCCTCAAAAAAATTGTTACACATTTATCCTCAATGTTTATCAAATTTAGCAATTTTGGCCTTTTGTTAATCTGCCATCAAATTTTTAACAAAAAAAAAAATTAATGTTATATTTAAGTGATGAAGTAACATTGACACATTGATATTATAAATAACATGACAATATAAATATATGCTAAATGACATGATCATCCAAATTGTGATCATTGTTGTAATGTCACTAAATTATTAGTGTCACATTTACATATATATTAGATTATTAGTTCATTTTTCGTGCATGTTATATAAATGTCACATCATTACTTAAATATCATGTCACAAAATTTTGAAAAAAAATTAACGACAAACTAATAATGGACCAAAAATTTCCTAAAAAAATAATGGATCAAAATTTCTAAATTAAAAAAAATGTGAAGATCAAATATGCATTAATTATTTTGAGGACTAAAATTGCATATTCTTAACATTTATGGGACCAAAAGTGAATTTAAGAAGAAAAATATATATTGATTAATGTTTATTAGATTTTCTACATTGACTTTCCATACATTGATATGGAAGCAATGGCAAATTTCATTAAAACAATTACAAGAAGAAAAAAATATCATTTGACCTCTTTAGCTTATAAACTTCATATTTTACAATCTATTTGATTTATACAACAACCTAACAAGAATTAGGGATAGTTATCAAACTCCTCTAATTACAATTAGTACGGTAAATGAAAAAAATATCTTAATGTGAGTGTAGAGATATGTGTAGGTTAAAGAATTGAATCCAAATCCAAAATTGATTTTAAATAAATTTTTACATATTTTCATGCCTATATTTAATTATAAGTTGAACTAACTTTCAATAACTTTTTAAGTTTGATCAAGAATTTTATAATGAATTTATTCCTAACTTATTTTTATAATAAAAACATCAAAACATAAATCATATTACTTCAAAATCAATTTTAACCAAAATCAATTTTACAAAATTAATTTCATTCAAAATTAATTTTATCAACATTCATCCAAATATTATAATTAAGTTTTTCATACCATATGACCAATTTAAAATACGATAAAAATATTGTAAAGAATTTCTTCAGTCGAGCAAATGCTATAAGATGGTCTTGAAATAACATGCCCTCCAATCTCATCAGATGATCAGATAAATAACATGCTCTTCCAATCATAGAATTTCATCGTCTGTTACAAATTTGCCAAGGAGTCTTACATTCAAACACAACTACACTCTCCTAATTTAATTGGCAAAAGGCATAGAGCCGCAACACCCCCCCCCCCCCCCCCCCCCCCCCCCCCCCCCCACCCCCCCAAAAAAAAACAGACTTGCAGGAAATCACATCATTTCCAGTATCTAGTATCTAAACATATGTCGTCTCATTTTGGCCTATGTAAAATACATATCAATAAAACCAAATAATGCGGACAATAAGAGACTTTGCATGCACAGGTCCAAAGGCTCAAGTCTAGGCACATTAGCGTCATTCATTCGGTTAAAACATTATATATAACACTTAACTTGGATGATAAGACAAACAAGAAGAGGCAGTTCGGGGTGCAGTTACATCCCCCTCCCCCTCCCCACCAAATTCAAAGACCGATAGTGCTGATAGGTTTGTCACTACAATGTATAGAAAGAATAAAAGAAAAGAAGAAAATGAATATAAATTTAAGAACTTCAAAATGAAGGTGATTATATTGGTTTACGGATATAGTATAATCAAGAAAGCTACTACCAGTTGTAACTTCCCCAATCCATCCCTACCAGAGTTGTCAAATCTAGATGTTGTGAACCTATGATGAAAAGCCTTGGCTGATCCTCCTGAATTAGGGGTTCCATTGTGAACCTTCCTCGTCCTAGAACTTGTAGTATAACTTCCACTAGTAAAAGAATGAACTTTAGTACTTTCAAATTTCAATAGATGGTTGTTACCAGAGCCCTCCAACTGTTCCTTTTGGATTTAAAAGGAGAGAATTCTCCAGGATGCTCTGTCATCCAACCACTATGTTTTGATTTCCGTAATTCTGTAGAATTGTAACTTGTAATGCCACTTTCTTCCGTAAGAACCTTTTTTTTTCCACAAGCTTTACCCATATCATGAGGTGCAGACCTATACATCCCACTTAGTCATCTCTTTCTGGAATCTGGTAGTTTTGAAATAGCCTATAGCAGAATTATGTGTAATAATGTAGCGTATCTCCTGTATGGCTTCAATTGATAATTCTGAAACTCTGAACCAAACGTGATCGATTCCTCATCAAGCTTCTTCTTCAACCTCCTCCAAGTTCTCAACATATCAGCCTGAATCAGCCCCCTTTAAAGGTTTCAGAGGAAGAAACCGTTCTCTATCATCTCAACAAAATAATGGCAAGCCTCCCTCCATTTCTGCCTCTCACACAACCCATGTATCAAAACCGTATGCAAGTCCAAATCCGACCCCGCCCCAGTCTCCTTCATATCCTCCCATATCTCCTTCACAACCTTGATCATGTCCAACCTCAAAAACATCCTAATCAATATCACATACGTATGCGCGAACTCGGCGCGCACAATCCATCCTCCTTCATCCTCTTAAACATTCTCAACGCACTCTCCCCATCCTTCCTCCCTCTAAACTCCTTGAAGAAGCAATTATACGTCGCGGCACACGGACTCACCTCATCCCTCACCATCTCCTCAAGCAACCTCAGCATCCTCAAGCCACCCGCACCAGGCGAGACACTTGATTACCGAAGTGTACATCACCACATTGGGACATATCCCTTTCTCCTTCATCAACCTCAGCTTATCCAGCACAAGCTGCGGCTATAAACATGAAGCAAGATCGAAAAGCTAGTCACGTCAGGCTCAATCCCGCTCTCACGCATTTGATCAAATACCTCCTCTGCATTCCTTATAGTTCTCTCAAACCTCTCCTCCGGGTGCAGACTCACCTTCCAACAAACTCCATTCAACAAAACGTTATAAGTAAAAACATTAGGTTCGATTCCTCTATCAATCATGTCTTTTAGAATGTTTGCGCCATTTTAACGTTCCCAAACTTGCACCATCCGTAGATCAGAACGGTGTAGATTTTCACGGTTGGGGGGAATGTGTGTTTGTTTTTGTTGAAAACCTCGACGGCGAGTCTGACGTGGCCGTACTTGCAGAGCGTGTCGAGCAAGACGCAGAAGTCTTCGGGCGTCGTTTTGGTTTCTGAGAAGGCGTCGATGTCGTGGAAGGCGTGTACGGCTTGGCGCGTGAGGCCGGCGCAGATGAGGCGGCGAAAGAGGGTTAGGAAATGGTGTCGAGGAGGAGTGGGAGAGAGGGGGGTTGGGGAGGGTTTTGGCGTAGTGGAAGAGGGAGAGGGCGATCTTGGAGTGGTTTTTGAGGCGGAGGAGGGTGGGGGTGAGGGTGATGCCGTGGAGCTGGAGGCTTGACTCAGTGGCGTGGAAGGGCTTCGAGACCAGTTCGGCGTCGCTTTCGTCGCGAGGTGACGGCGGTGGGAGGGAGCAGAAGCGGCGGAGGAGTGGCTCTGACGGGGTTTGGGAAATGCCATGATGGTGTTGTTTCAGGTGTTCACGCTTCAAACTTCGAAGTACAGTCTATAAGATGCAGAATTGCAGAGAGAGTAAGACATCTGATTTCTGACATATTATTTGACACTTTTTTTTTAAAGTATCCATTTTCATGTGTGAAAATGTGAGCCGGATAGTGTGATGAAAAATTCAAATATATATGATAAATTCATTTTACGGTTAAATGTTTTTCCTTGTCTCAAATGTTTGTGTTTATCTCAGACCTCTAAACCTAATTGTCATGGAAAAAATGTCACTTGTGTTATTTACTTGGTAAGAGGAGGCATAAGTGGGAGGAATGACATAGATCCATGTAATAAATTAGTAAATTATCGACGATCCAAATGAAAGAATCATGCATATCATGTAAATAATAAAAGTTATTTTTATTATGAACTATTATCACCAGTTATATTTATATAGACACATCAAATAATTTTAAATGTAATATTGAGAGTGTTGACAAAATTATTTGAAATTTTTAATTGAATAAAATATAATTTTTTAAGAAAACTAGACAATGTTTATTAAGAGAAAATTCAAAGTTTTTAAAGATGTTTTTATGTTATTTTTTTATTAAAAATTATGTCTCAATTGAATAAATGAATGACCAACTTTACATTCAAATGGTAGATGTAAAAATTAAGATGAAATATAGAATGTGTAAGAAAAATGTGAAACATATAAGGGATATAAAATGAAAATAAGGATATGATGATGATTATGTTAATAATTGATATATAGTGTGAGACTTAATTAAAAAATTTAAAGTACATCTAAGGACTAAAATGATAATATGTAATTAATTTCAGGAATCAAATGTCAATTATTAATTAATTTTGAGATTAAAATAATAACAAATTATTAAATTTAGAGACTAAATTAAGAAATCATACAAAATCTATCATAAATGATTCTGGTTTACTATATTGATAAGTTTGATATTAATTACAGAAAATTTAAAATAACTCTCAACTTTTATCCAAATTTGAGAGCTGATGTAAGATTTTATATAATAATAATAATAAATCATTTTAGATTAGAGTGTATGTTTTTACTTTGGTTACGTCTCAAGATAATCTAATAGATAAGTTAGTAGAAAGATATGACATAAACATTGTTTGATTTGTTTCAAAGCTTGTCAATAAATTGGATAAATACAAATTTAATAATTGAAGTGATCAACAATTAGTTAGGTAAAAAAAATTATTACGTAGTTAATTTATTGGATAAAGTAAAGTTTCATAAACAATTTATTTATGTTTGACAAAAATTAAATTATTTTCTACATAAAAATAAATTTCCAATATCATGTTTGGTATAAATTTTGGCGCTCAACAAGTTTCATGCTACATAAATAGGATAGGAATTATAAAGTAGATTTGGTTGGATTAGTATTATTAGTTTATTTTACAAAACAGATCAGTCCGACGCGTTCTATTTTTTTTGAATTAAGATCAGTCGATCCATTTTTGATAAATTGACCCATTTTATCATTCTTAAAAGATCTTATAACAAAAATAAATTTAATTAGACGGATCAACTTATTTAACCCATAAAAAAATAAAATAAACTAACATTATTAATTTACTACTCAATCCATCCTATATTTTTTGGACAGTCGCCCGTTTCTTATATATCAACTCTTTTTATCATCCCTGGTCATTACTTCTCGGGGGCAATTATTACACTTTAAATTAAAAGTAAAGGAGGTAATAAAAAAGACCTAGCAGCGGGTGTAATACCAAAGAAATGACGTTTACCAAAGAAATGCCAAAACGTCATTGCAAGCATTATAAAAAGTTACGACATCGTAAGAAGCAAAAAAGAAGTTCCCTGTGTTGCACAAAAAGAAAATAGTTTGTTAGTCATAAATTTTAAACAGTAAACACTTAAATTTTTTCTTAGGGATTAATCAACCGAAAAAAAATCATACTTTTTCTAAACATCGATTTACAGCCAAAAAAACGAAGCCAAAATACACAATCTGTAAGAATTTGGACATATAGAGTGTCTTTAATTGTGTGTGTATAGTAAAATATAAAATATAATTTATGTATATTTTTAGTATCTTCGTTGGGAAACATTGTTTATCACTTTTGTTAGATTTATCTTCCTAGTTAAGTTTCTTAGTTTATGATATTTAAATCCAAAACTCTAATTAAGAGATCCGTTGAACCTAATTATATTCAGACTCATAAGTTATTAGTAAATAAAATGATTTGAAAGGAATGAAAAAAAAAATCAATATATGAGATTAGGATCAAACATATATGTCTCACTAATCAATCAATGAAAGTGATAGTTAATAACAATTTCTAAAAACACTTTTGTTAAAAAGAAAAACACATCAAAATATTATAGTTTAAGAATAATTTTACAAAATCTTTTTGTTTAAGATAATTATTTTAGTTTATATATATAGACATATGAATTTATATATATATATATATATATACACCGTTATGTAAAGATAACATTTTTTTAAATAATTTCTTTTTGTTTGTACTTTTATTTGACTATTACACCTTTTTAATTGTTTTCAAAACTACTATCTCCTAATTTCTTTTTAACTTCTATTCTCTCTTTCAACTTATTTTATAAGAAATATAAAGAGGCAAAAAGTGTTTCTCATTTTTTTCTTTATATTTAAGGTTATATGTACTTCCTTTACCTATAATTTTCTCATTTTTTAGTTCCTAAAATTTTTTAAAGAGGCAATTGGAATATGTTATTTTTCTTTACATTTAGTTTCTTTATTGTTTATGAGACATCAACAATAAACTTGGACACACCATTTGTATCAGTCAACTGCTTTTCAGAATCATTGACTACCATCACAAATCAACATTAAAATTTTCAATATGCTTTGCCGTCATTCATATGCTTCCTGAAAAGCTTCCTAAAGTGTAACCATTATGAAATTGCCCCAAGTCAAGTATGCTAAATTGTAAAATTCTTAATGGATGAACTACTAAAAAATATATACATCTTGTTGATATAGAAAGTAGTGATTGATTCCTTTAAGTTATTTTTAGCAGTACAATCTCATATTTGCACAATATATAGATCTAACTCATTTTAGTATTCTTTGCCTAGAGTGTTACATGTCAACCATTTTTTGTTTGGTTCGTCCTCAAAGCACACTATACTGGTAGAGAAGTATGCTTTAATACCATTTGTAATGCCCTTGAGAGCTGACATCTCGATGACCCACTCTCCAACACTTTACTTAGCTTTCTCATTAGTTATAACCATTTATACTTCAAAATCCTCCGTATGTAACCTTCTTTGAAACTCGACAACCAACTCTAACAACATTTGTAACAATTAATTGATTTCAAAATCATTGAATGTTTCCCACAAACTAACATGAGACTTTTCAGCGTATTTTAATCTTACTAAAACACTTCACAAAAAAATTCTTAGGATCACCCATCCTAAAATTTATCAACGTCAAATACACGTAACGATGGAATTCTTAAGTGATGGAATAGATGCATTTTTTTAGTATAAGTAATTATTTTAAGTAATCATCAACAATACAGTTCCATCTTGCACAACCTCTAGATCGTCCTCATTGTGGTGTGCGTTCAATCGGAGTGTTACATCAACAAGTGATAACATTGATAGGTTGCATGTTAGCATAAAAATGTAATGTTTTGGATGCCACATCAGCAAACACTTAAAAAAGTTACAATGACTAAAAATAAAAACAAATTTTAAGGACTACAAACAAAAACAAAATAATTTTCAAGGACTAAAAAAATTATTTATAAGAACTACAAAAATATAATACAATTATTAAGAGCTAAACAAAAAAAAGGGACATATTTATAGGGCAAAAAATGGATTTAAGTTTTCATCAAGGCTTGGCCTATTTTGTTTGAAGGTTTGGCTAGCTTGGAGGTCTAATTATGTGACTTTCTATTTGAAAGTTTAATCCTTAACAGATTGTCTAATAAACTAAGATAGACTTTGAAAATGAGCAAACAAAGCCTTGATTATAGCTCATGACAAATGCTAGCAAGGCTTAGCTCTTGAACTTTTTAAACAATTTGACTTATTTTAGTCATGCATGTCTCAATGAAGGACAATATTGTCTTGGCACTATGATTTTTTGAGTGATAGTCATAGGTGGCGATGTAAATATGGTTTTAGGATTACACTATGGATTAACTCTATAGTAAAAATTTGTAGAAACAACAAATTATGGTACAACCATCACAAAGTCTTTGTTCGGGGCAAGTCACTAGAATAGACTCTTAGTCAAACAAAATCTTTAAAATGAGATTCCTTTATCATTACAACTATGACTCAACATTGTGGCTTTGTAAAACATATTTTTATTCATGTTAATGTAACACCTTTTAGAATAAGCTAAATCTTCAAACAAGACAAGCCAAATCTTAAAAATTAGCTTATAACAAAAAAATAAACAAAGATGAACTTTTATAATTCCCAAAATATATACCTAACTATTTATCTTATATTCATATCTATTTTAAGATTTTAAATTTTTTAAACATGTATATGTGCTATTATTTTGCTTTTAATTTATCTAAAATATATCTATTTTTATTTTTTTCCTTGTTGACATGACACTATATCATTATAGTTTTTTTTTTTTAC
>PYAF01000356.1:448794-459391 GCA_007407185.1 Glycine tomentella
TTTTTTTTTTTTTTTTTGTGATAATTCAATTGATATTTAGCATCATTTTCATGTCTGAATTTATGCTTGCATTGTATCTTGTGATAGAGGAGAGATGTTTATGGTGCTTGGGAGCAGTATCTTGGCTTGGAGCATACTGACAATGCGCCTAAAAGATCATATGCTGTTAACCAGGTTTGTAACTTAGCCTGCAAGAGCAATTTTTATTAAGTTCATTTTGGTCTTTCTAATTGTTTTGTGGTTGTCCACTATTCTGGTAATACTGGGTTTTAGTTTTGAGGTTGAGAGAACTTTGTTTTATTACACCATTTCAAATTGCATGCGTTTTGTTTCAGAATCGGCACACTTTCGAGAAGCCAGTAAAGATTTATAATTAGGAAACTGGTATTGATGAGTTCTCGTCTTGCGTGGGATGAATTTGGCATATTCTGCTACATCTATGGGCTTTTGTAAAAACAGGGAAAATAGCGAAAGGCTACTCTGTATAGGCCACAATTAGTGAGATCAGCCATTCAGGTGGTTTCTGCAGGTTTTATATTAGAATTGTGGTATGTAATTCTTTCTGTCAACGGATCTCAACACTGTCTGCCGACCACAGCCCGTTGAGCTTTACTACTTCCAACTGTGTGGAAGTTGTTCAAGTTGAGGTCATTGATCATCATCACTGCACTGTATCAGTACATAAGATTTTTGGATTAGTGAGTGTATACAGGGTATAGTTGGTCGACTCTTTTTTTGTTCATCTTGATTGCTTCCAGATTTTGTTCAGTCAGTAGTGTTAATTTAAGTGAGGGCTGCTAAATGGTGTAGCAGAGTTAATGTAATGTTGTAGAAGAGACTCGCCAGCCTCGGTATAACCCCGTTAGCATAAAAATATAGTTTCCTGCCGCACATTTGCTTCATCTCATGTGGCTTTTTTATTTCACTTTTTTCTGTTTCTTCGCCTCACCTAGCTGTTACTAATCCCCCCATCTCACTTAAATTTAGAGAGATAAAAAATTTAAGGCATTGGTATTTGGGTTAGCCAGTTCTGCCCATTTCTTCGTTTAATATTTCCATCCTTGTTGGGCTTAGCTTAAAAATGATAAATTTCAACTTAAACTTCTCATACAATTTTATAAATTTTTAAATAAAATACAAATAATTGTGAATGTATAATTAAGCTTATGTTCGTGTATATCATGGGTTAAATGCTAATTACAAATATAAAGAAACAGAGAAAAAAAATACTTGAAGTTGCGTGCATCAAAATATATCCTAGAGCAGCAGTAAGGATGCCATTCGGAGGTTGTGGCCATTCTTGAGACCGGGCTCAACTATTTGGTTTGGACAATCCATCCAAAATCAGGCTTACCGCTCACAATTGCTTCTCTTATATCAACTAAAACCACAGCCAATTAAGTATCGAAGCGTGGAACATTTGTCTGATATGCTGGCTCACAACAATCAGGTAATTATTAATTTATGGTTTAAATATGTTTAAAATGTATGATAAATGATCAAATTTTGTTTTGGATTCTTAAATACTCACAATTATTGATAATGTTAGAAATATTAGTTTGTGAGGTGACATATTATCTAAAAATTTAAAACAAACATTTTAATATATGACTCAAAACAACAATTTTTTTAATTAAAAATTTAAAATAAAATTTAATTATTTATTTAAAATCTTAAAACATATTTAAGCCTTTATTTATTATTGTTCAATCTTTCATCTTGTTTCTCATTCAAGAACCAAACATCTTATAATTAGAGTTTTGGAATTTTGGTTGGTGGTGTATGTACAATTATATAATTGGAGAAAACATATATACGTTTATTAGATGTTTTTGGCATTTTTCTCCTGTTAAATTAGAGTTTCAATTTATTAATTAATGTATTAAAAGTATTACTACTAATAGCAGATGATATGCCAGAAAATGCTTCTAGACAGACCCATCATAGGTGTTTCTTTATGATGTTTTCAGAATTGCGTGGCACAAACACTTATTGCTCTTAGCAAGTACCATTACATGCTGCCCTGGCTTTTCTTTCACAAGGTGGAAAGCAAGACGAGATGCACGAGATGACAATGTAACTAATTTGGATATAAACCAATGTTGTGAGAATTGGATTCATCATTGAATCGGTGATGAAGACATTAATTCAAGAATTGATAATTTAATTGAGATTGATTTGAAGTCAAATCAATTTTAATACTTTATTTTAATATCTTAGTAATATTAAATAAAAAATAATATAATGTGCATAAATTAATAATAATAAAAATTAAATTTCATTTAGAAGTGTTATAAGTAATAACATATAACAAATGTAATCCAACATAATATCTAAATTTATCAACATAATGAGCTGTTTGTATTACTCTATTTTCTTTGCAATTATTTGAAAAGAAAAGGAAGATTTGTTTGTAGGTTGAGAATAGAGCAGTTAGCCAATTTTGTTAGGAGTTTTCCCTTGACAGAGAAGAAAGGAAAAAAAAAAAAATTTGTGTAGCAGCCTCCAACGCATTGCTACGTCCTTGTGAATTGTGATATTACAAAAATAAATAAGAATAACTTGGGATTTGAAAATGCGACTTTTTATTTGCTCAACTCCTTCTAACAAATAGTCACAATTATTAAAAAAATACAATTAAATTTAGAACTTGCAACCATAAACCTTTATCTGCTCAGAGTTTATAGTTGTGAAATCTAAATTTGATTGTATTTTTTCTTTTTAATATTTGGGTCTTAGTTCAATTGTGTTTGATTCTGTTCTAGAATTGGTTTGGTGTTTTTATATAAACTTCCCTCCTTTGTCTGTTGATTGTAAGCTTGAAAAATTGATTTTTTTTTTAATTAAAAAGTTTTAAAGCAACGAAAGGTGCTTGGATAAGCAACACTAGGTCATTTGTTCCAACCATAAATCAAATTAAGCACAATTCCTTGACTTTAAGAAACCTAGACTAAACAACGCCGGAAATGCTCTTAAATGAGTGAATTGTGGTTTATATAAGTTCCTTTGTTTACAAATTGAAAAAGAAGAGTATTAATGATATGTTTGGACTGTTAGCCGATATTCACCTACTAAATTTCAATCTTACACCAAATTCTTGCAAATCAAAACCGCAGATGGTTTTAAAGAAAATTAGTTTAACTTAAACTAAATTTTAGTTGCTCGGACTTTTTAAAATTAAATAATTAATATGATAAATAATTTGTTATTTTTAGTCAAACTAGATTATAAGCTAGATATAAGTTACTGAAATGATTTACCAAACATACTTGACAATGATACTGTACGTAGTTAACATTTATTGAGTTTGGTTGCTTGCATGCCTAGAAGTGAGGGATAATAAATATGACGAATAGGTAGTTTAATATTATTGCTATGACGTATAGGTAGTTTAATATTATTGCTATGACGTATAGGTAGTTTAATATTATTGCTATGGGAATAGGCTGTTTAATTATTTGACAATGGCATTTACTAAAAACTATTCAATGGATTTGGTTATTTGCGCGTCTAATTTGAAGTGCGGGATGATTTTATGCAAATCATCCCTACAAATACCGAATTTGTGTTTTCAATTGTTTTCAAGATTTTTTGAGTGTTCACACGAGCATGGATCGCTTGAAAAATTGTATCTTAGCAATTAGCATGAGCAGTTTAATATTGTTACTCGACAAATAATGGGATGATGAGGATCCTTTTTACCTGTCCTTGAAATAGATTGTTTTTAAGCTCTGTTTGATATAACGGAAAGTGACTGCAAAAACACGTGGTCCACAGTTTTTCAATCGATCCACTTTGGTAAACAAAAAAAGAGAAGGATTTTTTTTCCTTTAAAAAAAACAACTTATAAAATTATCTCAACTTATGAAAAGAGAGGGAGTTTTTAAAAGTAATGTTTCTTTTAGTTAAAAAATTATCAACCATCAGATCTCAAACTGCACTATGCTAGAAAACTTGTTTCACGGATCAGACAGTCAAAATTTGACCTGAATATTTCTGTTATATACTTCATTGAAAAATTCTCTAGATTTTGATTTACATAAAGAAAAAATTTGACCTGAATAGTGCACTTCAAGCTATCTAATGCTCTGGTTTTATGCTGTGCTTTATACATGAGATTTTCATAAAATTCCAATTCACTCATTTGGTCATTTACCTCAAAACTCCAATACCGGTGGCCTTTAATGCTCATGAGAAGTGCCATTCAAGAGAATTAGCACGAATTCCTACATTAATTGTTCAGTATTGTTTTACGTAGATGACACCAATGATGATGATGCATTGATGCTTATAGACCCACTTGGTTAACTTAGGCCTTAGGCCTTAGTCATGAATGAATTGAAGCTATTCCTTTCAGTCCATGTATACCAAATTATCAATGCTTTAAGGCTGACCTGAGGGTCCTCTGAAGGTGCGATGATGACACTGAGTCTATGATTAAAAGGGCCTCAAAATTTAATTTAACTTTATAGTTTTATAATAATTTTTATATTATTTTTATAAATAAATTAAAGTTGTTATTTGTTTTAGGCTTCAATTTTTATTTAAATTAAAATGTGTCAATGTTATTAAAAAGGGTAAAAAAACGTAAATAATACTTTTTAATAAAAAATTATAAATTTGGGGCTGTTTGGAAATATATGACTAAATTTGTCGCTAATTTCGTCTTTGATTCGGTCGCTAATTCCATCTTTATCTCTTTAGGTAAGCGCAATGCAATTTGATTCACTTTGTCTCACGCAGTTCCACTTCTATTTCTAGAGTTCTGCAATGTTTCACCGCTCCAAGTGCGCTTTGGAATTAATGGGGTGCTAGAATTCCAATTATTGTGTGGTGAATGCACTTTGGGATGAGTGGAACGAGTGGTAAAGTGTGAAATGAGTGCGGAAAAGTTAGGAATGAATGTGCTTTGGAATAAATGGGGTTATTATATAAAAAATACAAAAAATATTAAACAAAACCATATAAAAATTTAAAATATCGAAAAAAGTTACAACGGCGTACGATATGTCATTCGAATTGTTTAACTTTTGATAGAAATGTCCGATCAAGGTGTACGATATGTCAAAACGCTCGAAATTAAGAGAAGTAATTAAAATAAATAAATAATAGCATTAAATTAACTAATTAAATAATTAAAAAATAGAAAACAAGGAAATTTTTGGATGATTGAAGATTAAATCCTAATTTTGAGGTACTTAGAGGCATTTTTTGGAAAAAATAGTTGACCAAATCCCATTAGTGATTTGCCTAGGGCTTCTCCTCTCAATTTTGAGCGTTTTTACACAAACTATGCCTCAATCAGACATTTCTATAAAAAGTTATGACCTTTCAAAATTTATATACACACCGTTTCACGAATGTGCGACACGTGTCGTCACAGGGTGAAACATGCCCAATTTGGATGTGACTCAGGGGATAACACGCCCAAATTGGACGTGACAAGTCACGCCTAATTTGGACGTGACTAACTGTTTCATATTTGTAATATGTTTCAAACAACCCCAAATTCGTAATTTCTTATTAAAAAAGTATTATTTACGTTTTTTTGCCTATTAAAAAGTTACACTCTTTTAATTAATTTTTCTAATATTTTACAATCATAGATTCATATTGATTGAATTTTTAATTCATTGATATATCAACATATTGAAGAAACACAAAAAAAAATTATAAAATAAATAAAACTAAAATTAGTATTTTCATAAAGAACAAAATATATGTAAACTTTAATATGAAATTATATTTTGTCAATGATAGATGATAATGATGTAGATCTCGAATTTTCTTTTTGAAGGACCAAATATAAAAAATAAATTAAATCATAAATTTAATTAATATTTTTAAAAAATATAAAATTTAAAGTAAATTGGATTAAAAAATATAATATGATCTATTTTAAATCATTTTTACCTTTTATATGGACGTGGATAAAGATAGTCAAACATATCTCTCCATCTTGTCCCTTATTTGTTATAAGCTCCTGCTTCTAAATTTTTAACTTTAGAGCTGAGAATCAGAATCTTTTAGCTAATATTATGGGAAGAGCAGTATGTCAACTTCAATATATGTTTCTATAACAGGTACACTTGAAGAAGGTTTTAAGTCAAGCACCCTAAACTTGTTTACACATTTGGTTGAATTACTGCTAAAACCTCATCTTGAGAAGAAGTGACAAACATAAGTCAATAGTTGTGAAGGTAGTTAAGTATTTAGTTAATATCCTCATATACATTAAAATGTAAGTGCGAATTTGGTTGGATTACCGTTAAAACTTCACCCTTTTATGCTTTCATTTTTTGGATCTTATAAATTGTTGAAATATGCAAAACTAAATAATAAGATTCTAATACTATTTATTTTCCTAGCAAAAAAAGAAAGAATATTCATTCAAGAAAGACAATATCGACACATCGGATAACCCAACAAATACAATTTATGTATACATATAAAAACAATTCATCCAATAAATTAACAAGCTATAACTTTTCTACACAAAAATTAACAATACTAATAATTAATATATATTGATAAAAAAAACCACCCTATACAAACCAATCCCAGAAATACATGGATCCGAATATTGTGTCAGACAATAAAGTTGATTTCAAGAACAATTGCTACATATTTGCTGTGTGAATACTAGTATGATCAATAATTGTTTCATTTTATTAGTCCAAATATTTACCAATATCGTTTTAACTTCCAAATTAATGAAAGCCTCCCAAAGGTGCCAGCTTTTAGAGCATTAGAAGGCTATTGTTATGGTGACTTTGTTTTATTTATTTTCACTCAAGGAACCTCCCAAGGGGACACATTGGCCTGGGCGCATCTACGATCATCATGCTGCAAAAATTAATAATTGGACTGAGTTGGTTAGGGATAGTTGTTTGGAGAAAGTATGTAATGGGGGTTAGGGGAAACCAAATTTTAAATTAAAAGTTCAGTTTTAATCTTAGCTCGTACTATGGCATGCTTGACATACAAGTGGTGGCTATTGGCTAGTAAGTTTTTATCTTTGGAGATTAGAATCAAAGTTTTTGAGCTAATAACATCACATGTGAAGACCACTCATTTTGATATTTACCATCATCACATTTTTTTCTTATTTGTAAATAACTTGAAATACATCACGACATGAGATTTGTTACACAAAGGACAGAAGTTAAAACTACAGAAAACATACAGGCACTCACAAAAGAACCATATTAAACTATGGGTAAACTGTTTCCTTCCCCTATGATTTGTCCTTTTCACTCTTCATTAATTAAGCATACCTTCAACAAGTCTTGCGAGCCATTGTGGTTTCCCAGTCATGAAAACATTATATCCCAAAAGCATTCCAAATAGCAACCCACATGCATATCCCACTGCTACAGCTTTCCAGCCAAATCCTGATTCTTCATGGTGAAATGTTGAATGTGGTGGCCAATCTTCATCCTTATTGCAGGATTTTGACAAAGGGATTCCACATAGCATTGGATTTCCAGCATAGGAATCATTTCCAAATGTGTTAAACTGTCCACCTGTAGGTATCATACCCTCAAACTGGTTTTGTGAAAGGTTCAACACAGCCAGAAAATTCAAATTTTTCAAAGCCATAGGAATCGCCCCTGTCAACCGGTTGCACGATACGTCCAACCATTCCAAATTCCTCAAATAACCCAAGGATTTTGGAATGGTACCAGTGATTGCATTGTGCGAAAGGTTAAGCCCTATGAGAGAATTCAATTCTCCAATGACTTTTGGAAGTTCTCCTTCAAACATATTATTTGATAAATCAATGGTCGTGAAAGCAAAAAATATCCTCACCAGCTCCATGTATTGACCTTTCAGTACAACAACTACAGAATCATTATACAAACCGCGGGTAATACCCAGGTTTTCCAAACCAATCGAACCAGTTTGGCTGTCATTCACACTCACCATTCCTTGAAAGTTATTGATGTATGATTCTGGCAAGGGCCCACTAAAACTATTATTTGAGACATCAAAAATTCTCAGCCTGGGAAATGGATGCTTGGCACCGAAACAAGTGATGACACCATGAAACTTATTTGATCGCAAACTGAGTACCTGTAACTTTTGGAGGCTTTCTAGCCAATGGGGAAATGTATCCTCTATGTTATTGTCTGCCAGGTCCAAAACTTCCAGATATTTGCAGTGGGTTAAAGACCGTGGTAATGGTCCATCCAATTGGTTGCCACTCAACTTTATAGTCTTCAATACACAACCGTAATAAGAAAAGTTCCCAGGTATGTTGCCGTAAAGGTTGTTCTTTTGCAAATCCAATGCCAAAAGAAAAAGAAATGTTCCCAGGCATGACGGAATCTGGCCTGTCAAGTTGTTATGAGCCAAGTTGAGTATCTGGAGGTAGCTTGCATTGCACATTGCTGAAGGAATGTTCCCGGTCAGCTCATTATTTGAGACTGAAAAGTATCCAATTCCACCCAGTGGAATTGGAAGATCTCCTTGCAACTTGTTGAAACTGAGGTCAATATAATAAATGTTATTCCAGGAGTGCAAGAGCTTCTCATGAAGCCACTGGGGAATGCTTCCACGAATGTTGTTATGAGAAAGATCTAGTGCGAACAGATTTTGAAGTGGTGCTAAGAATTTAGGGAAAGTATTAATATTACAGGAAGATAAATATAAGGCTCGAAGGTTGGGTAAGATGCAGTCAGCGGTACTATCAAAGTTAATAGAGAGAAAACTATTGTGAGAAAGATCGAGGCTAGATAGATTTTTAAACTTTGAAAATTGATGAAAGTCCAGATGACCACTCAAATTACCTTGCAGTTTGTTATTAGAGAGTGACAAGCGTTCCAAAGAATAAGATGAGAATTCACCTATTGACCCCGTGAGGTGGTTGTCGCTAAGATCCAAATTTAACAAGGAAGGCAAAGAATAACACCAACGTGGAATTGTTCCATTTAACTTGTTATCAGACAACCATAGAACCCTTAAATTTGAAAGTTTATTGATATCTCTTGGAATTGGTCCCTCTAATTTATTCTCTCTTAAATCTAAAACGGAGAGTTGAGTTAGATTAAACAGTGATGAGGGAAGCAGTCCATCAAAATTGCAACGCCACAGATATAGTCTGTAAAGAGACTTCAAATGGCCAATGGAATAGGGAATGTTTCCCGAGAAAGCAGTAAAAGAGAGATCCAAGTACCTTAGTGGAGTACTCCAGTTTGACTTTGGAAGTTCACCTCTGAGGTCTTTATTTTCATACAAAGCTAGATGTTGAAGATTGGGAAAACAGAGGATGTCACTCGACAGATTCCCTTGCAATTTTGTGTATCTAAGACTAAGGGAAATCAAAGAGGAAGAGAGATTGGTTAGCAATGACAAAGAGCTCTCTCCGATACAAGACATGTCCACGCCATCTAAATTAAGCACTCTTAAATTAGTTGCGTTTTGAATGAGCTTCTTCCAAGTGTATGGATCAAGTCTCATTCTCGGGTAGTTGGAATCATCATCATCATCTATCAAGACGAAGTTACCTAGATCAAGTGACAATAATTTAGGCAGGTGAGAGATTGTGGAGGGAATGTCACCAAAAAAATGATTATAGGATAGGTTGAGTCGTTGAAGGTGTCTTAGGCTGAAGATGGTGCTGTTGGGATGGAGTTGACCTTGAATATTACTGCAGCTAAGGTCAAGACCAATCACGTGGCCTGAGATGATGTCGCACGTGACCCCATCCCACTCACAACAATCTGTGCCGTTGTTCCAAGATTCTGTTTTGGAAGGAAAATCATTTGAAGTTTTGAGTGAGTATTTGAGTTGTAGCAAGGCAGAGGTGTCATGGTGGTTGCAGAAAGATGAAGAAGAAGAAGGAAGAAGAAGAAGAAGAAGAAGGAAGAGAAAGTATGGGAGTAGAACCCACCAAACATTCTTATTTATATTCATACTTTCAACTCAACAACAAAACTAGACAGGATTTTTGGATAGAACCAATTCAATTCACAAACTTCTATTTATAGCCTACGCTGCTTCAAAGCCTTTCATTTCGATTCAACTCTTTCTTTGCTTTTTCTTCCTTCGCCTGTGATATAATAATATATTTGGAAATCATTATCAAAATAATTTTGTTACTTAGATAATATTTTTATATTGCCAACAATTAAAAAGTCTAAACATTTATAATTTTGCTCCTATTTGATTATCGTGACAATGTTTAAATTAATTATAGTTTCCTCTAAATGTAATTTTTTTTTACTCCATTTATAGTGTTTTTGGTTTATTATAGTCTCTTTCGGATGAAACACGTATACTGTGATATTTTGAATATATCTAAGCTCTAGTCTACAAATATCCAAAATGAGATCCAATTTAATAGTGCTTTTGTTAGAACCATTTAAGCTATCCACATCATGCTTATTATAATCCAATTCGATCATTTTATTTATTCTCTTAACTCTCTTTTCTGTCTTTACTTTTAGTTTCTTTTAATTTAGGGGACTAAAACAAATGAAAATTCCTCTTAAAGAACTAAATTATTTATACAAAGAGAAATATTTAATTTTATTTATACAAAGAGAAATATTTAATTTTATTTATTCAAAATTATACATGTTATTACATTATT
>PYAF01000356.1:490290-509282 GCA_007407185.1 Glycine tomentella
CATCAAGATTGATGTTTAAAAGGCTTGATTTGGTGAACTATGGAGCAAAAGCAAGCTTGGAAGCTCCAACAATGGAGGTCTAGGGCTCAAGGAAGAAGAAAGGAGGAAAATTGAGCCAAAATCGCGAAAATGGCCTTTTATAGGCCCTCAGCCCGAGCTCCCACGCTCCAGGCGTGGCTCCCCACGCCCCAGGCGTGGCTCCCCACGCCCCAGGCGTGGCAGTCCAGAAAATCCCACGCTCCAGGCGTGGATCCCCACGCCCCAGGCGTGGCATTCCAGAGAAAATCTACTTTCTGGAGCACTTCCCACGCTCCAGGCGTGGCTCCCACGCCCCCGGCGTGGCTTTCCAGAGAAAATCAACTTTCTGGAGCACTTCCCACGCCCCAGACGTGGCTCCCACGCCCCAGGCGTGGCACTCCAGAGAGAATTGGTTTTCTGAGCTGTTTCCCACGCTCCAGGCGTGGACACCCACGCCCCAGGCGTGAAACCTCAGAAAAACCCATAAATCAGCCTACATCTCTCTTTCTCACGCTTTTCTCTGAATATCCGTAAACATGTTTATAATCCTCAATCATGAGCTTAATCTAAGCTTAATTACATGCTTAAAATTCAAGGCATTACACAAAATTACCGCCCAGTAGCTTTATCTTGTTGGCAATGCCCAATAATTTGTCTGAGTATTCCTTGATTGTGTCAGACTCTTTCATCCTCTGAAGCTTAAATTCCCTCATTAAGTTAAGCACCTGCATGCTTCTAATTCTTTCATCTCCAGCATATTCCGCCTTTAGATAGTCCCAAATCGCTTTTGCCGATTTGAGAGTCATGACCCTAGTAAAGATCGTTGTAGAGATACCATCAAAAAGACATGATTTTGCCTTTGCTTTTCGGCTTTTTTTCTCCTTATGATTCTTGATTTGGGCCATGGTGGGATTGTCCGATAGTGGAAAGACTTCATAATCCTCTTCTACAGCTTCCCAAAGATCCAAAGCCTCTAGGTAAGCCTCCATTTTGACGTCCCAAAGATCATAGTTTTTTCCATTGAAAACTGGAAGAGCTACTTGGGAAAAACTTGTTTCAGAATCCATTCTATAGGTCCCATAAGAAAAGGGCTCTTGATACCAATTGTTGGTTTTTAATTATGGCAGAGAATGAATAAAATAGAGAGTGTGATGGAAGATGATATTTTTATTGAATTCAAAACCTACATATATAGGCTGAAAAAATAACTAACAACTGAAAATATAATTTCCTAATAAGATTTTGCCCTTTAATCAAGGCACTATCCATAACAATCTGAACAACCTCCTAAAACTATGAAAAATAAACTTTGACTTCTTATTTAAAATAAAATAAATAAATAATTTCAAAATAACAACAGATCTAAAAACAACTGTTAACACATGTACTAAAAACTATTCAATGATGGATTTGGTTATTTGTGCGTCTAATTTGAAGTGCGGGATGATTTTATGCAAATCATCCCTACAACCACCGAATTTGTGTTTTCAATTGTTTTCAAGATTTTTTGAGTGTTCTCACGGACATGGATCGCTTGAAAAATTGTATCTTAGCATGAGCAGTTTAATATTGTTACTCGACAAATAATGGGATGATGAGGATCCTTTTTACCTGTCCTTGAAATAGATTGTTTTTAAGCTCTGTTTGATATAACGGAAAGTTACTCCAAAAACACGTGGTCCACAGTTTTTTAATCGAACCACTTTGGTAAACATTATCAACCATCAGATCTCAAACTGCACTATGCTAGAAAACTTGTTTCACGGATCAGACTGTCAAAATTTGACCTGAATATTTCTGTTATATACTTCATTGAAAAATTCTCTAGATTTTGATTTATATAAAGAAAAAAAAAAAGAGAGTAAAGTTCGAGTAGCATACAGCAGTGCCACCTATGGTGAACTTCAAGCTATCTAATGCTCTAGTTTTATGCTGTGCATTATACATGAGATTTTCATCAAATTCCAATTCACTCAAAACTCCAATACCGGTGGCCTTTAATGCTCATGAGAAGTACCATTCAAGAGAATTAGCACGAATTCCTACATTAATTGTTCAGTATTCTTTTCCGTAGATGACACCAATGATGATGATGCATTGATGCTTATAGACCCACTTGGTTAACTTATCCTTAGGCCTTAGTCATGAATGAATTGAAGCTATTCCTTTCACTCCATGCATACCAAATTATCATTGCTTTAAGGCTGACCTGAGGGTCGTCTGGACTCTGGAGGTGCGATGATGACACTGAGTCTATGATTAAAAGGGACTCAAAATTTAATTTAATTTCATAGTTTTATAATATTTTTTTATATTATTTTTATAACTAAACTAAAGTTTTTATTTATTTTACGCTTCAATTTTTATTTAAATTAAAATGTGTTAATGTTATTAAAAAGTGACACTCTTTTAATTAATTTTTCTAAAAACATTTTACAATCATAGATTGATAGTGATTGAATTTTTGATTCCTTGATATATCAACATATTGAAAAAACACAAAAAAATTAAAATTATAAAATAAATAAAACTAAAATTTGTATTTTCATAAAGAATAAAATATATGTAAGCTTTAATATGAAATGATATTTTGTCAATGATAGATGATAATGATGTAGATAGAGAATTTTCTTTTTGAAGGACCAAATATAAAAAAATAAATTAAATCATAAATTTAATTAATATTTTTAAAAAATATAATTTAAAGTAAATTGGATTAAAAAATATAATATGATCTTTTTTAAATCATTCTTACCTTTTGCATGGACGTGGATAAAGAGAGTCTAACACTGCTCTCCATCTTGTCCCTTATTTGTCATGTATATGTTATATATAAATAATTATGTGTATTTAATTTTTTTAGAGATAGAAATAGAATAATAGATAATAATATAAGAGTATCTTAAATAAAAATATGATATTTTTTTAAAATTTATTAAAATTATGTTATTTATCTAGTGAAATAAAATGTATATTTGTTATGATATTATATATCTATTTTGTCATAAAATCTCAGGACCTACCTTGCTTGTTATAAGCTCCTGCTTCTAAATTTTTAACTTTAGAGCTGATAATCAGAATCTTTTAGCTAATATTACGGGAAGAGCAGTATGTCAACTTCAATATATGTTTCTATTTCTATAACAGGTACACTTGAAGAAGGTTTTAAGTCAAGCACCCTAAACACGTACACATTTGGTTGAATTACTGTTAAAACTTCATCTTGAGAAGAAGTGACAAACATAAGTCAATAGTTGTGAAGGTAGTTAAGTAGTTAATATCCTCATATACATTAAAATGTAAGTGCAAATTTGGTTGGATTACCGTTAAAACTTCACCCTTTTTTGCTTTCATTTTTTTGGATCTTATAAATTTTTGACATGCAAAACTAAATAATAAGATTCTAATACTATTTTTTTTCCTAGCAAAAAAAGAAAGAATATTCATTAAAGAAAGAGAATATCGATACATCGGATAACCCAACAAATACAATTTATGTATACATATAAAAACAATTCATCCAATAAAGAAACAAGCTATAACTTTTCTACACAAAAATTAACAATACTAATAATTAATATATATTGATAAAAAAAACCACCCTATACAAACCAATCCCAGAAATACATGGATCCGAATATTGTGTCAGACAATAAAGTTGATTTCAAGAACAATTGCTACATATTTGCTGTGTGAATACTAGTATGATCAATAATTGTTTCATTTTATTAGTCCAAATATTTACCAATATCGTTTTAACTTCCAAATTAATGAAAGCCTCCCAAAGGTGCCAGCTTTTAGAGCATTAGAAGGCTATTTTTATGGTGACTTTGTTTTATTTATTTTCACTCAAGGAACCTCCCAAGGGGACACATTGGCCTAGGGCGCATCGACGATCATCATGCAGCAAAAATTAATAATTGGACTGAGTTGGTTAGGGATAGTTGTTTGGAGAAAGTATGTAATGGGGTTAGGGGAAACCAAATTTTAAATTAAAAGTTCAGTTTTAATCTTAGCTCGTACTATGGCATGCTTGATATACATGTTAGAATATCAAACTCTCCCACCGTCCATCTAGAAGAAGCATGTGATGGAAATAAAAAATGTGAGAATTGACCATTCAATGGTTGTTGGCAGACAAGTTTGAAAGAAGAAAAGTTGGCAGCCTACAAGCCATCAAAATTGACAAAGCTTTTTCACATTGCAATAATTTTCAACTTTTGTAGCTATATATAGGAAGTGTTACGGTTAGTTTTATGCAAGAAGAAAAAGAGAGAAAAAGAGGCAGAAGAAGAAAGTTGAGGAAAGTGCAGTAGCACTTAGTTAAAAGAGAGGAGAGTAGAGCTTTGTCTTGTGAGGAAAAATAGAAAGAGTGATTATAAGTTAGTGGGAGTATTTGAGAGAATAAAATTTTTGTAGTGTGTTATTGACTTTCTTGTCAATTTAAATAAAAGAGTTTTTACTCAAATATTTTCATCATCTCTCGATACTTCCAACAATACAAGTGGTGGCTATTGGGCTAGTAAGTTTTTATCTTTGGAGATTAGAATCGAAGTTTTTGAGCTAATAACATCACATGTGAAGACCACTCATTTTGATATTTACGATCATCACATTTTTTTCTTATTTGTAAATAACTTGAAATACATCACTCAAGAGAGATGAGATTTGTTACACAAAGGACAGAAGTTAAAATTACAGAAAACATACAGCAACACACAAAAGAACCATATTAAACTATGGGTAAACTATTTCCTTCCACTATGATTTGTCCTTTTCACTCTTCATTAATTAAGCATACCTTCAACAAGTCTCGCGAGCCATTGTGGTTTCCCAGTCATGAAAACATTATATCCCAAAAGCATTCCAAATAGCAATCCACATGCATATCCCACTGCTACAGCTTTCCAGCCAAATCCTGATTCTTCATGGTGAAATGTTGAATGTGGTGGCCAATCTTCATTCTTATTGCAGGATTTTGACAAAGGGATTCCACATAGCATTGGATTTCCAGCATAGGAATCATTTCCAAATGTGTTAAACTGTCCACCTGTAGGTATGATACTCTCAAACTGGTTTTGCGAAAGGTTCAACACAGCCAGAAAATTCAAATTGATCAAAGCCACAGGAATCTCTCCTTTCAACTGGTTCCATGAGAGGTCCAACCATTCCACATTTCTTAAATAACCAAAGGACCGTGGAATGGTACCAGTGATTGCATTGTGCGAAAGGTTAAGCCCTTTGAGAGAATGCAATTCTCCTATGACTTTCGGAAGTTCTCCTTCAAACATATTATTTGATAAATCAATGGTTGTGAAGATAGTTAATATCCTCTTGAGGTCCATGTATTGACCTTTCATTACAACCACTACTGAATCATTATATAATTCGTTGTTACTCATATATGTCAAACCAGTTTGGTTGTCATTCACACTCACCATTCCTTGAAAGTTCTTGATGTATGATGCTGGCAAGGGCCCACTAAAATTGTTATTTGAGACATCAAAAATTCTCAGCCTGGGAAATGGATGCTTGGCACCGAAACAAGTGATGACACCATGAAACTTATTTGATCGCAAACTGAGTACCTGTAACTCCTGGAGGCTTTCTAGCCAATAGGGAAATGTATCCTCTATGTTATTGTCTGCCAGGTCCAAAACTTCCAGAAATGTGCAGTGGGCCAAGGACCGTGGTAATGGTCCATCCAATTGGTTGCCATTCAACTTTATAGTCTCCAATTCATTTCCGTTAGAAAAGTTCCCAGGTATGTTGCCGCAAAGGTTGTTCTTTTGCAAATCCAATGCCCAAAGAAAAGGAAATGTTCCCAGACATTGTGGAATGGGGCCTGTCAAGTTGTTATGAGCCAAGTTGAGTATATAGAGGGAGCTTGCATTGCACATTGCTGAAGGAATGTTCCCGGTCAGCTCATTATTTGAGACTAAAAAGTATCGAATGGCATTGGGTGGAATTGGGAGATCTCCTTGCAACTTGTTGAAATTGAGGTCAATAAGCATAATGTTATTCCAGGAGTGCAAGAGCTTCTCATGAAACCATGGGGGAATGCTTCCACGAATGTTGTTATCAGAAAGATCTATTGAGACCAGATTTTGAAGTGGTGCTAAGAATTTAGGGAAAGTATTAATATTACAGGAAGATAAAGATATGAATTCAAGGTTGGGTAAGATATAGTCAGCGGTACTATCAAAGTTAATAGAGAGAAAACTATTGTGAGAAAGATCGAGGCTAGATAGATTTTTTAACTTTGAAAAATGATGAAAGTCCAGATGACCACTCAAATTACCTTGCAGTTTGTTATTAGCGAGTGACAAGCGTACCAAAGAATAAGCTGAGAATTCACCAATTGACCCCGTGAGGTGGTTGTCGCTAAGAACCAACTTTAACAAGGAAGGCAAAGAATAACACCAAGGTGGAATTGTTCCATTTAACTTGTTATCAGACAAATATAGAGACTGCAATTTTGAAAGTTTATTGATTTCCCTTGGAACTGGTCCCTCTAATTTATTCTCTCTTAAATCTAAAAGGGAGAGTTGAGTTAGATTAAACAGTGATGAGGGAAGCAGTCCATCAAAATTGCAACGCCACAGATATAGTCTGTAAAGAGACTTCAAATGGCCAATGGAATCGGGAATGCTTCCCGAGAAAGCAGTCTCAGAGAGAGACAAGTACCTTAGAGGAGTACTCCAGTTAGACTTTGGAAGTTCACCTCCGAGGTCTTTATTATGATCCAAATATAGGCATTGAAGATTGGGTAAAGAGAGGATGTCACTGGATAGATTCCCTTGCAATTTGGTGTCTCTAAGACCAAGGGAGATCAAAGAGGAAGAGAGATTGGTTAGCAATGACAAAGAGCTCTCTCCGATACAAGACATGTCCACGCCATCTAAAATAAGCTCTCTTAAATTGGTTGCGTTTTGAATGAGTTTCTTCCAAGTGTATGGATCAATTCTCATTCTCGGGTAGTTGGGATCATCATCATATATCAAGTCGAAGTTACCTAGATTAAGTGACAGTAATTTGGACAAGTGAGAGATTGTGGAGGGAATGTCACCAAAAAAATAATTGCCGGCTAGGTTGAGTCGTTGAAGGTGTCTTAGGCTGAAGATGGTGCTGTTGGGATGGAGTTGACCTGGAATATTACTGCTGCTCAGGTCAAGACCAATCACGTGGCCTGAGATGATGTCGCACGTGACCCCATCCCACTCACAACAATCTGTGCCGTTGTTCCAAGATTCTGTTTTGGAAGTTGTGTTGAGTGCGTATTTGAGTTGTAGCAAGGCAGAGGTGTCATGGTGGTTGCAGAAAGAGGAAGAAGAAGAAGGAAGAAAAAGAAGAAGAAGAAGGAAGATAAAGTATGGGAGTAGAACCCACCGAACATTGTTATTCATATTCATCCTTTCAACTCAACAACAAAACTAGAGACGATTTTTGGATACAACCAATTCAATTCACAAACTTCTATTTATAGCCTACGCTGCTTCAAAGCCTTTCATTTCGATTCAACTCTTTCTTTGCTTTTTCTTCCTTCGCCTGTGATATAATAATATATTTGTAAATCATTATCAAATTAATTTTGTTACTCAGATAATATTTTTATATTGCCAACAATTAAAAAGTCTAAACATTTATAATTTTGCTACTAATTGATTATCGTGACAATGTTTAAATTAATTATAATTTCCTCTAAAGAACTAAATTATTTATTCTCTTAACTCTCTTTTCTGTCTTTACTTTTAGTTTCTTTTAATTTAGGGGACTAAAAACAAATGAAAATTCCTCTAAAGAACTAAATTATTTATTCAAAGAGAAATATTTAATTTTATTTATTCAAAATTATACATGTTATTACATTAGTTTTTTTTTGTTTAAATACATTTTTTATCCTTCCAATTTATTGTTTTTTTCTTTTCATCCTTACAAAATTATTTTTTATTTATTTTTAATACTTATAAATTATATTTGTTTTGTTTTCAGTCCATAAAATACTTGAAATAGTGCTGGTGAAAAAAATATTATCTAAAATAAAACAAAGAAAATTTGGAAGGATTAAAAATAATTTTTTTTACAAAAACTAAAAGCATAAAACACTAAATTATAAAGACTAAAAATATATTTAATTTTTTTAAAAAAAATTAGTTGTCAAATCAATCTTTTAAAAAAATTCTTCATCACTATTTTAGTTCTCCAATGATTTGATGACTAAATTAATTCTAATTTAATCTACCATCAAGTTAATTTCTTAAACTTGATATCTTATTACTTTTTTCATTTAAGTTGTCACTTTTCTATTCTTGATCTTGTCAAAACAGGTAATTTTTTTTATAATGAATGACAATTGACATATGTTTAACTTTTTAGATTATCTTCTACAAGGTGTAAGTATTAGAATCTTCCTACTTATTTTTGAAGTTTTGCCACTCTTTTAAATGTTTGAGGACAAACAGTTTGTTTAACTTTGGGGTATGAGTTGACCAATCTAACCTACTTAGTTCATTGTTATCATTAATTTTTTGTACTCATGTATGGTACTAAGAGGAAAAAATGGTTGCAAAAAATACATAATTGTAATATATATAAAAATGTATTTTTTTTATTTCTCTAGTTCGTATTTTTTAATGACAAGTAACATATTCGATAATTCTTTAATAGAAACTTGTAAAGGGAATGATAAATAATCAAATAATGTGAGTATGTTTGGATATAAGTTATAAATTTTTTTAAAAGTCTTTTTTATTAAAAATATAAAAAAATTTCTTATAAAAAAATTCTCATAAATATTTCTAATATTGTATTCAAACAAGTTCTAAATAGTAATAATATGTATGGACCATAATTATAAGCGTGACCAAGGGTTGCTCGCTTTCTTATTCCCATTTCGTGGGTCATTTTATTTTATTGTGTTTTGCTTACTGTTTTTGGATCATAATTATATTGAACGGACATCAAAATAGAAAGAATAATCATTTTTGAATATTTTATTTTGCTAAACACAAAATTAACACTCATTATTTATCTCTATTTTTCTTTCTATCATATTATGTTACCTATCATAATTATATATATATATATATATATTATCTCTCTTAGAAAGAGAAAAAAAAAAGTCCAAATAACCACTCAAGTGAAGAGAAATATTTCAAAGAATAAGATGAGAAACTTATTGAATTGACCCAGTGAGGTGGTTGTCACTAAGATCCAATCGTAACAAGGAAGGCAAAGAATACCATCAACGTGGAATGTTTCGTTTAACATCTTATCAGACTAAAGTCTAAAGTAGGGCTTTCAATTGTGGAAGTTTATTGATTTTTGTTGGAATTAGGCCAACTAATTTATTAAATGATAAATCTAAAAGGGGTAGTTGAGTGAGTAATCCGGAATCAGTCAATCAAAATTGGGGATGTTGCGGCAAGAAATTATTATATGTTTCTTCCTATAATATTATGTCATCTATCATATATATATATATATATATATATATATATATATATATATTATCTCTTTTCTAAAATAAGAAAAAATCCAGATGACCACTCAAATCAGATGATGATAAATAATATTTTATTTTTATTATTTGTTTTAAATTATATTATTCTGTTGTTGGTGTTATCTAGTTTATTTTTTTCTTATTTTTCTTTTCCATAATAATTAGTTAAGACTTAGAAGAGATACTAAACAATAATATTTTAAAAAAATATAAATCTTAACAATTTTTTTAAAAAACTATACCTCCTTCAATATAAAAATCTTGAGAAGATCTCTAATAATTAAATCCTAGAAAAATATATCTTCATCTTTAAATTTCTCACCATTATCATTTATTGGAAATGACCTTAGGTGATACCTAAGAGGGAGGGGAAAGTAGTTTTGTTTCTCGCTCTTATTAGGATTGTGACTCTGGTGCTGTGCACAAAACAACTTTTATATGTACGTAGGACTTTCGAGGTTCTACAATCTAACAATCGTGTAAGGCGGGAGAGCGATTTTAGAGAAAATGTTTGAGTAGTAATATTTTTTTGTTTGAAAGTTCTAATTTTTGAGAAAAAGAATTTAAAGATTTTTAAAAATTTTATGAATTCCTCCAAAGTCTAAAAATTATTATTCTTCCTATTTGGGAGGTTTTAGAAGGAAAAGTAATAAAATTATTATCTTATTCCAGCCAATGTTAATAAAATTATTATCATACCCCAGCCACTATTAATAAAACACCAATATACAAAATACTGAATCACAATTCAAAGACAAAATTATAAAAGTATCTTATTAACTCTCTATTTCCTTCTCTTAATATATTTTTAACTCCCAAACAAGGAGGAATAAACTTTTCTCATTTTCCTCCATTTCCTTCTCTTCCATTTTCCTTGAATCTCTTTCCTTTCTTTCCTCCTAACTCCCAAAAAAAACCCTAAATGTCTTGTATTCTCAAAGTGAAAATTAATTAAAACCCATGCAACACGACCCAGACCAAAACGGAGTCTTCCCATTCTCTTTGAAAGTTTTTTCGCTGAAAGTGTTAGAAAAACCAAACATTTATCATTTAATTGATGCCATTTTATAATGGGAATATTCAAAATTAAATCAAACTATTTATAAACTGTCAAATCAATAAAAAATAAAATCATTTAAATAAAAAATTACAAAAATAAAAATATAAAAAATTGTATATTTTTATCATTTCATTTATTTTTAAATCTTATTATAAAAAATCAAACTAAATCAAATCAATTATATATTATAATTATATTAATTTTTATTATGATAAATAATAATAAATATTAAATAATTTAATAATTTTTATTTGTTTCATAATTAAGATATATATTTTACTTTCATACCTTAAAAATGATGTATTAATGTTGTTAAAATATAATATTAAATATCATTTCGTATAAATTACTATTATAAAAAAGAGTTGATAATATTATTTTATATTAATTCGAAATAAAAGTGAAGATAATAATTTTTAATGTTAAACAAAATATAATAAAAATAAAATTCATTTATAAAAATTTATAACATATAATAATTATGTAAGTTTAATTGATAATTTTAAATTATAATAATCGATAAAAAATAATAAAATTATGAAACTAAATCAAATCAAATTATAAAGAATTAATTTCATTCAGTTTAAATTTAATGTTATATTTAAATTAAATCAAATCAAAGTTCAAGATGATTTTTAGTTTAAAAATCTAACTAAATTGCCTCACGTACACCCCTGGCATCTTCTATTCAAAATTTGCAGAAAATTAATCTTGTCCTCATCTACTGTACCAAATAATGAAAAGATGCTGATCACTTTTATCTAAGGCATTATCAATTATGATAAACTATGTCAAGTTCCGTATGTTTTTTCTGGTACAAGAAGGTTTCAACTAAAGCCCCTATGTTTGTATGCACATTCTCTGTAAGAAGAGAGTAGCATGCTGCTCATTGCTCAAGACCTGTTTCATCCATCTCGATGCTACCTTAATTAGTACGGCTTCTAGTAAACAATAAAACACAAATTCAGCTTGTTTGAAAAATCTAAACACAATTGTGTAAAAAATCTCTGTTTTTCAAGAAAACTGTACAAGTTTGTTCCTAATAAAATGCTGATCTTGTGACGATTGAAGGTTGAACGCGTGAATTTTCCTCAATGTCTTTGCAGGTCAAATCTTAGACAATTTGTGCGTGGCAAATAAATTGAACTTAATTTATAAACAAAAGCGATTGATCTCTAAATATCTTATTTGCACAACAATTTGAAATACATCATCTAATGATATTGGGAGGAGATTTCATTCCACAAACAGAGAAGTTAAAATTACAAAATATAAAAATAAAAAATACATACTGATTAACACACACTAATTCACTCCCCGACAGTTTGCATTGTTTCTGTTGTTCTTTTCACTCTGACATATAGCACACCTTCAACAAGTCTTGCAAGCCATTGGGTTTTTCCAGTGAAGAATACATTACATCCGTTGAACGTGGTTGCCATTCTTCCTCCTCATGGCAGGATTTTGACAAAGGGAATCCACATACCATTGGATTATGGATTTCAAGCATAGGAATCATTTCCAAATCTATTATTAAACTGTCCACACATTTGTGAAAGGTTTAAGACAACGAGAAAATTCAAATTTGTCTAAGTCATAGGAATCTCACTCGTCAACTGGTTCCTTGAGAGGTCCAACAATTCCAAATTTCTTAAATTTCCCAAGCAGTGGTGGATCTTAGTTATTTTTATTTTTTTTTACATATAAAAATAGAGTATTAACAGATTAAGATATTTTGGTATTTTTATATATTATATAAAGCTATTTGTTTTAATTATTAATGGTTTTAAGTTATTGAAAAGGTATTAATATTGCATTCTATGTTTTTTTTAAAGAAAGTCGCATTAATTCTAAGTTCTTGTTTTTATAACATCCGTAATTATAATTTATGTAATAACACTTTTTATAGGTTAACTATTTTACTGATTAATTGTCTTTTTATAGGAAAATTTATCACTTAGAAAGTTCAAGCTTCTTAGAAATGTCGGACTATATATAACAGATACTACTATCTGCTTGTAAATCTATTGAATCAAAGAAATTTGTATAATTTTCAATTTGCAAAAAGTTTGTATGTTGTTACAAGAAAAACTGAATATACGATCACAAAGTTTGTGAGAGTTTCGAGAAACAGCAAAAAATGGCTAAATCTCCATTAGGTTAAGGTGAAACTTCTAAAACAATCTTCTCATTAGCACAAAAGTTTGTTCAAAGTGTGAAGTATTTCCACTCTTTCAAATGTTTGAGCACAATCATTTGGTTTAACTTTGTTGGGGTATGAATTGGCCAATCTAACCTACTATTTTATTGTTATCATTAATTTTGTATACTCATGTATGATACTAAAAAGGAAAAAATGGTTGCAAAAAATACATACTTGTAGTAATGAATCATAATATTCAGTAAGCATGAAGAACATATTAAACAATAAATCAAATTAAGTTTATAGAAGAGGCATTACAAAATCAAATTTAATAATTATATTTTCTCTTCTTTTTTTTTAATCTCTTTCTTACTAGATGCCAAATGTCAACTAACATTTTGAAAGGCCAGATATTATTTTTGAACAAGAAAAAATATTAGCTTAACCTAATAAAGAAGAATTTGTTGTTTTGAGCGTTTAAAACACTCTCAAGTACATTTCAGCGTAATCTATACATAATAATTAATAAGAGAGTTTATATGGTACCTCTAATGTTTGAGAGTTTGGATAGCAAGACAAATTTTACGTAAGAAATTTTATTATTTATAATTAAGCTTATGTTCGTGTATATCATGGGTTAAATGCTAATAACGAATATAAGGAAACAGAGAAAAAAAATACTTGAAGTTGCGTGCATCAAATTATTTCCTAGAGCTGCAGTAAGGATGCCATTCGGAGGTCGTGGCCATTCTTAATTGAGACCGGGGGCAATTATGTGACTCCCACCATCTGTTACAAATATTTATGGTTTTAGTGTTTGGCTGTAATAGTTAAGCTAAAAATAAGCTAGGCTAAACATATCCCAAGTTTAGCTCACTCACATTTTGAACTTTTAAGGTCAGAAGTTAGTACGATTCCTATATGTTATAATTTTACTTTACTCTCTTTATGAACTTTGGTGCAGAAGTTATAAGCATCACGGTTATTGTTCCCGTTGTGGAGAGTGACCATTTTATAAAATTTGTCACGAATACAAACATTTCTTATCACTCACGTTAAATTTTTTAACATTATTGTGCCGTCTTACATGAAAATTGCACGGGATGAAATTATGCATCACGCTGGATCTGGATTGACTGTGAATATATTTATATAAGTAATTTCAGGCCTGCCGTGATGACTAATTAAAGTTGTGAAAATTTTTATACTTAGCCATAGCAACATTAATTTTAATATTATATTGTATTGTTTCTAATTTTCCTTATATTTCACGTTTGACTGAATCTGTATTTTATGTTAATTTAAGTTGTGGGTTAAAAATGATTTTATTAACAACAAATTACAAAAGTTTAATATGTACAACATTTTCTCATGCATTCTCCACTACGTCGTTGACATTAAATACTTTTAAAGTGCACCAGTTTCTACTGTACATGTTCATTTATTAATCCGTTTGAAACTATTAAATTTATAATACAAAGAGAACAAAGCAAAATGATTGTTTAAGTTACTTGACAACTTATTGTTTTGTTTGGTGAATAATTAACAAGTAAAAGAATGTCAAATATACTATTATACTCTTTTTTATCATTAATTATTTTAATAATTATATTGCTACAATTATTATTATAAAATAATATATAATATAGTATATATCAAATTAATATATATATATATATATATATTCATTTATGAGAAGAGATCAAATTATATCGACTTAACTTTGATAGTAATTATATTATTTTATAACTTTCAACTGAATAATATTTTTTTAAAAATCATCATTAGATTTAAAATTTCTTTCACATAAATCACATATAATACATTAAGAACATAAAGTAAACGTTGTGCACTTGTTATATTAATAACCTTATAAAAATCCTCATATTGAAAAAGATGATAACTGTATATATAAGATAAGATAAGCAGGATCTACACATAAGAAGACGGGGGCAATCACCCCACTAAATTTTTATTTTTCTTAATATAACATGAAAATGTAGTTATAATTTATCTCAATAATTTAAATTTAGTTAAAAAATAATTAAGTTGTAATATAAGGTTTGTCTCACTAATTTATATGTGAGTATTGCATTTTTTGAATCCTGTCACTGAAAATAATATGAATGATATTCCGTAAGTTGAGTGGAGAGAGAGAAAAAAGATAATGAGTATTTTTATTTTTTATATCTCTTTTATTTGAGACAAAAAATTGTATTAGTGGGTAGCAAAATTTTACATTTTTGTTGTCCCACTTATTTTGTGTTGTCCTGAAAGTCTTCTTAAAATTAAATAGAAAATAAGTATTGAGCTGTCCTGTCCCTTAAATTTATACAAATCCCTTAAACTCATACAAATCAAACGGATGTTAAGTTTTTTTCTTTTTCTTTTTGAGGCTTTTATTCTTCCCACTCTCCCTCGCATTATTTACTTTTATTTATTTATTTGAATACTCTTCTTTCACTCTCATAAAGTGATGTATCTCACTCACCTAGCATTATACTCTTGTATGCTTTTAAATTTAAACATCCAATTAACAATTTAACAACATATAATTGAATATCAAAAATCAATTTTAAATATATATTTTATATTTTATACTTCAAATTCTAAACCATCTTATCATTTTAATATCAACTAAAGTTTAACTTATCTCTTTTTTAAATTAATTTTTGATATTCATTTACAACTTCTTAATCATCTAGTCAATATTAAAATTTAAAAGCATTACTACTATTTGATGATAAGAGTGTATTTAAGTGAGAGTGGAGCAGCGTTTATATATATGCTTGTTGTGGGTATTTTGTGTGTGTATTCTGGGTCTCTAATAGTGTAACTTTTCGTCCGGGATTTAGTTGTGGAGTGCCGTATTGATTTTGTTGCTTGCTCAACGTTATAAGTCGTTTTATTTTTATTATAGAAAATGGCATTAGGAGATGATCAGAAATCAGAAGGTTCTTTTTTCTCTATTTATGAGATACCAACCATCACTTCAGAGAAACTGAATGGCAAAAATTATTTAGCCTGGTCTGCTTCTGTAGAATTTTCGTTTCTTGCACAGGGACACTATGATCATTTGGAGAAATCATTGGATGAAATTTCAGAAGAAAAAAAACGTGATCAGTGAAATTTCAGACTTCTGTTTGGAGATGTAAGCATTGTGTTATTTATTGGAGCAAATCATTAGATTTAATTTAATATATTGCAGTATTGTTATGCTTAGATTTGCATCCTCATCATACACTATGTCCATTTATGTATAGGTCAAGGCTTTATACATATGATGATGTGGTGGGGAGAGTGGCTCAACTATTTGGTGTCGACAATCCATCCAAAATCAGGCTTACCCTCACAATTGCTTCTCTCATCAACCAAAACCACAGGCAATTAAGTATCGTGGCGTGGAACATTTGTCTGATATGCTAGCTCACAACAATCACGTAATTGTTGATTTATGGTTTAAATATGTTTAAAATTTTCTATGACAAATCATCAAATTTTGTTCTAGGTTTTTAAACATTTACAATTGTTAATAATGTTAAAAAATATCAATTTATGAAATGATATATTATCACTTAATTGATGACAAAAATTTAAAACAAACACTTTGATATGACTCAAAATAACAAATTATTTTATTAAAAATTCTGAATAAAATTAAATTATTTATTGAATTTCTTAAACTTATTTAAGTCTTCATTTATTTATTATTGTTCAATCTTTCATCTTGTTTCTCATTCAATAACCAGACATCTTATAATTAGGGTTTTGGAATTTTGGTTGGTGGTGTGCGTAAAATTATAATTGGAGAAAACATATATACATTCATTAGATGATTTTGGCATTTTTTCCTGTTAAAATTAGAGTTTCACTTTATTAATTTATGTATTAAAAGTATTACTACTAATAGCAGATGAGATGCCAGAAAATGCTTCTAGACAGACCCATCATAGGTGTTTCTTTATGATGTTTTCAGAATTGCGTGGCACAAACACTTATTGCTCTTAGCAAGTACCACTCCATGCTGCCCTGGTTTTTCTTTCACAAGATGGAAAGCAAGACGAGACACACGAGATGACAATTAATTAGGATATAAACCAATGCTGTGAGAATTGGATTCATCGTTGAATCCATGAACACATTAATTCAAGAATTAATGATTTAATTGAAATTAAGTTGAAGTCAAATAAATTTTAATAATATATATTTTAATACTTTATTATAACATCTTTGTAATATAAATAAAAACTAATATAATATGTATAAATTAATAATAATAAAAAATAAAATTTATTTAAAAGTGTTATATGTCATAACATATTACAAATTTAGTTCAACATAATATCTAAATTCAGCAATTTTATTTATTTAAACCAAAACGATGTAGAGCGAAACTAGTTAATTCACCTAATTTTATTAATTTTTGACCGATTTATCAATTTTGAATCGGTTTAAAAATATCTAATTTATTAATTTTTGACTGATTTATCGATTTTGAATCGGTTTAAAAATGTATCAATATTTAAAAAGTATTAGTTCAGATATGTGTCTAATTCCTGATAGAACCCATCGGTATAAATTTCAAAACCATAATATAAAAGAAATGTCCAAACATTGTGGGGCAAAAACTTCTGGTCAAGCACTATCATTATAGAGAAGCAAGTTAATTTTACACATGCAACATCCGTTTTTAAATTTTATAATTAGTTTAAAAATTAAAAGCTATATATGAGATTATTTTTTATTAGTTGATAATTTTAAATTTTAATATATGAAAATTAAACTCTGTTAAAAAGACAAATTTAAGGCAAAACCTGATTTGATGTCTAAATATTTGCATGCCAAAAAAAAAAGAGTACATAAAATTGAGATAATCCGTGTATAAAATTAGAGAAGACATGCTGCTATGCATTTTTATAGCGTTATCTTATTTAATTACAAATTATTATATATGATAAATTTATTAATTTTATAAAAATTATTTTAAAAATTATATCAACTAAATTTATAATTTTTTTATAATAAAAAAATAAAATTTTAATTGATATAATTATTAAAACAAATTAATTGATTAACAATATAATTTTTTTTTACATTAAAAATGTATTTTTAATTTTAGATTATATGTATCATTTATCTTATATAATTTAATTCAAATCAAATATAGACAATAAAATTGTAGGTGTAAGTATTCAAACAACTTCCACTTGGCGTCACTATTTAAAATGTATGACTATTCATTCATGTAAGCATCAAGCCGAACAAAAGAAAAACAAAAGTGGCGGAAGTTTCTGATGTATTTGAGGAGTAGCGACTGAAAAAATGGCGACGCTTAGCTTAGCTCCACCACATACTGATAATAATATTATTATTTCCTTTTGCCTTTTTTTTTTTTTTTTTTTTTTTTTTATCAACGATCACTCTTCGTTACTACACTCTTCATCCTTTTCTGCGATTCTCTTACTTTTCTTAAAAATATGTTTTTTATTTTCCTTCTTTGTTATAGATGTAATGTAACACTTACTGTTTTACTATAAGACCCACGTGCATTTATGTATTTTGTTATGTATGCTTTCGAAAATGTGTTCTTTTTAGTCATAGTGTGGGTCCAATTTTGCTAATTATTGTTAATAAGCGGGATTCCTTCGGACAGAACAATAACAACAGATAAAGGAAATTGAAAGCGATAAATGGACACAAATATTTTACGTGGGAAAACCCTGAGGTAAAAAACCCACGGACAACAGTAGAAAAATTTCACTATGGGAACTCCAACACTACAACCTCCCTTTATCACAAGGAGAGAACAATTTTATCTCTCTCTTGAACTAGGAATAATCCTCACAAAATTACACTCAAGAATAATATTATAACAAATAATATTATAAAAGAGAAGAGAAGAAGATTTTGGTGTGTGTAAAATGGGTGGAGGGGGTATGCTTTTATAGCCCCACACCCTTGGTTCCTTGGAGTAACCCACCGATGTGGGACTCCTGAACCAACAATCTCCCACTTGGAGATATGATTGAGAATCAATCAATCTCCACACAGTTCTTTCTATCTTGTCATGTCCATGTTGTCTACTTTTCTGCCAGGCCATATGAAGATCTGCACCAAATGAACTTGTCAGTGTTGATTGACTTTGTCAGCGCATCTGCTATATTCTCCTTTGTATGAATCTTTTGCACATCCACGCTTCCATCTTCTACCACTTCACGAACAAAATGATATTGAACTCCTATGTGCTTTGTCCTGAAATGAAAGGCTGG
>PYAF01000356.1:509382-522497 GCA_007407185.1 Glycine tomentella
CTTTCCTCTTCAAGAACTGCAGCAGCAACATCATCGAACACTAGAGATTCAGTGTTATTGGTGATGTTGATGATGAGTTGGTCATATGAATCTGGAAGACTTTGGAGTAGAATCTCAGCACGTTCTGATACTTCAACCGTATGTTCCAACGATGAAAGTTGAGAACATAGAGAGGTTAGAGTATTGATGTGCTCTGTCATTGAAGTAGATTAAGACATCCGAAGTGTGTATAGCTTCCTTTTTAGAAATATTTTGTTGTGAAGTGACTTTGATGAGTACAACTTTGTGAGGTGATCCCATATCTCCTTGGCTGTTTCCTTTTCCTCTATCCCTGACAATATATCATCTGAAAGAGATAGGTGCAGATCAGAAATAGCCATACTATCAATTTTCTTCCACTCGTCATCTGAGTATCTTGTTGGCCGAGCACTGATGGCCTCCAAACAATTATCTTTGGTCAACAATGCCTTCATCTTCAATTTCCACAATGAGAACTTTGTCCCGTCAAATTTGCCAATATCTACCTTTGTTGCCATGGTTCTGTCACGAACTGCTTTTGCTGCAAAGTAACTCCCACTGCTTTACTCCGGTCTCCTTCAACCAGTATTTTGGAAAATGCACCAGGAAAGTTTCCAGGAAAGATTGGAGGGGTCACTAGTGGTCCCGCTTAATACCCAATCTCCTTAGACTGTTTCGTCTTTGTGACAAAACTTTCCACACACACTTTATCACCCAAAATACCTCTCCAGAGGAATGCTCCGATTGCGAACAGTAACTGTATACAGCAATAGTCTCTGTATAACACCTGCAGCACCTCAGTATAAATTAATACTGATATCAACCCAACAACTTCCAAGGATATTTCTTTTCTGGTGTGACAGATCAGTCTAAGCTGCAGCCACAGAGCATACTAAGAAAAAAAACCTTGGCTCTGATACCACTGTTAATAAGCGGGATTCCTTCGGATAGAACAATAACAACAGATAAAGGAAATTGAAAGCGATAAATGGACACGAATATTTTACGTGGGAAAACCCTGAGGTAAAAAACCCACGGACAAGAGTAGAAAAATTTCACTATGGAAATTCCAACACTACAACCTCCCTTTATCACAAGGAGAGAACAATTTTATCTCTCTCTTGAACTAGGAATAATCCTCACAAAATTATACTCAAGAATAATATTATAACAAATAATATTATAAAAGAGAAGAGAAGAAGATTTTGGTGTGTGTAAAATGGGTGGAGGGGGTATGCTTTTATAGCCCCCCACCCTTGGTTCCTTGGAGTAACCCACCGATGTGGGACTCCTGAACCAACAATTATTTTGCGTTATTAAATTTGTAAGCATTCACCCCATTTTGGGGTGGAAGAAGAGAGATATATAGGAAGAATAAATAAAAGTAGAGACACAAAGGGATAGAAGTTATAAGTAATGTGATGGAAAGTGTAGAGAAAGATAGAGAGAGATAGGATGAAAAATGATGTGGAATAAGAGAAATTTAGTGAATGTTTATAATTTTTGTTTGATTTTTGGTTGGTTTTGATAAAATAAAAAAACAATTTTTTGAGAGGCGTGGTGGTGGATTAGTGATGATTGGTGAATGCAACAACCCGTTTACCTCATTCAGAAACGTGCTATAGGATTCACATGCATAATTGCTTCCACTTTTGCTTACGGAAGTGTGTATGCTACTTTCTGACATGACATTGTGGGTCAAAGTTGATGCTTGTGTTTCCTGATGAGTGATGGGATTTTGCAGGGTGATCCGGTGCCTTATGAACGTTGTGCTGGCAACGGTAATTATCTTTCTGCATTTGAGCTTAAACATTGATGTGCTATGCTTTATGTTGATTATTCATGGAAATTACTAAGGCTTTATGCCAAGAATATGAGGAACATTTTAAAATATTAGGAGCGAGGATATCACTATTTATGTGTATAAAGTACAAACACTGACTTGAATTGGATAACTGTCGTTAAAAGGGGGATTAATGACTGCTTTGACTGAGGATACTTGGGGTCTGCTTGATTGAGCATGTGGATAGTGAGAAGGTGGAAAATACAAACAGTTTCCCTCCTCTTCATGTTTTTGTCATATCAATCAAATGTGTAGTGTTTTTCATGTTAAAATCTCCACATGCTAGGCTCCTATTTTCCACCTATTCAACCAAGCAGACATTAGGGGCACTTGGTTCAAGTTTCAAACAATATTCCCAGCAGCAACATGCCTGAATTTGTATTCCCATAAGGGGAGTGATCAGTAGCAAATGCTTTATGAATTTTGTTTATTTTCTACTGAAACTAAGAAGAAAATCTTGCATCAGAAGATGCTGACTCAGGGTCACCTATATAAGTTTGTGGATAACATATGATGTTCGAATTTTGACTTGATGACAGGTCTTATTGGGTTTCTACCACTATAATGTATGACATAGAATATAAAGCTTCAACTGCTCAACCAATTGTTTTTGGATTAAGATTCTGCTTCCTAGTATCCCAGTTTTTGCTCTCCTTACCCCTTTCCACCTATGCTTTCTCCTTTCAATAATTATATCACCCTGTAAATGGAGATATATTGTATGACAATAGGTCATCTGGACTGGAGAAAGAAAGTCTAGTACCTATTTTAGTGATGGTTATGAGAATGCTCTCAATGCTTTTATTATTCTTGTGACCCTCTTTGTACTTTAACCAATGGGATTTCTGCAAGTCTGCCTTTCTTAAATTGACTTGTGGTTTACATTGTAAATGAAGTAAAGAAGCAACTTGTTAGTATTGTTGACAGAAGTTACTATTTTTTGAATAACATTGCTGACAAGCAGGTGGGACAAAATGTGTTTTTTGCAACGATGGCAAGATAAAGCAAGAAATGGGGTTAATGAACTGTAAAGTTTGCAAGGGTTTAGGTATCTCTTTCTGTTCTCATATGCATAAAACAAATTATTATGATTGCTTATATTTTTCATTCTTTTACTTTGGATTCAATTCCTTTTTATTTACCACCTATAAGAATTTGTTTACTGTTGGTGTGTGACTGAAAATCAGTACGCTTTCTCCCCCCACGTTCATGAATGGCTTACTTTAGGCCTTTATATGGTTCTTTCTGTTTATGCGCGTGTTTCCACTTTATAGGATTGATATTCTGCAAGAAATGTGGAGGTTCTGGCTATTCCCGTCGGCTATGAGCTGTGAAATTCCTGTTATATCTAAAAACCATCTGTTCTGAAATATGTAAGATCTTGTAACAATTTTACTGTCCATAGTGTCTTTTTTATGTGAATCATTTTAATCACGCTAATCTGCGGCCCAGGTATTGGTCAATTGCTTTTGCATAAAATCAGTCAAATGTTGTTCTTATGTTAAATTTCCGTTGCAGAGATATCATATAATTGTGTAGCAATCATATCATGTAAAAAGCATGAGAAAATATATTTTTAGTCATGTAAATTCGACTGAGGTAGTGTTTGATCTTTTTTTTTTTTTAATGTAAGTTTTTCTTCTTAAAAAGAGAAGTTAAGTCAAACACATTTAGAAAAAAACTCTTAAAAATTAAGAAATGTATTTTTCATAAAAGAAAAGGAGGGAAAAGTAACTACTTAAAAAAAACCTAACTGGAGTATTTTTTGAAAACTACGCTGTATGCCTTAGCTTCTTTCTCCATATCTTAAATTTATCAATATGGAATAAAGAAAAAAACTTTTAGTTTTAAAGGAGCCTTTAAGATACAACTCCTAAATATCATCAAACACACGGATTAGCTTTTTTGGAATTGTTACAACTTAACCAAAGATTTTAGGTTCGAAATTTTATAAATTTAATATGTATTTATTGTTAAGTGTAATTTTTTTTTTTTTTGCATTTTCAACCTATCATACATCATTCTTGATATGACTTCTAAAAGTCAATAAATTTATTATACATGACTATTTGTGATTGTGATTAGTGACAATATTAAAAAATTTTACACTGCTAGTACATGTATTATTTATTCTTTTTTAATACTCATAAATTTTAAAAAATGTTTCTTAATTATCACATATTAATGATGATATGATTGCATTATTCATTTTTTTAACAACCATTTTTAGATGACATGCATTTAAGCTATGTTTGCTTAAAATAGTAGAAAAGCTAATTGATAGTTATAAGTATGATGGTTTTTTTGGTTTGGACTACTCTTTTCAACGAGAAGAACTTGGGTTCGATATCACACAAGTGCAGAGAATAAAAGTGTGTTTGATTTTCGTTTTCAAAACCTATAAAATAGAACTTGTTTGATGGATGAAATCAGTTTTGTCTTGCTCTGTTTAACAGTTTCTTTATTCACCTGCTCTGTAATAGAGCGTCCAAAGCATCCTTTTTATTGATAAACAGCTTTACTGTAATTGATAGAATTCATGGTAAACAAAGAGTGGAAGAGAAAAAATGGAGAAAAGGAAAAGTGATTAATATTTGGATAATACTCAAATGAGTAAATTAGTTATAAATGAGTAAAAACTTGGCTTATATAGCCAATCCTATATCCCTAATATTTCCCCGCAGGCTGGAATGTGTTGAAAACACTTCCAGCTTGGAGAAGATAACGCAATTACAGCAAAGCAAAATAAAGTCTAAAAACTGGAATATAGTTAAAATGCCGGAAAAACATCGGCCAAATACAAGGATTTAGAAACAAATCAAAATGTAGGTGCAGCCATAGTGCATAGCTCCTAGAAGAAGTCTTCAACTAAAATCTGCATCCTTGAACTTCTTCTAACATCTTCACAGCACTTGCTCCAGCAAATCAAGAGTCCAAAGCAAGCATTAAAGGCCAAAATAAGCAACTCAAAGCTTAACCACCAAGCTAAGGCAGAAGCTCAAATCATCAAAGCTTAACCATCAAGAGCAGAAGCTAAACAATGATTAACCACTCAAGACAGAAGCAACCAAGGCTTAACCATCCATGGCAGAAGCTAAAACAAGACTTAACCACCATTGACAGAAGCAAACAAAGCAACAATGCTTAAACACCATACATGGCATAAGCTACAATCATCAAAATAAGCCTAAAAGGCTGAAAATAAGAAGTCAAAACATGCCAAATATCAATGAAACATCCAGTTGCATAATAGAAAACTTAATGACAACATCAACTACAACAAAAACTGTATTTGTCTTCATTGAGGAATTTTTACAAACAGGTTGTGTGCATAAAAACTTTATCTCAACAAGCTGTAAGAAAGCCCCGTCAACAAGAACCACCCATAGCCATAGCATACGAGTATGAAAACCAGAGAGAACACTCATGACGGCAAAGACGCACGACGGAGGTTGGTGGCGCAATTGTTGCAGCGGATGACGGCGGCGCACGGTGGCTGGAAATCACCTCACGACGGAAGATGATAAAATCAAAGGGGTTTTGTTGCGGCATGGAGAGGAGTCGATTGATGGTGGTGGTTTCTTGTTTCATGATCGGAAGAAAAGAAGATTAAAGAAGATTGATGGTTTCCTCACCGTTGCAATCCCAACAAATCAGTTTCTTGATTTATGCCCAAAAAAGGTGAAAAATTATGAACAAAAGTTGAAGAACGTGTTGCAATGTCAAACGACTTCAAGCTTCCAGGGGTGGTGGTGGTTTCTTGGATTCTTGGAGGAAGATGAGTGAATTGTTTTTCTCAGAAAAACAAAGATGCAGAACGAAGAAGGACAACGCTCAACCATAAAGATGTAGAACGATCATCGCGGAGAACGGCGGGTGAGGTTCATGGCCGGGAGCGTGGAGTCCTTGGAATCTGACAAAGTAACCACTCTTGCAATGCAATTTGAAAAGATAAGCAGCGAAAGAAAAGAGAAAAGTAAGTAGAAAAAGAAGATTAAAGAAAAAGAACGGTGGTGAAGTGTAGCGGAGAAAAGAAAAAAATATGATGGATACATTGCTCTGATACCATGATAGAATTCATGGTAAACAAAGAGTGGAAGAGAGAAAATGGAGAAAAGGAAAAGTGATTAATATTTGGATAATACTCAAATGAGTAAATTAGTTACAAATGAATAAAAACATGGCTTATATAGCCAATCCTATATCTCTAATAGTAATACCATGGCTTATATGAAGCCAGAAGCATCCTTCCTTGACACGAATAAATGAAAAATCATATTATCCACACTGTTCCACACTTTAAGCTCATGCCGTATGATAAACTTACAAAATAATAAACAAATAAATGAATTTTCAGGACAGGAAGCTTGTGCTCTTTCTTCAACTAAGAAGCTTCTCTCTAATGCTATTCTTGTCTCTCTATCTACTGCCATTGAGAAGTGAAAAGGGAAACATCTCCAAGTTGTTTCTGTATTTTAGTTTTTGAAACACTTGTTTTGAAAACAGTTTTCAAAACTTAATAGATTTTATGTGATAAATTGATTGATTAGTGAAGATTTGTTTTAGAAAACACTTTTAAAACAATAAATACATAAAAAATGAGAAGGAAATCAAACAATTAGTTCTAAGAGTCTTAGAATTTGGTTTAAGATTTAACTCAATCTCAAAAGCTAACTTAGCTTTATAAGCTCTTATTATACAACCCTTAATGCTTCTCACTATTGGTTTTGATGTGTGAATAATATGACAAGTGACCTAATAATGAATTGAAGTTATGTTATGATGTTATCTTTGTTTTGAGTTTGAGCTTAATTCAATTCCAAAAATTAATTTATAAGATGAGAGTTTTCCTCACTTATATATACATCATTTTCATTATATCACCAGTCAATATGAAATTTCCAACACACTTTGATATTTATGAATGATCCAATAATGGCTTAATACAAGTGATTCAATAGGTTCAACAACAACGACTAAGATAAATTTTGATATTATACTGTAACACTTACATTCCTTACTTGTTTCCATTTTGATCAGTGACATGGAAAACATTCAATAACTACTAGCCATTGGAGAAAATATAAGCCTTCTTAATTGAAAGGTTCATATCAGTACCAAAGTAGTTGTGGAGAAAAAAATTTATTCGATGACTACCCTTAGGGTGCTCATTTATATTATGAGCTTTTCGTATTACTCTATTTTCTTTGCAATTATTTGAAAAGAAAAGGAATATTTGTTTGTAGGTTGAGAATAGAGCAGTTAGCAATTTTATTAAGAGTTTTCCCTTGACGCGTTATCTAGAGAAGAAAGGGAAAAATAGTAGCCTCCAAAGCATTGCTACGTCCTTGTGAATTGTGATATTACAAAAATAAATAAGAATAACCTGGGATTTGAAAGTGCGACTTTTTATTTGCTCAACTCCTTCCAACAAAATAGTCACAATTATTAAAAAAAATTACAATTAAATTTAGAACTTGTAACCATAAACCTCTATTTGCTCAGAGTTTATAGTTGTGAGATCCAAATTTGATTGTATTTTTTCTTTTTAATTTTTGGATCTTAGTTTAATTGTGTTTGATTCTGTTCTAGAATTGGTTTGGTGTTTTTATATAAACTTCCCTCCTTTGTCTGTTGATTGTAAGCTTGAAAATTTTATTTTATTTTTAATTAAAAAGTTTTAAAGCAACGAAACGTGCTTGGATAAGCAACATTAGGTCATTTGTTCCAACCATAAATCAAGTTAAGCACAATTCCTTGACTTTAAGAAACCTAGACTAAACAACGCCGGAAATGCTCTTAAATGAGTGAATTGTGGTTTATATAAGTTCCTTTGTTTACAAATTGAAAAAGAAGAGTATTAATGATATGTTTGGACTGTTAGCCGATATTCACCTACTAAATTTCAATCTTACACCAAATTCTTGCAAATCAAAACCGCAGATGGTTTTTAAGAAAATTAGTTTAACTTAAACTAAATTTTAGTTGCTCGGACTTTTTAAAATTAAATAATTAATATGATAAATAATTTGTTATTTTTAGTCAAACTAGATTATAAGCTAGATTTAAGTTACTGAAATGATTTACCAAACATACTTGGCAATGATACTGTATGTAGTAAACATTTATTGAGTTTGGTTGCTTGCATGCTAGAAGTGAAGGATAATAAATATGACGAATAGGTAGTTTAATATTGTTGCTATAGGAATAGACCGTTAACTAACAATTATTTGACAATGACATGTACTAAAAACAACTTATAAAATTATCTCAACTTATGAAAAGAGAGGGAGTTTTTAAAAGTAATATTTTTTTTAGTTAAAACATTATCAACCATCAGATCTCAAACTGCACTATGCTAGAAAACTTGTTTCACGGATCAGACTGTCAAAATTTGACCTGAATATTTCTGTTATATACTTCATTGAAAAATTCTCTAGATTTTGATTTATATAAAGAAAAAAAAAAAAGAGAGTAGAGTTCTGGTATCATACAGCAGTGCCACCTATAGTGAACTTCAAGCTATCTAATGCTCTGGTTTTATGCTGTACGTTATACATGAGATTTTCATCAAATTGCAATTCACTCATTTGGTCATTTACCTCAAAACTCCAATACCGGTGGCCTTTAATGCTCATGAGAAGTGCCATTCAAGAGAATTAGCACGAATTCCTACATTAATTGTTCAGTATTCTTTTCCGTAGATGACACCAATGATGATGATGCATTGATGCTTATAGACCCACTTGGTTAACTTATCCTTAGGCCTTAGTCATGAATGAATTGAAGCTATTCCTTTCAGTCCATGCATACCAAATTATCAATGCTTTAAGGCTGACCTGAGGGTCGTCTGGAGGTGCAATGATGACACTGAGTCTATGATTAAAAGGTAGGGTGTTCGCAGGTCGATGTGGATAGGTTTTGGTCAAATGTAGGACCCAACCCAATCAAATTTGATCGGTTCGGTTCGGTTTTCAGAAAAAAATATTTGAAACCCAACTCAACCCAACCCGTTCATGAACAGTTCGGTTCGGTTCGGATCACCGGGTTATCCATTTAATTTTTTTTTAGAACTACTATTTTATATCACGATTCTTTCCAATATCTCATACAATTAACACAATATTATCAAATGTATGAAAGCAGTAAAATTAATTCATTTAATACCATCAACATAATATTATAAAATAGACTTATAATATAAATTAAAATAAAAGATTTGTGAACAATATTTACTATAAACTTTCTGTAAGTGACGTCCAAGTTCTTGTAGTAAGTGAAACAATTTGTTTATTTGCAGACAACACATGCTTCAACTTTTCCTTTTCATCATTAAACACATGCATGCAATATCTAGTAATAGTGACACGAGAAGGAATTTTAAATTTAGGTTGAGCATCTTCCATGAACTTCCTAAACCCTTCATTTTCAACAAACTTAAAGGCAAGTTCATCAATAATGATCATCTTTGTAAGTGCTATTAGAGTCCGCTCTTGATTAAAATCAACAAGTTTCATACTAGCTTTATTAGGGTCACTCTCACTATCACTTCAAAAATATGTTTCTATTTATACTAATTTAAAGATATAATTTTAACCAATTTTTGAATGCAATCCTAAATATATTCTATCATATTATCCAATGCAATCTTAAAGATATTTTATTATATTATGCAATGCAATCTTAAAAATATTCTATCCTTTTTTTTAATGTAATATTAAAAAATATCCTATCTTATTTTTGAATGCAATCTTAAACATTTACAATATCATATCTTTTTTTATTGTCAAATTATTTTTTTAATTTTTAATATATATATATATAAATAATAAAATTTATATTATTATTACGGATTCACGGATCGGATCATCGGATCAATGGATCTTTAAATCTAAACCCGTGACCCAATCTGTACATGAACGGTTTTGATCGGTTCAGTTCGATTTTGATCCAAATATATAAATGATCCAACCCAAACTGTTCAGATCGGTTCGGGTTCACGGGTGACCCATACCCGTGAACACCCCTATTAAAAGGGACTCAAAATTTAATTTAATTTTATAGTTTTATAATAATTTTTTATATTATTTTTATAAATAAACTAGAGTTGTTATTTATTTTACGCTTCAATTTTTATTTAAATTAAAATGTGTTAATGTTATTAAAAAGTGACACTCTTTTAATTAATTTTTCTAACATTTTATAATCATAGATTCATATTGATTGAATTTTTAATTCATTGATATATCAACATATTGAAGAAACACAAAAAAATTAAAATTATAAAATAAATAAAACTAAAATTAGTATTTTCATAAAGAATAAAATATATGTAAGCTTTAATATGAAATGATATTTTGTCAATGATAGATGATAATGATGTAGATAGAGAATTTTCTTTTTGAAGGACCAAATATAAAAAATAAATTAAATCATAAATTTAATTAATATTTTTAAAAAATATATATCTATGTGAGTTTATCCAACCTCGATAAAATTTAACGTGAATTGGATTAAAAAATATAATATGATCTCTTTTAAATCATTCTTACCTTTTGCACGGATGTGGATAAAGAGAGTTAAAGACGTCTCTCCATCTTGTCCCTTATTTGTCATGTTATATATAAATATTTATGTGTATTTAAATTTTTTTAGATATAGAAATTGAATAATAGATAATAATATAAGAGTATCTTAAATAAAAAATATCATATTTTTTTAATATTTATTAAAATTATGTTATTTATTTAGTGAAATAAAATGTATATTTGTATAGATATTATATATCTATTTTGTCATAAAATCTCAGGACCTATCTTGCTTGTTATAAGCTCCTGCTTCTAAATTTTTAACTTTAGAGCTGAGAATCAGAATCTTTTAGCTAATATTATGGGAAGAGCAGTATGTCAACTTCAATATATGTTTCTATCTATAACAGGTACACTTGAAGAAGGTTTTAAGTCAAGCACCCTAAACTTGTGTACACATTTGGTTGAATTACTGTTAAAACTTCATCTTGAGAAGAAGTGACAAACATAAGTCAATAGTTGCGAAGGTAGTTAAGTAGTTAATATCCTCATATACATTAAAATGTAAGTGCAAATTTGGTTGGATTACCGTTAAAACTTCACCCTTTTTTATTTCATTTTTTGGGTCTTATAAATTTTTGAAATGCAAAACTAAATAATAAGATTCTAATACTATTTTTTTTCCTAGCAAAAAAAGAAAGAACATTCATTAAAGAAAGACAATATCGATACATCAGATAACCCAACAAATACAATTTATGTATACATATAAAATCAATTCATCCAATAAATTAACAAGCTATAACTTTTCTACACAAAAATTAACAATACTAATAATTAATATATATTGATAAAAAAAAAACCACCCTATACAAACCAATCCCAGAAATACATGGATCCGAATATTGTACGTGTCATACAGTAAAGTTGATTTCAAGAACAATTGCTACATATTTTTGCTGTGTGAATACTAGTATGATCAATAATTGTTTCATTTTATTAGTCCAAATATTTACCAATATCGTTTTAACTTTCAAATTAATGAAAGCCTCCCAAAGGTGCCAGCTTTAAGAGCATTAGAAGGCTATTGTTATGGGGACTTTGTTTTATTTATTTTCACTCAAGGAACCTACACATTGGCCTGGGCGCATCTACGATCATCATGCAGCAAAATTTAATCAATAATTGGACTGAGTTGGTTAGGGATAGTTGTTTGGAGAAAGTATGTAATAGGGGTAGAGGAAACCAATTATTAAATTAAAAGTCCAGTTTTAATCTTAGCTCGTACCATGGCATGCTTGACATACAAGTGGTGGCTATTGGCTAATAAGTTTTTATCTTTGGAGATTAGAATCAAAGTTTTTGAGCCAATAGCATGACATGTGAAGATCACTCATTTTGGTATCTACGATTATCACATTTTTTTCTTATTTGTAAACAACTTGAAATACGTCACTCAAGAGAGATGAGATTTGTTACACAAAGGACAGAAGTAAAATTACAGAAAACATACAGACACACACAAAAGAACCATATTAAACTAAGGGTAAACTATTTCCTTCCCCTATGATTTGTCCTTTTCATTCTTCGTTAATTAAGCATACCGTCAACAAGTCTCGCGAGCCATTGTGGTTTCCCAGTCATGAAAACATTATATCCCAAAAGCATTCCAAACAGCAACCCACATGCATAGCCCACTGCTACAGCTTTCCAGCCAAATCCTGATTCTTCATGGTGAAATGTTGAATGTGGTGGCCAATCTTCATCCTTATTGCAGGATTTTGACAAAGGGAATCCACATAGCATTGGACTTCCAGCATAGGAATCATTTCCAAATGTGTTAAACTGTCCACCTGTAGGTATTGTTGCGTACTCGGCAAGTGCATCGGTCGCTCAAGTAATAAAGTGATAAATACAGATATCGTTCCCACGAGGATTGTTTGGTCAATTAAATCATAAATCATATCTCAAGGTTGGATGACAAAAGGTAACTAAGAGAAGTTTGTTAGGCATAAGAAATGTGAAAGCTAAATGTGACATAAACATGAACATAAAAGTAAAGCATTATATGAAAGTTACATAGAATGTTTGCCCTAAATACAAAAGGAAACTAACCAAACCTCAGAGGGCTGGCCTTGGTACAACAAAAAGAAACATGAATGGCTGAGATGTAAGCAAGGAGAGGAAGGGAAGAGGGAAGAACCCTCTTCCCCTCACACCCAAGCCCTAGCTAAGCTTCCAAGCCTCTCCTTTTCCCTTGGTGAGTGATTTTCGTCCAAAAGTTCTCTCATTCTGTGCTGAGGCTCATTATTTATAGGGTAGCAAGTGCAATCTCTGTTTTTCCCTTATTATGCAGAGTCTGTCGACCTGTGGCACTCCTGGCGCGAGAACGGCGCTCCTGGCGCCAACATACAGAAAGAATGGCGCCAAAGGCGCCATTATGGCACTCCTGGCGCGGGCTGGAGAAAACGTGGCGCTCCTGGCGCCAGCCTGGCGCTGATGGCGCCAGGTTCCAGAGGCGGTGGTACTCCAGGCGCGGGACTGGCGCTGATGGCGCCATCATGCAGAACTAGCCTATGTACCCCCGATAGTAGATAGGCTTGATGGTGCCAGACCTCTTCTCTGCATAATTCCTTAGCTTTTCACCTGCTAATCATCAATCTAGACCAAAATACCTCATTAAAGCACATAAGTTGCATTCATACCAAAAGGAAGCTATTTATCAT
>PYAF01000356.1:531945-559802 GCA_007407185.1 Glycine tomentella
GAGCGGATGGCCCGTTTCGGGTTGTTCAAAAGATCAACGATAACGCTTACAAGATTGAGCTACCCGGTTCTTACGGAGTGTCAACTACATTTAATGTTGCCGATCTCTCACCATACTTCAAGGAAGAAGAATTCTTAGACTCGAGGACGAGTCTTTTCCAACCTGGGGAGAATGATATGGAATCCAACTCACCAAGACTTCCACCATCATCATAAGGCTCCCACCATCATACCTTTCACCACCAACTCACCTCCATAATTCAAGTTTTCTTTTCTTTATTTAATTGTACCACTTTCTTTATTTAATTCTAGAATTACTACTATAAATAGGAGTATCATCAAGCATTGTAACACACAACAATTCATTTGAATACAAGAACAACAAGTTCTTCTCTTTTCTCTCTAGTCCTTTTAGTTCCTGAGCCAGTACCTGTAACTGCTGGAGGCTTTCTAGCCAATGGGGAAATGTATCCTCTATGTTATTGTCTGCCAGGTCCAAAACTTCCAGATTTGTGCAGTGGGCCAAAGAACGTGGTAATGGTCCATCCAATTGGTTGCCATTCAACTTTATAGTCTCCAATGCATTTCAGTTAGAAAAGTTCCCATGTATGTTGCCGTAAAGGTTGTTCTTTTGCAAATCCAATACCCAAAGAGAAGGAAATGTTCCCAGACATTGTGGAATGGGCCCTGTCAAGTTGTTATGAGCCAAGTTGAGTATATTGAGGGAGCTTGCGTTGCACATTGCTGAATGAATGTTCCCGGTCTGAAGTATTTCCACTCTTTCAAATGTTTGAGGACAAACATTTTCGTTAACTTTGGGGTATGAGTTGGCCAATCTATCCTACTCATTTCATATTGTTATCATTAATTTGTACTCATGTATGGTACTAAGAGGAAAAAATGGTTGCAAAAAATACATACTTGTAATATATATAAATAAAAATAATAAATGTTCTCATTGTTAATAATAAATAATCAATTTTATTAAATAATAAATTAAAGAGATAAATAAATTACCTGAATCAAGACACGTCATTTTTATTAAAATAATATGTCAAATTTCAAATTTTACTTGAGATGAAAAAAGATTACAATAAGTTTAAAATTTATTTGATAAAAGCATCTTTGTTTTATATAGTTTATGATTTAAAATCAAAAGTTAAATGAAATTTGAATTAGAATTAATTAGTTTTAAATATTTGTATTTAAAAGGGATAAAAATATAAAAAGATTGAAATGAAAAAGTTAGATACTAAATACAAAATAAGCTATGTGTGTAACTTAATGTAGAGAAGAATAATTCATACAAACACACTCATTTTTTATTGAGTAATAAAAACATTCTCATTTGATAAAAGAGCTAGAATTTATAAAAACAGATTAATAACAACAAGAGTTGTAAATTGATTATTAAACATAACTATGACAAAATTGTCTTCTATTTTATTTTACTTTTACTAAGAGAACTATTTAAATTTATTTCTTTAAAATTATATATGTTAGTTGTTGAGGTGGGTTGGTAAAGGTTAAAATAATATAATAAGTACTATTTTCAACCGCTCCTGAAAAAGGTTAAAAAATATAATAACTACTCCTAATAACTTATGGAAAAGGTTAAAAAAAATCGTTCCTGGAAAAGGTTAGAAAAATAATAACTACTCCCAACCGCTCTGACAACTCTTCAACATGGTTGTTTATTGTTTATATATAGATACAGAGACAATAAAAAAAAAAAAAAGAAAAGAAAAGAAAGTTTTTTTTATGATATTCTCGCTTACATGTTGCTCATTTTCATATCACATAAATTCTTCATTCTTTGTGTGTGGTTCCTTAAGCATTCACTTTGATCTGTTTTATCCGGGGAGACAATTGTTCATCAACCTTTGGCATCAATTGGAGGAAACAAATTGTCTTAAGGACACAACCTTGTTGGGCTCGGATCCTTTCATCTCTATGCATCTGTTTCTGTTTCATACTCATCATACAGGTTCTGTTTAAATCGTTTTGTGCAGTTGTAGTATATTATATTGTCCCTCTTGACTATTTAGATTTTAACCCTTGTGCAATCGGATATATTCCAATTCTAAAGTATTAATTATCAACAACATTAATTGTTATCACACTAGTTTTCTTATTCCCATTTTTAGGTCATTAAATTTGGTTTTGCTTACTGCTTTGGATAACAATTGAACGGAAACCAAAAAGAAAGAGCAATTATTTTTGAATATTCTATTTTGCTAAACACAAAACTATAACACACATTATTTATCTCTACTTTTTTTTTCTATCACATTATGTCACTGATCATAATTATATTTTCTCTTTTTTTAATCTCTTTCTTACTAGATGCCAAATGTCAACTAACATTTTGAAAGGCCAGAAATTATTTTTGAACAAGAAAAATAGTAGCTTAACCAAAACTAATAAAGAAGAATTTGTTGTTTTGAGTGTTTAAAAGACTTTTAAACACTCTCAACTACATTTCAGTGTAATCTATATACATAATAATGAGTTTTTATGGTACCTCTAATGTTTGAGAGTTTGGTTAAGCTAATATTTTTTAGTCTCTTTCTTATTAGATGCCAAATGTCAACTAACATTTTGAAAGGCCAGAAATTATTTTTGAACAAGAAAAAAATATTAGCTTAACCAATCAAGTACTCTAATAGTGATTCAAGCTAGGGGTTCTCATAACAACAAACATATTCAATTAGAATTCAAATTCATTTTTATGTAATTAATATAATACCAATGAAATATACACTAATAATGAAGAATCTGTTTTTTAATTTTGAGTGTTTAAAAGACTTTTAAACATTCTCAACTACATTTTGAGACCTTGACCATTGTGCCACGAACTTAAAAAAAACGTGCCTAAATGCCACGCGAACAATGTTATTTCCCACAGTGTCACGCGTGCTATTTCGCTTTCCAGTCCAGCGAAATACGTGAGCTGATGTGGCGCTATTTTGTTGGTCACGTATTTCGTTACAGGTGCCCACGAAATACGTGTTCAATGAGTCAGTGACCAGACAGAAACGACAGGACACGTGGCAGCCTGTAGCGGATTTTGCTAAGGTGCACAGCGAAATACATGTGACCCACGTGGAAGACAACACGTATTTCGCTAGGTGGTAGGGTGAAATACGTGGATTTTTTGATGGTGGTACCTTGTTATCACAAATGAGGATGGTAGTTGCATGTAATTAAGAACTTTGATTTTCAAGTTAGTTGAGTTTAAGTTGAAGGTAGTAACCCATGTCTCTTTAAAGATCTATAGAGTTCTCTTTTTCCACTTTAGTTTTCTTTATGTTTAGCTAAATCCCTTTTGTTGAGGTTGAATGGATTTTTATAGATCACGTTAATTAATTAATTAACCTTTAATTAGAATGATTAAATTAATAAAATTTTGTTTGAAGTCTTGAAGTATTTTCACTCTTTCAAATGTTTGAGGACAAACATTTTGGTTAACTTTGGGGTATGAGTTGGCCAATCTATCCTACTTAATTATTTCATTGTTATCATTAATTTTATGTACTCATATATGGTACTAAGAGGAAATTAAAACCTGGTTGCAAAAAATACATACTTGTAAAATATAAATATAAAAATAATAAATGTTCCCATTATTAATAATAAACAATCAATTTTATTACATAATAAATTAAAGAGATAAATAAATTACCTGAATCAAGACACGTAATTTTTTATTAAAATAATATGTCAAATATCAAAATTTAATTGAGATGAACAACGATTACAATTAGTTTAAAATTTATTTGATGAAAAACATCTTTGTTTTATATAGTTTATGATTTAAAATCAAAAGTTAAATGAAATTTTAATTAGAACTAATTAGTTTTAAGTATTTGTATTTAAAAGGGATAAAAATATAAAAATATTTAAATGAAAAAGTTAGATATACAAAATAAGCTACGTATGTAACTTAATGTAAAAGAGAATAATTCATACAAACACACTCATTTTTTTTATGAGTATAAAAACATTCTCATTTAATAAAAGAACGAGAATTTATAATAAAAAAATAGATTAATTACAGCAAGAGTTGTAAATTGATTATTAAACATAACTGTGACAAAATTGTCTTCTATTTTATTTTTACTTTTACGAAGAGAAATATTTAAATTTATTTCTTCAAAATTATATATGTTAATTGTTATCACACTAGTTTTCCTATTCCCATTTTTAGGTCATTTTATGGGGTTTTGCTTACTGCTTTGGATCACAATTGAACGGACACCAAAAAGAAAACAACCATTTTTGAATATTCTATTTTGCTAAACACAAAACTAACACTCAATATTTGTCTTTATTTTTCTTTCTATCACATTATGTCACTGATCTTAATTATATTTTCTCTTCTTTTTTTTAATCTCTTTCTTACTAGATGCCAAATGTCAACTAACATTTTGAAAGGCCAGATATTATTTTTGAACAAGAAAAAATATTAGCTTAACCAAAACTAATAAAGAAGAATTTGTTGTTTTGAGCGTTTAAAACACTCTCAAGTACATTTCAGCGTAATCTATACATAATAAGAGAGTTTATATGGTACCTCTAATGTTTGAGAGTTTGGATAGCAAGACAAATTTTATGTAAGACATTTTATTATTTATTTACTAATTTTCTATATACTCCTGTCATTGTAGGCACATCTTTGAAACGGAATTAGCACATCAAAAGAAAGTTCAAAAAACAATGACCACTGAATCACATCCAAGACCAAGACGCCATATAGTAATAAGGGTTGAGAGTTGAGATGTCCTTTTGTATGGATACGGAGCATTTCCAAAGTCATAAAATGATCAAGTCCGCACTGTATATTGTGTCCGGTATTGTCTTGGACATATCAGAATCAGAGCTAATAATTTTATTTTTCTAAAAAATTAGAAACTTATATATGCAATGCAAGACGACCCATAGATAAAGAGACCAGAACGGAGTCTTCCTACTGTCTTTGAAAGTTGTTTTGTCGGGAAATGTTAGAAAAAAAATACCTTCACTTTTATCCTTTCATGCCATTTCCTATTGAAAATTTGCAGAAAACAAACTTGTGTCCATCCTACTGTACCAAATAGTGCAAACATGCTGATATCTTTTTTCTTCCAAGGCAGTATTAGGATACAGTATTATGCTGAAATCCAGCTTGCTTGGAAAATCTAATATACACTGATTCTCTTGTACTTTCAATTGCGAAAATATAAGTTCTTCAAGAAATCTGTATGATTTTGTTCCTAGACAAATGCTGATTTTGTGCGGATTGAAGCTTGAACGCGTGAATTTTACTTTCCTCAATGCCTTTGCAGGATACAACTCAGACAACTTACGGTAAATAAATACATATATAGTGATAAACCCACATAATACAGAACCATATTAAAATAATTCATTCCTTGACAATTTGCATGGATTCTGTTGTTTGTTTTTTTCACTCTGACATATAGCACACCTTCAACAAGTCTCGCAATCCATTAGGGTTTTCCAGTGAATAATACATTAGAGCCCAAGAGTATGAAGCAGAGAGCTAAGATGCAGCCAAAAGAAAAGGAAGACTTTGGAATGATGCTAGAAAGTAACCTTAAGGAGCTAATTACCTTGTATTAAAAATTAAATTATTTTTATTCTTATGTTACTTTCAATTTTCAATTTTCTTTTTCTACTTTTCTCAGTAGCTTTGATGCCTGAACAACATTCATCATGAACTAACTACATCTGAAAATACAATGATACAATTGTACATTTAATTGTGTTAGCCTAAATTCTTCCAGAAAACAGAGTAAATATATGTTCCTAATATAATGCCAATTGTGGGTCGATTGAAAGTTCAATGTACAAATTTTCCTGGATGATTATACACGCGCGTTTCCCTAGATAACTTAACGGAAAATTAGTTACTTGAAATTAAAACAAAAGTATTCATCACATTTTTTTTCTTTTTATTAGCAAAACACTTGAAATAAATCACTCAGGATAGATGAGATTTCTTCCAAAAAGGCAAAAGTTAAAATTACATAAAACAACACGCATCGAACGCGAAAGAATCATATTAAATTTATTTTTATATCATTAAAATCATCATAAATAAATATTTTTAAAATTCAGCTTATAAAAATTGTTTCAGTATTTTTTTAATATATAAATTATATATAAAATTTATAATGAATAATTTAAATTATGATATAATATTTTTAACTATTGATAATCTGTTTTTCTAAGAACTATTAAAATTCAATTTTAAAATAGTGATAAAAGATAGTAGATCGATGAAAAGAGACAAATTATTAAAATGTTTAAACATACAAATACAGATAAAGAAAAATGAGAGTTTGAGACGTTTTAATTTACAGAAATAATGTTTGAAATTCACGTCCAGAATATAGATGATGAGAATGTTCAATTAAAGTGGAGAGAGTGTGACTCACGTTTCACGTGAGCCATTTTATTAAAGGAAAAATTACGTTTAACAAATGGATTTGAGATGCCAAAATGGAGTCTGTAAACTCTTTGGCAGTTGTGAAATGCTAGAAAGTCCTTTTGATAAATCTTTAATCATTGAGTGGGTTTTATGCAAATCCCATCACTCAAATTTTATAATAGAATTGACATCAAATTTAGCCCATAATAATAAAAATGTTACACAAGAGTATATTGCTATTATTGCTTTTTATTTGTTTTATCTTTTGATATAAATTTTTAATAGGTTTCCAATATTTTTTTAAATGCAAAACTGAATAATAGGATCTGAATATAGTATCAGTGTATAAAATTGTTTTCAATATTTGGACATTGCTAGGGTATATAAATTTCAGAAGTAGGACTATGTTTTTAATTTCAAGATCAATTCATTGCTGTGTGCATATTAGTATGATCAATATTGTTTCTTTTTTTGTTCCAAATATCTATCAATATCGTTTCAACTTTCAAATATGAAACGTGGCAGCCTTTAGAAAATTACCAGGCCATTGTTATGGTGACTTTGATGTTATGGTGACACATTGGCTTGGGCGCATCTACGATCACCATGCAGCAAAATTAATCAAGAATTGGTCTGACTTTGATAGGGATAGTTGTTTGGAGAAAGCATGTAATATGGCTAGGAGAAACCAATTTTTAAAATAGAAGTCCAGTTTCCAGTTTTAATAACTGCTCTTATAAGTTACAATCACTATGGCATGCTTGACCCGTCATATGTATAACGTCTGTGGTCTGTATACAAGTGCTGACTCATAAGATTTTATCTTTGGAGATAAGAATTGAAGTCTTTGAGCCAATAATATGGGATGACACTCATTTTCATATCTTCTCGGAATGAAACGATCAGCTTCTCCCTCATTTGTTATTAGGAGATCGAGTAATAAAATTCTCAGTTAGTTAATCACTTAATTTATACGTAGATTGTATTTGTTGGGTTATCACATGTATTGATATCCTCTTTCATTAAAATGTAAGTGCAAATTTGGATCTTATAAATTTTTAAAATGCAAAACTGAATAATAAGATTAGAATATTATAATTTTTTTTCCAGAAAACAGAGTGAATATTCATTAAATAGATTATTTTTAAGCTCTGTTTGATATAACGGAAAGTGACTGCAAAAACACGTGGTCCACAGTTTTTTAATCCATCCACTTTGGTAAACAAAAAAAAGGGAAGGATTTTTTTTTTCCTTAAAAAAAAAAACAACTTATAAAATTATCTCAACTTATGAAAAGAGAGGGAGTTTTTAAAAGTAATTTTTTTTAGTTAAAACATTATCAACCATCAGATCTCAAACTGCACTATGCTAGAAAACTTGTTTCACGCATCAGACTGTCAAAATATGACCTGAATATTTCTGTTATATACTTCATTTAAAAATTCTCTAGATTTTGATTTATATACAGAAAAAAGAGAGTAGAGTTCGGGTATCATACAGCAGTGCCACCAATAGTGAACTTCAAACTATCTAATGCTCTAGTTTTATGCTGTGCATTATACATGTGATTTTCATCAAATTCAAATTCACTCATTTGTTCATTTACGTAAAAACTCCAATACCTGTGGTCTTTAATGCTCATGAGAAGATCCATTCAAGATGATAATGAACCGCTATGTTTGCTAGGCAATAGAATGTTTTTCCGGGACTGGCGCTTTGTTTGTACAAGTACAGGCTCTTGCTCCTCCCAGTTTTCGCTCATTACATCACAATGTCATCGTCACCCTTAAAAGATTCATATAAATAAATTAAAGTTGTTGTTTATTTTACGCTTCAAATTTTTATTTAAATTAAAATGTGTTAATGTTATTAAAAAAGTGTCACTTTTTTAATTAATTTTTCTAACATTTTACAATCATAAGTTCATATTGATTAAATTTTTAATTCAGATATATCAACATATTGAAGAAACACAAAAAAATTAAAATTATAAAATAAATAAAATTAAAATTAATATTTTCATAAAGAACTTGGATAAAGATAGTTAAACATGTCTCTCCATTTGTCCATTATTTGTCATGTCTACCTTATATATAAAAATTTATGTGTATGTAAATTTTTTAAGAGATAGAAATTGAATAATAGATAATAATATAAGAGTAACTTAAATAAAAAATATGATATTTTTTAAGACTTATTAAAATTATATTATTTATTTAGTGAAATAAAATGTACATTTGTTATGATATTATATATATGTCTATTTTTAAATACTTAAATACAAAAGAATTTTATTTAATATTTCGTCGTGAGTTCATAAAATTCCAGACCTATATACCTTGCTTGTTATAAGCTCCTGCTTCTAAATTTTTAACTTTAGAGCTGAGAATCAGAATCTTTTAGCTAATATTATGGGAAGAGCAGTATTTCAACTTCAATATATGTTTCTATAACAGGTACACTTGAAGAAGGTTTTAAGTCAAGCACCCTAAACTTGTGCATGTACACATTTGGTTGAATTACTGCTAAAACCTCATCTTGAGAAGAAGTGACAAACATAAGTCAATAGTTGTGAAGGTAGTTAAGTAGTTAATATCCTCATATACATTAAAATGTAAGTGCGAATTTGGTTGGATTACGTTAAAACTTCACCCTTTTTTTGCTTTCATTTTTTGGATCTTATAAATTTTTGAAATGCAAAACTAAATAATAAAATTCGAATACTATTTTTTTCTCAGCAAAAAAGAGAGAATATTCATTAAAAAAAAGAGAATATTGATACATGGGATAACCTAACAAATACAATTTATGTATACATATAAAAAAAATCCATCCAACACGTAAACAAGCTATAACTTTCCTACACAAAAATTAACAATACTAATAATTAATATTTGTGATAAAAAAATCTCCCTATACAAACCAATCCCAGAAATACATCGATCCGAATACTGTCAGACAATAAAGTTGATTTCAAGAACAATTGCCACATATTTGCTGTGTGAATACTAGTATGGTCAATATTGTTTCATTTGATTGGTCCAAATATTTACCATTTTAACTTTCAAATTAATGAAAGCCTCGCAAAGGTGCCAGCTTTTAGAGCATTATTAGAAGGCTATTGTTATGGGGACTTTGTTTAATTTATTTTCACTCAAGGCAACTCCCAAAAGGACACATTGCCATGGGCGCATCTACGATCATCATGCAGCAAAATTTAATCAATAATTGGACTGAGTTGGTTAGGGATAGTTTTTTGGAGAAAGTATGTAATAGGGGTAGGGGAAACCAATTTTTAAATTAAAAGTCCGGTTTTAATCTTAGCTCGTACCATGGCATGCTTGACATACAAGTGGTGGCTACTGGCTAATAAGTTTTTATCTTTGGAGATTAGAATCAAAGTTTTTGAGCCAATAGCATGACATGTGAAGACCACTCATTTTGGTATCTACGATCATCACATTTTTTCTTATTTGTAAACAACTTGAAATACGTCACTCAAGAGAGATGAGATTTGTTACACAAAGGACAGAAGTAAAATTACAGAAAACATACAGACACACACAAAAGAACCATATTAAACTAAGGGTAAACTATTTCCTTCCCCTATGATTTGTCCTTTTCATTCTTCGTTAATTAAGCATACCTTCAACAAGTCTCGCGAGCCATTGTGGTTTCCCAGTCATGAAAACATTATATCCCAAAAGCATTCCAAATAGCAACCCACATGCATAGCCCACTGCTACAGCTTTCCAGCCAAATCCTGATTCTTCATGGTGAAATGTTGAATGTGGTGGCCAATCTTCATCCTTATTGCAGGATTTTGACAAAGGGAATCCACATAGCATTGGACTTCCAGCATAGGAATCATTTCCAAATGTGTTAAACTGTCCACCTGTAGGTATCATACCCTCAAACTGGTTTTGTGAAAGGTTCAACACAGCCAGAAAATTCAAATTGATCAAAGCCACAGGAATCTCTCCTTTCAACTGGTTCCACGAGAGGTCCAACCATTCCAAATTTCTTAAATTACCAAAGGATTGTGGTATGGTACCAGTGATTGCATTGTGAGAAAGGTTAAGCCCTTTGAGAGAATGCAATTCTCCAAGTACTTTCGGAATTTCTCCTTCAAACATATTTTTTGATAAATCCATGGTTGTGAAAATAGTTAATATCCTCTCGAGCTCCATGGATCGACCTTTCATTACAACCACTACTGAATCATTATAGTAATTGTCGTTACCCATATATTTCAAACCAGTTTGGCTGTCATTCACACTCATCATTCCTTGAAAGTTCTTGATGTATGATGCTGGTAAGGGCCCACTAAAATTGTTATTTGAGACATCAAAAATTCTCAGCCTGGGAAATGGATGCTCCGCACCCAAACAAGTGATGACACCATGAAACTTATTTGATCGCAAACTGAGTACCTGTAACTCCTGAAGGCTTTCTAGCCAATGGGGAAATGTATCCTCTATGTTATTGTCTGCCAGGTCCAAAACTTGCAGATTTGTGCAGTGGGTCAAAGAACGTGGTAATGGTCCATCCAATTGGTTGCCATTCAACTTTATAGTCTTCAATGCATTTCCCTTAGAAAAGTTCCCAGGTATGTTGCCGTAAAGGTTGTTGTTTTGCAAATCCAATGCCAAAAGAGAAGGAAATGTTCCCAGACATTGTGGAATGTGGCCTGTCAAGTTGTTATGAGCCAAGTTGAGTATATTGAGGGAGCTTGCATTGCACATTGCTGAAGAAATGTTCCCGGTCAGCTCATTATTTGAGACTAAAAAGTACACAATTCCATTGGGTGGAATTGGAAGGTCTCCTTGCAACTTGTTGAAACTGAGGTCAATATGCTGAATGTTATTCCAGGAGTGCAAGAGCTTCTCATGAAACCACTGGGGAATGCTTCCACGAATGTTGTTATGAGAAAGATCTAGTCCGACCAGATACTGAAGTGGTGCTAAGAATTTAGGGAAAGTATTAATATTACAGGAAGATAAATATAAGTGTTTAAGGTTGGGTAAGATGTAGTCAGCGGTATTATCAAAGTTAATAGAGAGAAAACTATTGTGAGAAAGGTTGAGGTAAGATAGATTTTTGAACTTTGAAAATTGATGAAAGTCCAGATGACTACTCAAATTACCTTGCAGTTTGTTATTAGAGAGTGCCAAGAGCATCAAAGAATAAGATGAGAATTCACCAATTGACCCCGTGAGGTGGTTGTCGCTAAGATCCAAAATTAACAAAGAAGGCAAAGAATAACACCAACGTGGAATTGTTCCATTTAACTTGTTTTCAGACAAATCTAGAGACCACAATTTTTGAAGTTTATTGATTTCGCTTGGTATGGGGCCAACTAATTTATTAAATGATAGATCTAAAAAGGAGAGTTGAGTTACATTAAACAATGATGAGGGAACCAGTCCATCAAAATTGCATCGGGACAATTCTAGTGTGTTAAGAGACTTCAAATGGCCAATGGAATCAGGAATGTTTCCCGAGAAAGCAGTACCAGAGAGACTCAAGTCCCTTAGTGGAGTACTCCAGTTGGACTTTGGAAGTTCACCTCCGAGGTCTTTATTAAAATCCAAACCTAGATGTTGAAGATTGGGTAAACAGAGGATGTCACTCGATAGATTACCCTGCAATTTGGTCTCTTTAAGACTAAGGGAGATCAAAGAGGAAGAGAGATTGGTTAGCAATGACAAAGAGCTCTCTCCGATACAAGACATGTCCACGCCATCTAAATTAAGCTCTCTTAAATTGTTTGCGTTTTGAATGAGTTTCTTCCAAGTGTATGGATCAATTCTCATTCTCGGGTAGTTGGGATCAAGAATTATAAAGTAGAGGCTACCTAGATCAAGTGACACTAATTTGGACAAGTGAGAAATTGTGGAGGGAATGTGACCAGTGAATCCAGAGTATGACAAATTTAGATGCATGAGATTCACCAGATCACCAATTCCAGAATATATTGAAGAGCCAGAAAAATCATTGCCGGCTAGGTTGAGTCGTTGAAGGTGTCTTAGGCTGAAGATGGTGCTGTTGGGATGGAGTTGACCTTCAAGATTACAGAAGCTAAGGTCAAGACCAATCACGTGGCCTGAGATGATGTCGCACGTGACCCCATCCCACTCACAACAATCTGTGCCGTTTTTCCAAGATTCTGTTTTGGAAGGAAAATCATTTGAAGTGTCATTTGAAGTGTTGAGTGAGTATTTGAGTTGTAGCAAGGCAGAGCTGTCATGGTGGTTGCAGAAAGATGAAGAAGAAGAAGAAGAAGGAAGAAAAAGAAGAAGAAGGAAGAGAAAGTATGGGAGTAGAAGCCACCAAACATTGTTATTCATATTCATCCTTTCAACTCAACAACAAAACTAGAGACGATTTTTGGATACAACCAATTCAATTCACAAACTTCTATTTATAGCCTACGCTGCTTCAAAGCCTTTCATTTCCATTCAACTCTTTCTTTGCTTTTTCTTCCTTCGCCTGTGATATAATAATATATTTGTAAATCATTATCAAAATAATTTTGTTTCTTAGATAATATTTTTATATTGCCAACAATTAAAAAGTCTAAACATTTATAATTTTGCTAATAATTGATTATTATCGTGACAATGTTAAAATTAATTATAGTTTCCTCTAAATATAATTTTGTTACTCCATTTATAGTATTTTTTATTAATAATAGTCTTCTTCGGATGAAACACGTATATTGTGATATTTTGAATATATCTAAGCTCTAGTCTACAAATATCCAAAAATGAGACCCAATTTAGTAGTGCTTTTGCTAGAACCGTTCAAGCTATCCACATGCATATTATAATCCAATTCGATAGATAAATTTTTTTTCTTTTAATCTCGTAACTCTCTTTTTTCTGCGTTTACTTTTAGTTTCTTTTAAGTTAAGGGACTAAAATGAAAACTCTCCTTAAGAATTAAAGTTATTTTCACAAAGATAAATATTTAATTTTATTTCCTCTAAATTATACATGTTATTACTTTAGTTTTTTTTTTGTTTAAATATATTTTTTGTCATTGTAATTTATTGTTTTTCCTTTTCGTCCTTACAAAACTATTTTTTTTTTTAATTTTAGTACTTACAAATTATGTTGTTTTGTTTTTAATCTTTAAAATACTTAAAAGAGTACTTTAAACTGTAAAAGAAAACATTATCTAAAATGTTACAAACACAAAAAATAAAACAAATATAATTTGAAAGGATTAGAAATAAAAATAATTTTAGAAAAACTAAAAGCATAAAAGCGTTAAATTAAATTAAATTTATATAGTTAATGCAAAAATTTAGTTGCAATTTACTAATTCGGCTTAAACAAATATATTATAATTAAGGTAACTATATAAAATATAGTTATTATTAATGAATAAAAATAAAAATGATATTAATTATATTTATTATTATATATATTATTTAGAAAGGATTGAATATGGAACTGTTACGTTTATCACCCCCATATTACAAATCTCTCACACCTAATATATACATATTAGTAGATTACATTAGTATTTTAAAAAAAAAAAATTAGTTGTCGAATCAATCTCTTAAAATATTTATTAGTCACTATTTTAGTTTTCCAATGATTTTATGCCTAAATTAGTTATAATTATATCTAACATCAAATTAATTTTTTTCAAAATTTTTTGTTACTACTTTTCTCGTTTACCTTGTCACTTTCCTATTTCAAATTTAGGTCTTGACCTGTTAAAACAAGTAAAAATTTCCTAAAAGAAATGACAAGTATTATATGTTTAATAGTGCTTTGAATTTTGCTTTCATTAAGAGTTAAGACACTAAAGTTTCCTATAAAAATGATAACTATTATGTTTGACAACTTTTTAGATTGTCTTCTATAAGGTGAATACAAGAATTTTTCTAAAACAAATGACAAAAACTATGTGTAGCTATTGTCAAGTCTTCCCTTCATCAAGATGCCAAGAAACTTCCTAAAAGGAATGACAAAATATTCCACACCAACTCAAGGATAATGAATGAGAACCTTGTGGTCATGCTAAATGCAATTCTTTGATGGTGGTCCCTTAATTTCATAAATGAGGATGTTAGCTACAATTAAGGACTGACTGTGATTCTCAAGTTAATTAATGTGAGTTTGAGTCTCAATGCAGTAATTCATGTCTCTTTAAGGATTTATAAAGTTCTCTTTTTTCTCTTCATTTTTCTTTATGTTAGCTTAATCTCTTTTGTTGAGGTTGAGTAGATTTTTATAGATCATGTTAATCTAAATTAGAGTGATTAATAAAATTTTGTTTGAAGTGTGAAGTATTTCCACTCTTTCAAGTGTTTGAGGACAATCATTTTGTTTAACTTTGGGGTATGAGTTGGCCAATCTAACCTACTTATATCTTGTTATCATTAATTTTGTATACTCACCTATGATACTAAAGAGGAAAAAATGGTTGCAAAAAAAATTTATTTGTATTATATATAAATAAAAAAATTCTCATTATTAATAATAAATAATCAATTTTATTAAATAATAAATTAAAGAGATAAATAAATTACTTGAATCAAGACGCATCATTTTTATTAAAATAGTATATGTCAAATTTCAATATGGTACCTCTAATGTTTGAGAGTTTGGGTAGCAAGACAAATTTTATGTAAGACATTTTTTTTTTCTATTTTTCTATATACTATAGGCACAACTTTGAAACGGAACTAGCTCATCAAAAGAAAGTTAAAAAAACAATGACCACTCAATCACATCCAAGACCAAGACGCTATAGTAATAAGGGTTGAGAGTTGAGATGCCCTTTTGTATGGATATGGAGCATTTCCAAAGTCATAAAATGATCAAGTCCGCACTGTATATTGTGTCCGGTTTTGTCTTGGACATATCAGAATCAGAGCTAATTTTATTTTTCTAAAAAATTAGAAACTTAATTATATATGCAATGCAAGATGACCCATAGATAAAGAGACCAGAACGGAGTCTTCCTACTGTCTTTGAAAACTGTCTTGTCGTGAAGTGTTAGAAAAAAATACCTTCACTTTCTTCCTTTGATGCAATTTCCTATTGAAAATTTGCAGAAAACAAACTTGTCTCCATCTACTGTACCAAATACTGAAAACATGCTGATATCTTTTTTCTTCCAAGGCAGTATTAGGATACATGCACTATTATGCTGAAATCCAGCTTGCTTGGAAAATCGAATAATATATACACTGATTCTCTTTAAGATTTCTTCATCACTATCTTAGTTCTCCAATAATTTTAAAATTAAATTAATCTTTTAAAATTTTAGTTTATCATCCGTAATAAAAAAAGTCTCTCATCAAGTTAATTCCTCAATTTTTTATGTTACTACTTTTATCATTTATTTTTTTATTTATCTGGTTCGTATTTTTTAATGACAAAGTAACATGTTTGATAATTCTTTAATAGAAACTTGTAAAGCGAATGACAAATAGTCAAATACTATGTAGTAGTAGTATGTATGGTATGGACCATAATTATAAGCGTGACCAAGGGTTGCTAGCTTTCTTATTCCCATTTCGTGGGTCATTTTATTTTATTGTGTCTTGCTTACTGTTTTTGGATCACAATTATATTGAGCGGACATCAAAAAAGAAAGAATAATCATTTTTGAATATTTTATTTTGCTAAACACAAAATTAACACTCATTATTTATCTCTATTTTTCTTTCTATCATAATTATATATATATATATATATATTATCCCTTTCTTAGAAAAAAGAAAAAAAAAGTTCAGATGACCACTCAAGCTAAGTCAGGTGATGAGAAATATTTCAAAGAATAAGATGAGAAACTTACTTAGTTGATCCTGTGAGGTGCTTGTCATTAGGGGCAAACCTACATGTATGTTTAATGTTTATGTTCGTAATTGCGCAATTGCGGACATAAACATTTGGATTTTTTTTATAATATCTGTTAAAAGGTAAAAAAATTTAAAAACGCTACATTTTCCTCTTCTCAGCCCTCTGCACTAGTCGACGCATCTTCAGCCTCCTCTGCCATAGTCGGCTACAACTACTTCCGATCCCGCACCGACACCGCCACTTCTGCCTCCGTCACCACCTGCGCGTCCTCACCTCTGTCACCGCCGTTTCCTTCTTCGAATCCCGACCCGTCCTCCGTCGCGGTGCGCTACGAGGTGATTTCTCTCTCTCTCTCTCTCTCTCTCTCTCTCTTTCTCATCAATGTGCAATTTGTCATCGTTCTGGTTTCGTTTTGTATAATACCAAGCTTGTGGATTCTGAACTACTAATTGAAGTGTTAATGTGCAAGTTATTCTTAATTGTTACTTTGAGGTGGTCTGTTAATAATGATCAAACTATTATATGTGCATCTTGATATGAAACCAATTATATTTTGAGCGGAAAAATCCTGAGTCCGCTACTAAATGTGCGAACATAAACAAAAAATCTTGGATCCCGCCAATGGTTGTTACTAAGATCCAATCGTAACAAGGAAGGCAAAGAATACCATCAACGTGGAATTGTGGAAGTTTATTGATTTTGGTTGGAATGGGGCCAAGTAATTTATTAAATGATAAATCTAAAAAGGAGAGTTGAGTGAGTAATAAATGAAGAAGGAATCAGTCAATCAAAATTGGGGATGTTGGGGGAAGAAATTATTATATGTTTCTTCCTATAATATTATGTCATCTATCATATATATATATATATATATATATATATATATATTATATATATATATAATCTCTTTTCTAAAAGAAGATGAAAAAGTTCAGATGACCACTTAAATCAGATGATGATAAATATTATTTTATTTTTATTATTTGTTTTAAATTATATTATGTTGTTTGTGTTATCTAGTTTTCTTTTCATTTTTTTATTTTTTATTTTTCTTTTCCATAATAATTAGTTAAGACTTAGAAGAGATACTAAACAATAATATTTTAAAAAAAATATAAATCTTAAGAATTTTTCTAAAAACTATACCTTCTTCAATATAAAAATCTTGAGAAGATCTCTAATAATTAAATCCTAGAAAAATATATCTTCATCTTAAAATTTCTTACATGATCATTTTATCGGAAATGACCTTGTGATATCTAAGACTAAGAGGGAGGGGAAAGTTTTGTTTTTCGCTCTTATTATGATTGTGACTCTGGTCCTGTGCACAAAACAGCTTTTATGTGTGCGTAGGACATTCGAGGTTCTACAATCTAACCAACCGCGTAAATGTCTCGTCTTCTCAAAGTGAAAACGACCCAGACCAAAACGGAGTCTTCTCATTCTCTTTGAAAGTTTTTTCTCGGAAAGTGTTAGAAAAACCAAACATTTACATTTAATTGATTCCATTTTATAATAGGAATATTCAAAATTAAATCAATAAAAATAAGAATCATTTAAATAAAAATTACAAAAATAAAATATAAAATTGTATATTTTTATAATTTAATTTATTTTTTAAATCTTATTATAAAAAATCAAACTAAATCAAATAAATTATATATTATAATTATATTAATTTTTATTATGATAAATAATAATAAATATTAAATAATTTATTAATTTTTTTATTTCATAATTAAGATAAATATTAATTTTTATTATGATAAATAATAATAAATATTAAATAATATATAATAATTATGTAAATTTAATTGATAATGATAAGTTATGATAATAGATAAAAAGATAATAAAATTATGAAAATAAATCAAATCAATCATAAAAAAATTAGTATGTTTCATTTTAAATTTAATGTTATATTTAAATCGAATCAAATCGAAATTTCATGAATTTTTGTTTAAAAATCTAACTGTAAACTGTATCACTTACAACCCTGGCATTTTCTATTCAAAATTTGCAGAAAATTAAACTTGTCCTCATCTACTGTACCAAATAATGAAAAGATGCTGATCACTTTTATCTAAGGCATTATCAATTATGATAAACTATTATGTCAAGTTCCGTATGTTTTTCTGGTACAAGAAGGTTTCAACTAAAGCCCCTATGTTTGTATGCACATTCTCTGTAAGAAGAGACTAGCATGCTGCTCAAGACCTGTTTCATCCATCTCGATGCTACCTTAATTAGTACGGCTTCTAGTAAACAATAAAACACAAATTCAGCACAAACACTTATAGCTTAGAGTTTCACTTTATTAATTTATGTCTTGAACGTGCAAAAGAAATTTGAGAATTACCTGGGTTGTGTCAGTTTCAACCTCAATCAATGTGTGAAGAACCCTCATGGGTTGCTGATTCTCAAGCATAAGTATGTCACTTTTGATATATGCATGATATACAATTTCCCGTGTTTACCATAGACAGGATCATTGTCAGCATAATCATCCGGAACACTATCATTGGCTCTCAAAATCTACAACATGTAACAGCCATCAAGAATCATCAGTTGCAGGAACCTCGATCGGCGTGTCGTGCATCCAAATTGGATCTAGCGGACTGTACGAGTCTCTCAACTCTTCAACCACTTGATCCATGCAATGGAAGATGAGCTCAATAGGCTTTTTGCGCCTCATCTTGAGAAAATGGATAGGAGCTCGGTGCTTGTGCTCTTCCATGAACTTCAAATGCTCTTGACCATAATGGTAAGGACCAAAGGACACTACTTGGGGTTTGCAGGCCTTTTTGTTCAGCTCAGTGACATGTGAGGAAATTTTGTAAATAGAATGCGTCTCCCATTGCTTCTCAGGTGCTGTAGGACCATCACTATTGAGCTCCTCATTGATTTGGACCACCCACTTTGTTTCTTTCATATATTACTGTATTCACATTACGTGTCTCTCTTTGAATCATGGCATACTAGCTAGGTTAATCATTCTGAATCTTATAGTAATCCAAGCATATGAAAAGCAAAAATAAAATGTGGCGCCAAGATGTTATTGTCAAATTAAAATCTTCTTTTCAGTTTTGGAGGATGGCGCACAGAAGGTGCTGCACCGCAATAGAATCTTCTTTTGAACAAAATTAAACATGATTATATATATAAGTAGTATTACTACTCCCAACTTGGAGAAAAAATGTGTCAACTTCATTCATAGCTAATATATATATATATATATATATATAAAACATTCTTGGCCCATCTCTAAATATATTCTTCACATTAAAGGAATTGTTGATTCATTAGTTACCATTAGAGAGTTGGTTACAGATCAATAGATTGATGCAATCCATCATCCTTGAAAACAATTGTCAGGAGAATACTTGTTCGTAATGATGTATTAAGAAAGTCGATAATTCTGTCCAAAAAAAGAAAGCCGGTAATTATTATTATCTCATATTAAGGAAATTAAAGTTGCTCTGAAGCATTACATAGCTGTTTTATACAGTTGCAGTTAAGTTGCACCTTTTTACGTACCCATCACTGTTGCACCTTTTTCTAGTGGATGCCTCCTTTTTGTTGGGCTATATGTGGTCCAAACTTGAAATCCCAAATTAAAGCTTAAGTCTATGTCCTTTAATCACCATTCTTTTTTATCCGTGTCAATGTTAGTTATTAGGTGTTAATTTTCTATTAGTGAAAAATTCAAAATCATCAAGTCCACAACTTCTCTATGCCTTTCTTCTTCTTTTATCATTAAGCAAACCTTATAATTCCTTCGATTTGTATCATCATTATTTGATATTATTATTTAATTAGAAAATATGTAATTTATTTTATTAACATTTTAATTAAAAATGAAAATGAAAATTATATAAATACTTCAAAATTAACTTAAGTAGAGTAATCACAAAATTATAAAAAGCTAATAATGATCCGTGTGATATTTAATTGTATTAGTTGGTTTGGATACCAAATTAAACAAAAAAAAAGTAAATTTATATATATTATTTTAAGTTTTTTTACATCTTTTTTTCTTATATAGAATTTTAAGTTTTATATCACTACATTAAATATTTTTTTATTCTTAGTATCTCCAGAAAATAATTAAATCAATTCCAAGTATTGATATTTTTTAATTAATATATAACTTTTTCACATCTATGACTTTATATATCTCATTAATCCTTCTACTTAGAACATGCGTTATAAAAAACACTTAAATAGTAAGCATAACTTAAGATACTTGTAAAATTAGATAATAAATACATAAATTTGAAAGTTTAAAAATAAATAATTATTTAGGTGGTGAGTTAATTTAAGTTTAAATAGTTAAATATACGAATCAGGCCAAAAATAACTGATTTAATTTGTATTACAAGAGAAATAAAATCAACCATGTAATCAAACTAATATGAATTCATTTAATTTTTTTAGATTACCAAATTTACAATACTAATTCAATATGATAAACCTTACCTAACCACACAAGAACTATTGTTTGTAATCTTCTTTGTAGTCTTGTTGGTCGTGTAAATGGCTACCATTTAGGTTTAAATAGTGAAGATCGGGGACACGAAATGGGGTGCTTAGGTGAAAGTTCATTAGGCCTAGACTCATGGCAATTCCTCCTTAACTTATAGTCTAACCAACAACTTAATATATATATATATATATATATATATATATATATATATATATATATATAGCACTTCAATCCGAGTGGGTGGGTTGACTTATCTGTAATTTGGAATCATAAAGATTAAAGGCAAGTAAACTTTGTTCAACAAACCACTCGAGTGACTTCTGATCACAGTCACAAACAACCGCACAAAGTAAAAGATGCCTTGCAGGTCTAGTGGACTTGATGCCACACCCAACGTTGCTACTACTCCAACAGTATATACACATTTTTCAACCAACAAACTCTCTCAATGATTTTCCTGTACAATAATAACACACAAATTTATTAATAGGAAATATTTATTGAGAAAGAATTTAAACACACAAATACTTTATTCGAAAATAATTAGTATAAGCAATTTAGATGGTTGTGCAAAATACTTATGTTTTATATATATACACACACATATATATATATATATATATATATATAAAACCTTGTGATGATCTTTCAAATTCATGAAACGTTACTTGCTTAGACATATGAGAGTTGATCATATTTTCTGAATTTCACTAATTTATATTTTAATTAGTTTTCTTTCTCTTTAATTTGTCCAAATATTGTGGATATTGATGACTAGCTTGCGCAAGCATTGTTCGAAAGGTTATTCAGCAGCAGATATTAGTATAATACAACATTGATGTTAAATCGAGTTACCTCGAAACACAGTTTGGTTTGTTCCTCCTAAATAGAGGTAAGTGCATGTGAACCCAAACATTAGGGACTGTTTTACGTTGTTGCAGATATATATCGGGGTCAGCTTGCAGTTGCAAGTAATCCACTCATGCAAGGGCTAATTGAAAAAGTATATGGTTTTCCAACTCTTAAGTGTTGAGGCAACGTACCTCAATTTGGCCATGCATGTGTTTGTACAATTGCAAAGGACATGAACTATATATGCTCCGGTTTGTATTAATTTTTAATCGATAATAATTGGAAAGCAATTTCTTTCAAGCTAGCTAGAGAGATGAATAATGTACAACTTGTTACGGATAAAAGATATCATTTATCTTAGCAATTCAAATATTCAACAAACTTCCAGTAACCCATTATCATAACCACCATCCATATTTCGGAAAAAGATATTGGGCTTCAAACGTCTGTTATCAAAGTCCAGGTTAGAATCTTATATAAATACAACACAAACCATGGTGAAAGGTACACACAATCCTGACTCTCTCTTTCCATTCACACGGCATACATTGCACGCCAAATCGTGTTGAGTTACATTTCTGTTCTCTTTGAGCATAACACAACTTAACCTATCTTATCATATATAATCAAATATAGTCTGGTACGGTACTAGTAAATTATTGTTGTATTATATGGTCTTCTGTTTTCCAAGTAATTAACGTTAGGTTTTTCTTTATTCTTTTAGATAATTAGATTTGTCTTTATAAATATAACCATATATATATATATATATATATATATATGAATTACGTGATGTGTGGATAAATATATAAGTGAAATATTTAATTTAGCGGTGATTAAAAAGTATGATGAAATATATTATTTTAATTTATTAGTTTTTGTTAAAGCATAAGTGTGAGATAAAGTTTTATAATAGATAAAAAAAAGTTGAACATGATATAAGTGAAGAGAAAACTTATAAATTTGAATTTTAAGATTTTATATTAAAGAGTGGTGTTAAATTCACTTATATAATTTATCATGAGTCATTGATATAAATATTTTTGATATTTATCCCTTGATTTTTCAATAGTTTTACATGTAATGCTAGTTTATTATCGTAAATATTTTGGTATTTACATTAAAAAATATTTACAAGAATAACCTAAAATTTAAAATCTTTCTAGCATAATCCAACAATATATATATATATATATATATATTCAGTTATTTTAAAAGTAATTCTTTAATTTAGAGATATTCCTTATTTTTATCATTTATTTTCTTATAATCTAATTAATAATATTAGTGACTTATTATATAACCATTAGATTTCAAAAAATGAATAATGAAAATGAGAAATTACTATTAGAGTAAGTTAATTTCTTCTCTCTTTATATATATTCTTTGTTGAGATATTATATATTTTAGTAAAGTATTACTCAAGAATATCTAATCTTATTAGAAGTTTGAGTACATGATGAATGGTTAATAAGTTGATAATGTATGAGTAAATCATTATATTCTCGAGAACACGTACTCTTGTACAATATTTTTTTCCAATATATATATATATATATATATATATATATATATATATTTTAAAAACCCAATTTTAGTGTCTCATTATTCATTAATACACGCACCAGGTGAAAAATAATTTTAAACACACCATTAAGAAAATAAATAAATTGAAATGAACCAAGATATTTAAAAATTGTTTAATTTGTCTAGTTGTAATAATTATCAATAAATATTAATTATGTTTTTTTTTAATTTAGGCAACTTGTATTGAGATTTAACACATTACATGTGTTACTTCTGATTTTTTAAACTCTACACAACTTCCCGTAATTTATATAGCCTAAGACTATGTATCCCTCCCATTGACACATTTTTTCCTAATTTCTTGTACTGTTATATGTTAGTATAATGTCGAAAAGGAAATACTATATATTATGTGGAGTGTGAACCTGGGAGGGTTACGATGCCAGTGTTCAGATATGTTCCTCTTTAAGGCAAGTTTGAAAGACATATACATAATAATTTATGTGTTTGAATGTCCTTTTTAAGTATATATAGTTAATGATACTTGATTAACTTTGCATGTGAGGATAAAATCTTCACACATGTGCTTATATATATATATATATATATTATAAAATTAAGATAAGTTTAAACTTACGTACAAATCTGAAATGTTCAATAATTGAATCCAGAGACTGATTATTAACAATTTGTTCTATATATGTATAATGGCAATTTTTACTTGGTTTTGACAGTAGGTACAAGAGGAGACATAAATTTAATTATAAACCATAATAGTCAACGATACATTTGAAAACTATTAATTATTAATATCTTATAATTTAGATTTAATTTCTGTATGTGACAGCTATGAAAATAATACTTTGAATCACCATGAAACCACTCATTAGTTCCTAATAATACTCATAAATGTCCCTTACATAAGAATAGTAGTTATATACATTATGAATAAAACATGTCGATGAACTTGAAATTTGGAAAGAAAAGCCCTTGTGTGGGGTCATTCCAGTTGGAATATCACCTCATTTCATTTTTCCATGACTTATCCGTGCTACTTAGCCTCTTACAGCATCTCCAATGTTTTTCCGCTTCTCACAGCTGCTCTTTCCACACCTCCAGATAAAATCGTCGCGAATTAGTGGAATTTGAAGAGGATACGATAAGCATTGTTTGAATTTGAAATTAAAAAAATATTAGTGTTGTATTAATGGGTGATGAAATTTAAATAATTTATTTTAATTTTTTTAACTTATATTAAAAATGTTACATTATAATTAAACAACTTATATATTTTACTTTAATGATATAATTTTAAATAATTCTTAAATTATTAATTCTTTCAATGATTTTCAAACGGCAAAAAAATATGTTTATTTATAAGTAATCAGAACTTAATTTTAAATAATCTAATATAATACGTAAACCATTTTTAATGATAAAAAAATAAACAACAATATTTAAAAATAAGTAATTCGTTAAACAATGACCGCTAAAATTAATCTTACATAATTAGATTTAATTACTCTTATTACACTATAGAATAGTAAAATTGATAATATAATGCAATTTGTCATGCCCCTTCAAAAGTGGGTGAAAAAAATGCATATGCTCCCATAAACACATATTTGAAAGTTTATCTGCGTTTGTGGGCGGACCACAGAATTTCAGTGCCATCACATTTTTAATTTCTTACTTTGTTTGGATGAGAAAACAATAGCTTTGAACCGTACAAGCTTAAAAAGTGCATCTATTGACCTCTTATATTATTTTTTTCTCTTTGAACTTTATGAATAATATAATACATGACTTGTGGTATTCTCGCACTTCATATTGGAGATGCTATATATGAATTATGATAAACCACTAAACGTAATAAAGAAGGATCACCATTTTGTTTGTTAGTAAGATAATGCAAATAACTTTCCGCCAAGGAACTTGCATTTCTTCTTCAAATCAATAACCCTTTCTCTAAACTACTAATTGTCTATCACTTTATTTTCCCTTTTGGAATTCTTGACTATTGAATTGTCTCCAACATTTAAACTTGAATTAACGCCCAACCTAACCCCCTTAACTATAAGGCATACACATACCCTTTTGAGGAATGCTTACAGCTTTGAGTGTAAAACAGCTAAGTCACAACACAAAACATGAAAGTAGTACTTCTCATAATTTATGGTTTCATCTTTTGCCATACCAAAAGCTAAAGAGCCACATAAAAACGAGTTTTCACCGAGACGCTTCAGGATGAAGCCTTTTTTGGCCTTTCCCTATTCTCACCCGTGCAAGAAGATACATCAATATCCACTAGATTTAACATTGACAATTCGTGCTCCTCTTTATTGACATGTATTTTTTCTAAATGATACTTTTTTTGGTATAGTTTAAATATATGATACTATAATTACATGCGTTATACATGGCTCAATGATTCAATACAAGACTATTAGCATTACGAGACCCATAATCTATTGTATCTTGAATAATAGAAGAAGGGAGAGGTTTTGATTGGTCTGTTAGCGGAATAAGTCAAATATTTTTTAAACTATTCATAAAGAGATTACGGTATCATTACAAATATCTTTTTACTTTTAAATTAGTCAAAAAAATTAAAACGTCTCCCATTTATTTTTATGACAGACTAAAGTAGTATTTTTTTTTTCTAAAGAAAAAGACTAAAGTAGTTATCATGTTTTTTTGGGTACTTTTTAGCACCAAAAAAATGATAAATACAATAATTATTTCATTTATTTGAATTATTAAATTAGTAATAAATATCATCAAAGTATTATCAACAAATTAACATAAGTTTATATTCTTTAATCAAGTAATCCAAGCTTCAAATCTTGACTTATCCTTAGGTATGAAATAAATCGTGTTGAAAATTCAATTTGTGTGTGTTCATCATTCTCGATGAATATTAGTCTTTACTTTTGACAGAATTATTTCGTATCAATATCTTGATAAAAAAATTATTAAAATATTATTATAGTTACTAATATTTAAAAAAAACCAATTTAAAAAAAAAACTATAATTCTTACATAAGCTTGCATGGTGGGTAGGAATTAAGAACAATATATAGTCCCTCAAAATCGACCAGTCCTCAAAATCTACATTTTGACTTAGACCCAGCAAATACGGATCTACTTAACCTACCTTATGGAGGTGTGTATGTGTATAAGCTTAATAACTAGTAATCTAGTATAGTTCCCTTTCAACATGTTTATTATTTTAATTCTATTTGATTAATTAGATAGCAGCACTATTTCAATGCCACATGCCTCTCGCTGCTTGCTGTTCCAACAAGGCCAATTGAGTGCGTCGGCGAGGTTTGACTTTTCATGACGAAAAGGCCCCTAGCATACTTCGCGTGCTTTCATTGCATTGACTCTTTCAGAAACAAAAAATAGGGGCATTTTGGTCATTCGCAATGCAAAATCAAAGACCCTTCTCTTTGCCTTCAAGTTTTCACATCATATATGCACTTCCTATGAGTTCGTGTTCATTTTTCTATGTCACTATCTCATTGAATATTGCCACCACACCACCACCCCCACAACCGTCATTCTAGGCCCCCTGATCCCCATATCTATCATTGACCATTTGATCACAATCACACGGCAATTAGGCCATGCCCCACCACCCAAACTCACACGGAAACACCACAAGTGTTTTCATAAATATCACTAGATTTAGTATGCACATGTTGGACCTAACCTTGTCCATATAAATATATACACAACATAAACAAGCCTAGCCTACACCAAACTTTTGCATTTCCATCACTTTGTGTTTTGTTTCTCCGAGGCCTTATTAAAAAAAGAAAACTACGAACATGAAACACTTCCACTTGTTCCTCTTCCTCGCTCTTCTATTCCTTACACCAAAAATTCATGCCATTAGGATCAAATTCTCAGGCCCTTCAACTTCAAGCCATCAACATTTTCATCCGTGGGCAAATTCTCCAATCCGAAGCAGCAGAGAAAGAGAGTTTATGTCTGAGAAACGCAGAGTGCCAACAGGATCCAACCCTTTACACAACAAGAGATAGATAGCTTGATCTCTCTCAGATTTTGGTGGCAACAGCAACATATATAGTGTAATCAGATATGGTTTCTTTCCTATTCACTACCTTCTTTGTTATATACAGGGAAATACAAATATAATATATATGTTATATTATATGCTAGCAGAATTCAAGTTGCATTTTTTAAGTCATGTTAGAAATATGATTGTTAATTAATTAGCTAGATTAGTGGAGAGTCCTTGTACAGAAGGTAAAGAGAGGATTTTGAGTTTTTAGGAAGTATGAAACAATAAATTATAAATTGTAGTTTGTGTATGCAGTTTTATACATTTTCTTTGCCTTAACCAAACTTTCCTGTTTTATTGCAATTGAAGCCAAATTTTTTTAAGATCGCAATTGTATGCTTTATTCATTATACAATTAATCATAGTTTTGCTTCTTCCATGGCTCAAAATCAAACAAGGGTCTCCATAATTCACAACTGGTTGCATATCAGATGAGTTACAATTTCTTGGGCAACCACTGCTAAGATTTGAGGTTTCGTTGGTCAAACTTCGATCCACCATCAGACATTAGCAAACATTTTTCAATTTTCTTGGTCCTCCTCTCTTGAAAACAACTGTTGAGAAGAAGAATATAGAACACATGGTTGACTAACAGGTTTTCACAGATTTTTTGGGTTTCGCATCAATTCAATTGTGT
>PYAF01000356.1:570032-590184 GCA_007407185.1 Glycine tomentella
TAACACTTAGCAACTAATTGAATTGAACCCCCTTAATAATAAACAATAAATATAATTAAATTGATTGTGTGCAAAAATTCAATCATAAATATCACTAACTTATTAATAATCAATTTAAAAGTGATATAAAATATTTTTAATTGATTTACAATATATAAAATTTTATGCTCAATGCATGCTTATTATTAGTTTTAGGATAAGTTGACAATTATTAAAATGTTTAATCTATTAAAAAGTGAAAAACAATTGTAAAAGTGTTATAATAGAGTTTTTTAATCTATTAACTTATTAGAAGTTAGTTCACAAAAAAAAAACTTATTAAAACTTACTATAAAATTTAAAATAATTATTAAAAAGTTAATAATTTTAAATTGAATGAGATTTGTTTTTCATTCAATAAAAATGATAAAATGAAAAGACACTTTCATCGAGAAGGACACTAATGACATGTTGGAACTATCAACAATGATACATATAAAAGATTACTTCATAGACCTAAACCATTGGAAGATTCCAACTCATTCATTAAAAAGTGAAAATTCATTCTAAATCTTTAATCATGTATGTCAATCAGTAGTATTGATAATTAAATAATAATTTACTTTCAACTTAGTTGTTTGACTAATGCATATGAGTTGTTACAAATTGTCTATTGCTATTGAATTTGATTATTATGGATAAAACAAATATATGAAAACTTATAATTAGAAAAATATTTATTGAACATTTTAAGTTGTTTATAACTTGAAAAAGAAAGAAAAGATGAGAAATAAGTGATATATTTAATTGATGTAATGTGATAGAAAAATAAAGATATAAAAACAAAAATTATTGATTGAATGTTTGAAAATTTTATTGTAAAAATATAACTACTCATGTAATTAATGACAGTTTTCAACTAAATTCAATAAAGTAGATAACTTGGGAGCCATATAAATACGTAATGAAACGGTGGGAAGAAAGTACAAAGTACAAAAGTAACAGATAATCTGGAAGATGAGTTTTCTCGCGGGAAGGTTAGCTGGGAAAGAAGCTGCGTACTTTTTCCAGGAATCCAAACAAGCCGTGGGAAAATTAGCCCAAAAAAACCCTCTTCCTAAGACCAACAACAACAGTAACAACAACAACCTTAACTTTCACGAAGGATATGATCATGCGGATGTACTTCCCGAGGTTCTAAGGCACTCTCTTCCTTCCAAAGTGTTCAGAAATGATGAAGCCACCTCTTTTTCCTTCTCTGCCTCCAAATGGGTCCTTCATTCCGACCCCAAAACCCAATCTTCCGTATCCCCTGATGCTCTCAATCCTCTGCGTGCTTACCTTTCCCTGCCCCAAGTCACCTTTGGCCCCAAAAGGTTCCTTCATCACTCTTCAATTTCAATTCCCCAGTTCTTTTCACTCTATGAATCAAATTTTATTTGCATAATGTTTTCCCATTTGAATTTCAACGTTTTGTTTTTAAATTGAGTTTAATTTTTGTGTGTTATTAGTATACTCTCAATTAATCAGAAATATTCGTTGGGCGTGACTTTTCAGATTATAATTATGGTAAAAATTAACGAACTTATCAAATAAGGTGGTCTGTCATTGGATGATATTGTAAAAATCCTTTACACTGTTAGTGTATGCTATTTACTCTGTTAAATTTTATAATTTGAGATTTAATAGGGCAATGAAGCTGATTGTGATTCATCTTCTTTTCTAATATTTATAATGGGTGGTTTTGTTTGTTCAATTGTTTATGCACAATGGTTTGGTTACACAGGTGGCAACTGCCTGAAGCAGCAAACACGGTTTCAGCCTCAACAGCTAATGAATCGCGTCAAGACAGATATAGCACCCATGTTAACCCGGAGAAGTTGAAAGCTGCAGGTGAAGGGCTTGCATATGGTACATTTTCTTCTCATTAACTTCCTCTAACTGTAGATGGATGGTATCTCTAATGCAAATTCTCACTGATGAATATGTACATTGTTGACTCTATCTACTTGACAAACTTACATATATTAGGTTTGGTACTTCATCTTTCACATAACCTCATCCTGTCTATGTGGACTTTATAGTGGAATCTGTTGCAGATAATGGTTTATGGAAAACTAGGGTGTAAATGAGGCCCACCATAATTTATGGTCATCCTGTGATCCCTCTAGAGAATGTGATACTCTGTTCAACTTTGACCAAATATGTCAAAGTTGAAATACCAATATATTCAGCATCAGGTCTGGTTACTAAGAAACTTGGTCCAACCAGTTTGAGTTGATGCGGTAGTATAAAGGGGAAAGGTGTTGGGGAGATTAGGTTATCTTATTTTATTGGGTGTAGAGTGTGGATTAATTAATTTGAGGGAGGGAACTTGTGATACTTTCAAGTTTCTCATCAACTAAACGAGCTAGAGTTAAACCTTCACAGGGTCCCTGTAACAGTAGAGAAACTTGTAGTTGTGTGTGATATTAAATTAGCAATATTGGTAAGTTTAAGTGAGCAATCCTCAAATATAGAGCTTTAAGCTGTTTAAGCAATGTTTTGTTATTTGTTGGGAGTGTTACAATCAGACCTTTTAGTTTGAGATTGAGGTTAGAGTGTTTTATATTTTGAATATAGAAATTGAGTAGGAGGGAGAGGGAGTTAAGTCATACAATATATGTTGCTTTTATGGGGAGTGAAGTAATGGGATACTATTTGGGCAGAAGTTACTTTTCTGGTGTAAAAAGGTTTAGGGTTGAGTGTGTGGTAATAGGGCTAATAAATAAAACCAAAATAGGCATCATTTTCTCTGTTTTTGGACTAAGTATGATTTAGAATATGAAAAACTAAAGTGGGGCATTAGCAGTTATAATCAGCACCCTGAGAAACCTGCTTTGGATTATGAACTCAAGGAGAAACATATGGGGGTCATAGTTATTTATAGCACACAATATCACTTGCTATAGTCCTGTTGCTATCGCCAGAAGTTGCACTATTGATACATGTAAGGTTTTGTGCTTTAGTTTGTAAATACCATATCTATGAAGACAATGCATTAATGTCCTACCATTTTGGGATAGTGAAGCCCGGGAATAACCTCACTTTTTTATACTTGATTTGCTTGTACATAAAGTTCAGGTGGTTGTTTAGTTCATTAGATATATTGGTTTATGACTTTATTTTATTTTTTTATGCTCATTATACCAATAATGAAGTTAAGAAAAAAAAAATAGGTTTTTGGCAAATTCTTTGCTTATGATGCTTATGTTTGCTAATGCAACTTTTAATTTCCAATTTTGTAGTTGGAAAAGCGTTTGCTGTTGCCACTGCATTTGTATTTGGTGGTGTTGCATTGGTATTTGGTGTGGTGGCCTCCAAGTTAGAGCTGCAGAATGTAAATGATTTCAATTATATGCAATTTTTTCTCTCCCTTTCTTAATACATGTGTATGCTTTTAAATTAGTCAAGTAACCCACTTGAATGCCTAACTTGCTGCATTTTTATTCACCATTCTTCATAAATTATTCATCATGTTGAATGACATATTTAGAACCATAAAACTTCCTCGTATAAGCCTTAGGTATTGTATATCGATACTGTTTTTTCTTCTATGGTTTTTCAGTTTTATTAATAGATCTCTATATTGCCAAATAAATTGTCCATTTTAGTTTGTTAACTTCTTTATCGGAAATTTTTGTTGTTGTAACAGATGAGTGACATCAAAACTAAGGGAAAAGACTATGTTGAGCCACAACTTGAGAATATCAAAGAGCAATTTGTTCCCTTAAAGATATGGGCAAGTTTTAAACTGTATTTCTTTAATCTTCTGAGTATTTCAATTCATTAGCCTAACTCAAAACTTGGGTTTGCAGGCTGAGAATATGTCAAGAAAGTGGCATATGGAAAGGGACGATGTTAAGCAGAAGACTATCATAAAGGAGCTGTCAAAAATTTGGGGTGCAAAAAGAACAGATTGAGATCTACAATTTTATTTGTTTTCCTTTTACTTTAGTTGCTTTGGAAATAGTGGCATGGACATCCAAACATACATAATTTGGATGGAGTATGTCTCTGGTGGTTCTTGTGGCCGTATATGTTGAAGCATGCAGGAGAGTAAAATTAATGCAAAATAGTGTGTATGTCAATAATTCAGATAGTAATAAATTGCGGAATATGGTTGTTTTGGTTAATTCAACAATTCTTTTTTTGTTTCTTCAAGCAGACTAGACATATTGTTAAGGTTCTGAAAACCATGATCTGTTGTAACAAGATGACTTTTGGCAACGTGAGATCAATATCTAACATGTTTGGTAGTAAAATTTAGTAGAATCAATTTTGCATTCAAAATTATGACTTTGGCCACATGATGGAAATAACTCGCTTAAGACAATATCAATTACTATTGTTCTTTTAATTATATTCTTACTTTTATTTAAATATTTATACACGACATATAAATGAAAGCATAGTTAAGATTAATTTAGGAAGCTAAAAATAATTTTGATATAAATTAATAGATTAAGATAAAACAAACAGAGGAAGCATTGCTTCTTGAAGATGTTATAAGGATGAGATGACAGTTTTTTTAAATTTTAAAAAAATAATTTTGAACAAAATACTTTTTTAGAAATTGTTTTTTTTAGAAATAGATGGAATTTACTTCTTGAAAAAAAAAAATTTTTAAGTAAAAAAATCTAAACAAACAAATTAAAAAAATGCTTATTTTATTTAAAAAACATTATTTTAACAAATAAGTTTAAAATGGACCCTATATCAAAGAAAGTCCTGAATTCACTAAACATATTAATGATAAATTAAGTAATTGTCGTTATAATCCACCATTTAAGTGCCGTAGGGATTGCTGTATGCTGCTATTGATGTTGTTCATCGAGGAAAAACGTAGACACATCATCTCGTAATACATAAAGTTATTGTTCATAATCACTTTTCATAGAAAGTTGTGAAACTCAAATTTTTATAGACTAATGCCTGTTTATTTATTAAATTGATGGTGTTAACATACTGCTCACAAAAGATTTTGATGAAACGTATTATAAACATCTCATTTTATTGGGGACGGAAAACACATTGGTGCAAATGATAAGCTAGAGAGTATAGATATGACGTTTCTTCCAAGCCTAATATATTAGTGATTTGATTTGGTGCTCTCTTTACATGCTTCGTTTTGGAACACCCTATGGACAATTTAGATGATATATCTCGGACTTAAAACTACTTTTCATTTATGTCACCTTACTTGATGTTGAAGTGGTAAAGATGAATCAAAACTTCCCGTTTCCATTGAAGATCAAGAACGCATGAGATGAAGAGTAAATCTTGAGAAGAACCACAAGAAATTGGATGTGAGGGAAAAACCAATTATGCCACCACATCATCTCTATTTTGCAGGTTTGTTTGAATCATATGTAAAAGTAGTTACTATAACTTGTAATCAAGACCAGCTCCATATTTCCAAGCCTCGAGATGCCGCTTCCACTGGAAACTCGTCTTGGATGGTAATGTATTTAAAAATGGCCTTGCAATACATAGAACATGTGCATAGAATATAAGGGTGTGTTAGTTGGACCTATATGCTTGTTGAATAAGTAAAGAAGTTAAATAAGTGGTTTAGAACGACTTTGTAAAGACTTTTACCTCACAATAGGATCAGCAAAGGTCGATAAAAAGGTGTAGTAGCCAAGCCCCAGAAAATGTCTGGACCAATCAAGAAGTACAGGAATACCAACCTGGAAAAAGATAAAATGCTAAATCCCCTATATTGAAAAGGTTGCTTCACTAATTATTTATGCCTTATATTTTTATTGACCTCCAACTAGTTGTTAGATGTTTGTTTGTCCAATTAAATGACATAAGAAACTAAGAGATGAACATATAAATTATGTTACGAGCTATGTCTGTCAAAGCCGCACAAACATGTAGGAAGAGATGTTTTTTCAGTTTTTAGGTATTTATTCATCTTTACACAGTCTTGAAATGAAAAAAGGAAATAAGTTACTGATAGCTAAACTCATGAATTACCTGTTTGAATATGGATGGGAGTATCTTAGGATTTGTTAACATAACCAGGCCCAATGTCTTGGAAAGTGGACCAAACTGTACAACATCCTGCAATCAAAAATGGATAATTCCTCAGGACAGTCATTGTTCCAGGTTTGAAATTTGATATTGGTTTGGTTCTCATCTCAATTAAATGAATATTTTGGGAAGAACATCTCACGAATACAAAGCAAAAAAACATATCCAGAGTTTCAGACCGGGACAAGAAGTCCACCTGTAGAAATGGTCGGAGCACTGGATCACCAAGCCTCTGCAGAAGTGATAGATAAAATAGAAGCAACAGTAAGTAAGAAAGAATAAAATTATAATCTGAGTCATGAGAGAAATAAACTACCTGCATACAACTAAAATTGGTATAAAGAAGTTCATTGATAAAATCTGCGGGAACATTGGACTGTTTCTTTGCTGACATTGCTCTTTGGAACAACCATGAAGCACTCAAGTTGGGCTGCATTATACACAATATTGGCCAGGTATTTAGTTTCATCTACAGTTGCTGAAACAGTCTTTAGAGAAGTTGGAAAGTACCATGTAAGGATTCAGCAGTGACAAGCTGTATGAGTCAAGATAATCACCAATGATTGCTTCATGTATTCCTTCATTGTAATAAAGTGAAAAAAAGGAAGGAAAAAAAAAAAGAATCAGATTATCTCAACAATGTGCCTATTTTTTGTTGATAGCTGTTACTTGTTTGAACAACTTCCTAAATCTGTTTCAGCCACATTATATTTTACTGAACTAGGTTGTTCCAATGTAGCTGAAAACAGAAGACAAGGTAAAGAAAAATGGAGGTGGGGAGTTCACTCAATACTCAGAAAAACTAACAGATTCATAGTTTCATGTCTCATGGATAAAACATAAATAAAACTATGAAACTAAAAATAAAAAACCTCCTGTTCCACAACATTGCAATAGATCTGCTTCAACTAGTTCAAAAGTATACATTAGAAGTTTGAAATTTCACCGAAAGGCTTACCAGCTGACAGTCTCCCCAGGTGCCTGGTCAAGCTTCCAAATCCACCAAATGAAACAGGTGATTGTATGCCACTAGCATCACCAAACTACAGAGAATGAAGCTTCATTACTTTAATATTAGTTGATAGATCATAGATGGCTTAATTTTATAGAGGCTTCATAAGTGTAAAACGTAATTTACCTGTAAAACTCTACTAAAAGCAGCTGGTAGCGGACTGCTAGGTGCTCCATTTCATCAAACATTGTACAGTTATTAAACAAACGATAGGTAAAGATATAAGTAAGAGAAAACGAAATAAATTTAAAACGAACTTGGGAAATAGCAGATGTTAGTTAGAGACAGAGGACACATCAAGTGGAAAGATAATTTTCTGATGTGCAATTAAAAGTTGGATGATTCACTTATTTCCACTTAATGGAGTAGTGCCATCTGGCAGTGACAGGTTAGCCAAAGAAACATTTGAATATTTCGAAGTGATACATTATGAAACAGGCATGAGGAAGTTCAACTTATTTAGTAGCTTCCACACTGAGTTGCCATGCACAACACATGGTTCAAATCTTTAAATGAATTGCGTTTTAACTTATAGTATTCAAATCTTTAAGGTCAAACTACTGGCTGACTGGCTGTATTGCTTTCAGGTGTCAATCTTAAGTGAAGCAATAACTTTCAGTCAGAGAAAACAAATTGTGTGTGTGATAAGACAGTAATGGGGAGCCTATTGTAGAACTTATCAACTGATTGGTACATACATCTTCTAATACAAATTAATACCTCTTGCGATATGTGGGAAAGATTCCATAAATAACTCTCAGTATCTCCAAATTGTCAAGTGAAACACCCTAAACGAAGTTGCAAATTGACATCAGTCAAGCTGAGAGCAGTAGAACACCAGTATAGAAGAATGCATCAGGTCAAATATAGACGTTTTGGTTACTTATATGATTTCAAAAAGTAATATTTGAAGAGTGTAAAACTTTATCAGTTAGCATAATCATTACAGAACTGATTGCATAGATACTCTTTAAATAAACAGAGATAAAAGACAAGGATAATATGATGTACATAACTGGAATTGATTAGTAACATAACACCAAGGTAATCACAAACAGTTTTGTGACTTGATAATTCATACACAGACTGGCATTTTCAAGCTTCTAGTTTGGCTGTTAAGAACAGGACATTGAATAAAAAGATCTTTTTACTTCAAATCTTAGTTTTTTCATAGAAAAAGAATTTTTATTAGAGAAAAGAAAGGAAGCACAGACAAGGGGAGGATAAATATGTCCTCCAAAATGAAAAAAATAAAAATAAAAATAAAAAATCGAGCCATCAGAGAACACAATGAAGAAAAGAAAACTAGCCTGATATTCTGGCATCAAATCCCAGTACGCTTCTAATAATTCTTCCAATTTTGGGGATCCAGGTTGAGGTTCCACATAAGTGAACATATAAGTAGTACGGTCCAAAGGACCTGAGCCTGCTGGAAATGCCTGTGAAGATTTCAGTTAAAGTTCTTAAAAATAGAGATGGGGATCTGTGTTTAAATTGATATAGTAAAAGCTACCTCCCAAAATAATTGTGCTTTTGAATCTCCAACTTTCTTTATTGATGAACTGCTGAATATGACATCACTAGTGGAGTTTGTTTCAAAGCCACGTGCACATGTTCCAACAACAAGGCAAACACCATCAGGCTTCCTCCCACCTCTTATCTGTAAAATCATTGAACATGACACTTGGAAGAAGCTTCAGGAAAAGGTTTTAATTTTTATATTCAGTAGGTACTTATCTATCTTTCATTAAATCAAGTTAGCATATGTAGAACTTTAATGAATAGAAACTTTCTTTATATTCTCAATGGAGTAATCAGTCTCATTCTGGTTGGTGATGATTCAATCAATAATACTGGATGAAAGAGACCATTATTTTCCTATCCTCCCTGTCTCATAATCATTTAGGAATTTAGTTGGCTAATTACTTATTTAACAGATATTGCATCACTTGCATTTGCATGCATATTAAATGATGTTGCACGTACATATATTAGTCAATGTGTCCTACATATGCAGGATAGAACACACAACAGAAGACCTTTATGTTGTCTCACTCGAAGACAATCACCCTTACAAAGATAAACAAAGGAGAACATATAAATGACAGCCAGAGCCTGTATAACGTGATAACATGATGAAAGGAGAAAACATCCTAGTGATCACGTGATGAAAATCATGAACTATCTGTAAGAATACAAAAATGAATGGAAATATATTCCTGACCTGTTTTACAACAGGGGAGAAGTTTCCCATGGCATCAATTATAAGACGTGATGACAATATTTTGTCCCCAGAAAGTTTCAGAACCTGGAAAAAAATACATGCACTCATGCTTCTTTATCATCAAATAAAATAAACTTATCATTCTTCAGTCCCATAGTTAAATGGTACTTTAAAATTTCCATTTCAATGCTAGGTTCATATATGATATGTTTGCATGCTTCACTGTCGCACCTCAATCTACTGTGCAACTTTTTTTCTGGTACAGTAACTTCCTTTATATAACCCTTTGATGCTTACCTCTAGTTAGGTGGTGTTTATAAATGCGAATATATATGCAGAAATTCAACATATAAAAATTCTGCATCGGCTGCATGGCCTTTAATAAACTAACACTTGTGATGGTTTTTTCACCAAGTGGAGGTCTTTTTTATTTTTAATTACCAAGTGGGGGGTAGGTTTTAAAAAAATTACCGTTTGGGGTAAGTCGCACCACATGGTACAACTTTTTTTTTAATTTTTTTTTAAAAAGATTTGCACTCAGAAGTTGTGAAAGTGGGTATGATCGTAACCACATTTACGACTTCTAAACTATGTTTCATTTTTATTTTTGTTTTTTTGTTTGCGACCACAACATTTTGTCGCAAAAAATTTTAGTGACTGAAATAATAACCAAAATAGCTATCGAAATTAGCACGTTGCATAAATAAAACAAAAAAACCAAAAACAAAAATGAAACATAGCTTAGAAATTGTAAATGTGGTTACGATTTTAAAATCATAATAACTTTTACGACTTTTGAGTGCAAATTTTAAAAAATAAATAAAAAAAAAAAAGAATCGTGTCACATAATAAGACTTCTAAGTTTGAAGCCCCCGCTTGATGAAAAAGCCGTGCACTAGAATAACTAGTTCTAAAAGTTAAGGTAAACTCACTGCAACATCCTCATATACATTAATGCAGGAGACGCCGCACCCCTCAAAAATGACTCCACCAAGGGAGATAAACCGTGTCTTTACAATCTCTATAAGCTTTGCAGGTCTGCAATTGCAAATAGCAAAAATGATTATGATTTGCAACAGAATAATGAATTTTATACTCAAATTACATAATTGTAAACTCCGCGCCTATAGTAAAAATAAAATGCATGTTTCTGAGAGCCAAGTCCAGATAATATTCAAAATTATGTGCAATAGTACTAATGGAAGCGCATAGAAAGATTTTGAATAAAGAAGTGATTTTTCTCCAAAAAATTAAATAATTCAAACATGCACTAAATTAAAGCAACTGCGACCGCATATTGTTCATTGCCAAGCCAGACAAAAAATAAAAGAAAAATATTAACTAGATAAGAACAAAGATTAAATTATTCATTCATAATTGAAATAGAAGAAAACAATTATTATATTTCTTTACAGGTATATCGAATTAGTTTATGGGAAGGAGACTCACGAAACACCGAGATTAAGTATGTCGTTGACCCAGATATCCCCTTTCCTTTCAAATCCACATCTGTTCTGCATAGTTCATGAAATTGCCAAAGTGAAGTTAGTGAAAAATAAATTATAGGGAAGAGTAGGAGCCATAAATCCTAGAGAGGTTACAAGAGAAGGCATGGCTTGAAGGAAACATTTGAGACATAGTTATGCCATTTGTGATACAGCTTTTTTGCCTATAGGAGAAACAAACTATTGGTGATTGAACGTTCTTTGAGGAACAAAAAACAATCAAGCAGTTTGGAAATTACATTGAAGCACTGAACTTAATACTTCTTAATATGTAAGCAATGGTCATGTTGTGAGAACTCAAAACTTACATGAAAATTCAGAAATTCTTAATTTTTAAGCACAAGAAAAAAAAAATGAATGAATTGAAATAAGCTGAAAATTATTCAATGATTCAATCTTAAGTATGTAATTGTAATATAAAAATCGCATTCTTGAATTACTTCAAAGACACACATGAATAACACAAGAAAGTATCGTGAATTAATATTCATGGAGGATATTAATAATAAAACATTTATCTAACAGTAACAAAAGTCAGAGTAAGACTGCCAGGGTATACGTATTTCATTTTTCTCTACCTTGTAAGCTTGAATGAGTTTCTCTTTTATAAGTTTTTATACAAAATTAAACACTGTTGGGTCTTTTCTCTTGGGATTGACAACTAAATTTACTGTTACTAAGTAGATAACATGCTAATTTTTTGTATTGTTTGATAATATCCCTTGGTTGTTAGATAACTTCATCTTGCAGTGCTCTATGAATTTTGTCATTTCTTTGTAACAAACAAGACCTCATTATCCATCTCTTACTGTGTTTAGTCATGTGAATGATGTGATGTATGTTCAAAGTGACTTGAAGACATTAGTTATGGAGAAATACCTAACCGAGATGATTCTTGCTACATAGAGATTGGAAACTAAACTGAAGAAGTTCAGGAATTACAGGATTGAATTTTACTGCTGTGGCTCTTTCAATGTCATCTTCTTCCAGGACTCCAACTTCTACAAGTTCCGAAAGCTCCTTAGTTGATATATTCCATTCTTGCTCTCTCTAATGATCAAAATAACACAGACAACTCAAAATTGATCCGACCCTTCAAAGAATTTATCGACTCTTTTCTGAGTAGGATTGAATGCTGATATCTCAGTCAATGAAACTGAAATTACCCCTTTTAGCACATTTCTTTCCACAATGGCAACTCGAAGACCCCTAGCACACAAGGCCGTGGCAATGAAGATCCCCAGAGTGCCTCCACACACTAACACATCGTATGATCCCTCTGCTTTGTCAGCAAGATCAGATGAGCCAAACAAGCCTGGGATGGTAGAGACAACTTGCTGAGGCTCTTGCACAACTGCAATGTATACATAAGAAGATTACAAAAATATAAAATAGTCTCATTTCCTAAAGGGTATAAGAATCATTGAATGACATGAACCTTCTTGAGAGGAGCTTATGCTTGACCATAGCTGGTCTAATCTTTTCAAGGCTTCATATGAGTATGCTCCACCAGCACCACCAACTTCTCCACTCACTGAAACACTCTCCATTATCCTCTATAAAAGTAAAAGAAATGAGTTTAATTTTGGTACACTTTTAGTGTAAAAATATTTTTGTCAACAAACTAGAAAACACCTTAAATATGACTAATTATTACAAAAGTCAATAATTTTACCGTAGATGGTAATCCATGATTGAATGTTATTGTAGAAACCTTAACACTATCATTATCATGCAATACAATTAAATTAAAAATAACATGTCATCATCTTTATTTGGACTTGTTACATAGAAAACACAACGTGGCATGACACAGTGAAGAATTGGTACCTGGGTTCTGGAGGGAACAGCTTGTGATCTCAAAAGGAGGGGTCTTCGGCTACATTTCTTGTGTGGGAATGAAGTCCCCACCGAGAGCTGAGATATTCCATTAATGGGTTGAAGCCGAAGCAATAACATAACAAATGAAGCTCAAAAAATTTAGATAAACAAGAGAGTAATCGAAGTAAAGCAAGCAACTGTTTTTTCTCTATTCTCTGTTTGATTTATCAATTATCAATTATCAATTATCATTATCATAATTGAAAAAGGCAACAAATTTGCGCACCACAAGTGGACACGTTCAACCACCAAAACGGTCTGCGTCCTTTCCTACCATATATTTCTCTTTTATTTTTCACTTAATTAGATTAGATATGCCTAAGTTACTCCTCTAGATATCTTTGTTAGATATGATATGGGAAGTAATATTAAATTATTAATGGGATATAGTGAAAAGAAACAAATAATCCATATAAGCTATTTTAGATTAATTAGAATTTTAATTAATTTTAAAAACAATAATATTTTATTTTATTTTTAATATAAAACTTATTAATTTTCAGTATTTTGTTTGTTTTATGAAAATTTATTTACTTATTAAGAAATTAAAATAAAAAAAGAGAGAATTTTTCATTTTCCTCCTTCCATATCAATTGGGGAGAAGGTTTTTTTTATTTCACAACAAAAAGAATACATTTAAATTTCCTCTTTTGAACAAATAATAATAAAAAATTGGTATATCTATTTTATTTTATTTTCATATTTGCTTGCTTCCTATTTAATATGTTTTGCATGATCACAGTTGAAAAAAATATATTAATAATATACTCTTTAATACTTTTTGTTAACATATTTTCATGAAATATTTGTAGGTCGTATTAAATACATATAGTTGAGTGGGCAACAGAGTGGCACTCCACTGTTACTACTTAATAAAGGTTTCAAGTTTGAGGATAAACCTCATCGATTCTCACAGGGTTTATCGTTTAACGGTTGAAACGAAGCGAAACTTCCACCTGCGTCTTCAACCCTGCGCTTCTTTTGAACCGATATAAACTTCGATCATTTTTCTTTTTTTCTGCTCTGTAGTCGGTGTTCATTTCAATTCAGAAGTCAAAACATCGGAGCTCATCAAGTATGTTAATCACTTTCCACGCATTCACGAATTGGATCTTGACCAAACCCCAATTAGAAAACTAGTGTTTTTACATTTGTAATTGATTGGTGTGCTTTGGAAACTGAAGATTTTTTTTATGTGCATTAAGTTTATGATATCTCCTGAGTGAATGACAATTAGGACTTAAAACAACCGGAAGTGAACATTGATGATTTTCTGAACTTCAATTGTTATTCATTTTTCTGGTCCATTTCCATTCCATTGTTGTGGGTTTCAAAGTGTGTAGGTACTAGGTAAGGTAAGCCTCACCCTTCAAAATTTCAAGAAAAAAAAAAAGTTGGAAACTTGTTTCCTTTTCTAGCCATATATGATGGAAACAGACACAGCACAACACACAAATAAAACAAACAAACCCACATAGGGAAGCATAACTACACGTGCTACTACAGAATCAACGGAAGGCTCTGTTATAGTGTCAGTTTTTCACCCTTTGCAGTTAAAAATTAACTGAGATTACTCATGGTAATTTAAGAGAGAAATGTGTTGGTTGGTTCCTGTTGGAACTTTTATTCAATGCTCATCATTAAAATTGGAAGTCTTTGAATTTCTTGAAACCTTTCTTGCAGATTTGTGCTAGTTTGCAAGTGAAGCTCATTTATTGTAAACTGTTAACAGGCATGGTAAGCTTGTTGACAACATTAGCCATTACCTATTCTCCTGTCAACAATGGTTCCAGGGGTTTCAGAAAGTCAGTTAATGCTTCTAAAGGAAGGTGTTGCATAAAAGCAATGAGGATAGAGAAATCCTTGGAGGAATTGTACAATGTGAAGGTGGAAAGAAAAGTTCCTCCTGAGAGACTAGCCGAGCTTGGAGTTTCAAAATGGTCAGTGTGGAAGACTGGGAAAAGCAGGTTGCCTTGGGACTGGCAGGTAGACCAACTGGTGTACATAGAAGAAGGGGATGTGAGAGTTGTGCCTGAAGGAAGCGAGCGTTTCATGCAATTTGTGGCCGGAGACTTGGTCCAGTACCCAAAGTGGTTTGAAGCTGACCTCTGGTTCAATGGTCCATATCAAGAACGTTATAGTTTCAGAGCATATGGTGATGATCATTGATGAGAAGATGATGCCTGGTAACCACTTAAAAGTAACATGCCCATCTTATTTGGATGTTTTATGCAATAGATGTTTTTTAAAGTTCTAGTTTTCCAGTTCTAAATATACCAATATTTTTGAATGTTTGTGATACTTTGCCATCATTTAAAAGAAATTGTCCTAAATGCTTCTGTTGTATCCTTTTCATGTTCTGCCTCTGCAAGGCAAGACTTCCCGATAAGTTCATATCGACCAACTTCATATTTTTGTCTTCCAAGCAGGATGTAAAATCACAAATGTCCATAATCCAAAGTGGAACATTTAACTCTGCAGTAAGTGCATCATAGTGTTAAGCACACAGATTCAATTTGTTTTTTACAGACTTCTATAAAAATATTAAAATAAATGCAGACGAGTACAAGAAACGTCTCGTTATAAACGTAAAGAGCAAACAAGAAATATCTCGTTATGAACATAAGAGCAAACGTATTCAATTGGAAAGGAGACATAGATCCCAAAGAACCCAACTCACAAAGGTTAAGTAATAAATAAGAAAAGGTCCAATGAAAAGCACAAACTCAGAACGTGTAATGACCCCCCTCTAGAAAGAAAAAAAAAAAAATTGGATCCATTGTGACAAGCAGTTCAGCCAGCGAAGAACAGATAACTGCCAGAGGGAACAATGGGTTCAGATCTTTTTCTGCAAAAGGCTAAAAGAAATAGAAATTTTACTAATGTTAAAATTACATAAATATGGCAAAAGAAAAGGATTGTTTTTGTATCACTGCATAATCTCAATGGCTAGACTTCTAAATAAACACTGCCTATTATAAACTACATTCCTTATGATGCATTGTACAAACCATGATTCCAGAACAGATGATGGAGACGAAAAAGCCCAGAAACAAGGAGCAGCCTGATATCCACATCAACCCCATTCACCTTTGTTCCTCATCATGTGGTCAGAACAAACAATTTGGATCTCTGATGGCTCTCAACCACCTGCAGTTGCCAATTGATTCGCACTGGTAACAATTGCAACAGAGGACACAAACCTTGAGACAAGGATGGCCTCATTGCTTACAGAATTAGCTGCAGCAACATCTTCCAGTTGTTTCCATATGGATTCTCGCTTTTTTTGCTTCTCCCTATTTTTGATTTCTTCTTCTTGGAATCTCTTCAAGCATTCATCAAAAAGTGCCTGGTCAGCATCAGAGAATATTTTTCTAACATTCATGGTCAAGCTCTGAACAGCTTGATTCCAATGGTCCCGTATATTTTTCTCCATAGCAGGAAAGATTATAGGCAGTATCACTTTGCTGTTTTGTAAGATCAAATTTCGAATATGATCATTGTTCCACAGAAACAGTGCTCGTTCAGCTACCTACCAACAAAATCAAGTCAACATCGAATCTAATTCTTTGAGACTGATTCCAGATAATAAAACTAAAGTATGTTGTATTGTAGAACTGCAGCTTGTAACACAGAACACAAATCTACAAAATCTTTCGTTGTCACAAATACAAGTTCTAACATAAAAGACAACCATATAAAATATTTTGTTGTTCAACTTTCAAGCAAAATCCAATAATCATTTCATATGAAATTATGAATAAATATCAAATTTCTAAGATTTAACATAAAAGAAAACCATATATAATATATCGTTGGCAACACAAGTCCAACTTCCAAGCAAAATTGAATAATCAATGAAATTATGAATTGACATAAAATTTGTGAGATTCAAACTACTATTTCATAAGGCATAAATAAGATATCCAAATAATAATGAAAGGAAGAAGGAATGTCGAGTCATAACATCTTTATGAAAAAAGTTCAGCAGAGCCACATCTGAACCCAACTCCAAAAAAAATAAGAAAAGAGTAAAAACACTAACTACCACTGAAGTTTCATGAAATTACACAAACACCCCTGCCTTTCTCTACTCCTACACTAATCTCCCTTAGTTATTTAAAAATATACATTGCATCCCCTTATACATTACATTAACCCCCTTAAGTTATTTAAAAGTATACACTGGCACCCCCTCAATTGTTTGAAAAATATCACATCAGGCTCTCCTAAAGGGAAATTACTGTAAATGTTAAAAAAATAGGGGAGATTTGTGTAATTATACAAAATCTCAGGTGGATTATGAAATTTACTCAAAAGAAAAAGAAATGGCAATGAAAAAAAGGTAATGCTAATGTAAAATAGTTTGGCTTTCTAGTATCAATACAAGTGCTCTGATCTGATGGTTCAGCTGCTTGCATTTGTTAAATTTATTGCAGTTTCGACAAGTAATTATCAAATATTAGAGAAATAGAATGATAGCATCTAAGATAGCTAAGACAAGCAAAGTGGGAATGGAAATGAATAACATAGAAATAGAGATAGAGAGCTGTGGTCACGGGTGTTAGTAAATGCTAATAAAATGAATGCAGACAGAATATATCACAAATGATAAAATAAATATGGGGGAATTTTGTAAGCACCTGAAAGTGTAAGCTATTGAGGCATCTACCAATTTGACGAAATAGTGGGATCACACATCGCTGAAATTCTGCTGCTTGAGTTGCCTCTAAAACTTCCTCCAACTCACTAAGGAACATTACCTCCTTTGCACTATTAGTTATCGGCCAATATTTCAAAAGGCCTCTTACCACAGTATCAGCTAGTTTGACGTCCTTCTCAACAAACTGAGTAATGCAATAAGAAAGCTGTTGATGATAAAGTGCAACACACTTAGGCTTGTGAAGCGGGATCAATGCACGGGCCAGAAACAGCTTATGCTCTTCCTTCAAAGGCAAAGCAAAACCATTTATTATGCTGCCCAATATTTCAAGCAACTCTGCAATCCCACTGTGTTTCTCTGTCTCAAATATGAACCTGTAAAAGATATTGTTGATAGCTTTTCTAATGAATGGCCGATGCACCATGAACTTCCCATAAATGCGGTGGAGGATAGTCTTCAGGTAATCCCTCTCTCTTTGGTCTTCCGAGTCAAAAAGGTCAAGCAGCCTCAACACAAACGAATGATCAATGTATCTTTTAGCAAGCTTAGCATCCGTCTCAGTTGAAGCCACAAATCTAAAGAGAAATTCATAGACAATCTGCAGATGAGGCCACGCTGGTTCCAAAACAGTTTCCTCTTCGTCAGGCTCACCCATGTCTGCCAACCTTCCATCATGATTGGAAGAAGGCAGAGCGCGAAATAAATTGGTTGCCACCATCTTGGTCATCTCCTGCATCGCAAACTCGTTGAACTTCGAATTCACAGACGAAACATAATCAACAAGCTCAAGTAGAGTTTGCCGCTTCACGTCCTTCTCTTTGAGATGCTTGGCAGGATCGTTGAAATCAAACACAACACAGCACAAATTCAACTTTCTAATAAAAAGATTCTGCTTCTCCGAGCTAGGAACATCCCTGAAACTAGGCAAAGCCTCATAAGCTGCAGAAGCCATTAATGAACCTGTAGTAGGAGCTAATTTCTTAGATTGGTTTGAATAGTGTTGAGCAATAGTCTCATTCCCAGAACGAGACCCAACTGAACTAGAACTTGAAGATTTTGAAGAAACTGAATTGGATTTCAAGAGGGTATTAGAAGATGAGTTCAGTGAGAAACCATCATTGAACCCTCCTTCCCCGTTTGAATTATTGTGAGATGATTTTGAGGGTTTGCGAGGTATTTTACCGAATATCTGTTTAATCATATCTAGAAAAAACCCAACCCCAACTATCTACAAAAGAATCAAACTTTCACAACCTCGATCAATAACATTATCGAAAACAAGTAACGAAACACGTGGGAGGGTGCGATTTAAGCATACCCAAATACCCTAATCCAAAACCCATACCCCGAAAAACATCAGTGAAATTTGTACTCATAAATTCACGGATTGTGGGTGCATGAGCTAGGGCGTGAAGAAATTGACGGAATGAAGAAGTGGAAAGAACTTACATTGAGAATAAGAGTGAGAAGATGCTACGAGAGTGGAAGAAAATGCAAGAAAAATAGTGAGTGAAGTCAAAAAGAGAGAACTTGGTCACAGGAAATTAGCCCTAGTGAGAGAAAGCTGATGATGTATGTGGCCCAATTTTGATATTTGAATTTTATTATTTTTATTTTTTATAAGAGAAAAGTCAGTCACACGTTCTCTTGTATGCTCTTTTAAATATATTTTTTTATTGTCCTAAAAACATACATTTTTATTATTAATTAAATAAAATTTATAATTTTTTATGAATCTCACTTTTTATTTAATTATTTTTTAATTTTATTAAATTTAATCAATAATAAAATATGTTTTTACATAATTATAATTTAAGTAGTGTTTTAATACGTGTATTGTCTTAAATAAATATTTATTTCTATACAATTGAAGTTTATGTTAAGTTTATGTTTTATTTACGTACATAAGTTTTATCAAATTAAATAAATTATATAGAAGAATTAATTTCTTACTCTCTACCCAATGAGTTTATCTAAAAAGTTTTATCAAATTAAATCATAAAATATGAAATTATATAATATTGAAAATAAAACTTTGTTTTGTTTCCAACAGGGAGCAGTCTTATGAAGATCCTATTGAAGAGTAAAGTAGTTGTTTCAGTTTGTGTTTCCACATTTTTGTTCAAATAGTTTGACCCTAATGCTAGAGCTATTTCTTTCAGGTTGTTGTATGCAGTTTTTGTAGTTTCAAATGAAAATGTAACAGTTAGGGACTTGTCAACAACCCTACAGGCTGATTCGTCACAGTTGCAAGCTGCTGCTGCTTTTGTGTGTCGATTGGGATGGGCAACAAAAGTACTTGATCCAGAATCTATTATTGGAGATTCAACTATAGTTACTAAACTTGCATCACCTGTTGCAAGTACAACTAGTGATGAAGATGCTTTTGTTGCTAGTCAAAATTATGAGAATACTCTTTTTGCTAATGACTCCATTCAACAAGGGGATGCTTCAGCTTCAGGAAACAATGGACCTCGTTCTTCCTACGCTTGTGTTGCTTTCATAGTTGATGCTAACATTACATCCTATCTTATGATGGGATCTGTTTCACCAGGTTTATACCCTTCACTCTTAGCCTCTTCAAGCTTAAATTATTTCCTATAGTTTTATTGATGACTTCCAGCAAGTTCCAGCCGTCCTCAACCATTCACCAGCTGTCCTCCAAGTTCCAGCTGCACACAAGCTGTCCACCAGCTGGCCACCACCATCCTCCAACGTTCACACCATAACTTCCCCCTATAAATAGAGGTGCAAACCTCACTTGTAAATCATCACTTAGACACACAGAAACACCAAGAGTGAATTCA
>PYAF01000356.1:595845-616351 GCA_007407185.1 Glycine tomentella
TTAAACACATGCATGCAATATCTAGCAATAGTGACACGAGAAGGAATTTTAAATTTAGGTTGAGCATCTTCCATGAACTTCCTAAACCCTTCATTTTCAACAAACTTAAAGGCAAGTTCATCAATAATGATCATCTTTGTAAGTGCTATTAGAGTCCGCTCTTGATTAAAATCAACAAGTTTCATACTAACTTTATTAGTGTCACTCTCACTATCACTTCCAAAAATAATTGTCTTTTGCTTTTTATCAACCTACCTATATGGGTTTTTCTTACATTGTTGGAACACATATTTTCTCAAATTAGAGGTTCCATACATAGAACTAGCTACTGCATATGATGCATTACAATACTTGCAATAAGCCCTACCATCTTCCTTCTTAGTAAAATGTTCCCAAACATTAAAAGGGGGTCTAGCAAATTTTTTTTTCCTTACCTCTACTTGTGCAGATTCAGATTGTTGTCCTTGCCCTTGTTGTGGTGGAGTTTCATGTCCTTGTGGTTGTGAAAAAACTTTGGTCCCTTGCTGGGATGGACTTTGAGTATGACATGGAGAGGGAGTGCTAATTGGTGGAATTGGAGATGAATCATTAACACTTTCTATACCACTTTTCTTTTCTAATTGTCTCATTTTCAAATTCTAAAGAACCTATCCACAATATAAAAAAAATATAAGTGATGTAACATGGACCTTGTTCATTAAATAGCAGAAGCAATAATATAGAAATAAGAGATAAAGAAGACATAATCAATTTTAATGTGGAAAACCCAATTGGGTAAAAAAACCACGACTTCCAAATTGGATAATTAATCCAATGGATAACTCCACTATGATAATTTTGTGTACAAGAGTTTCTAGTATCCTAGTTTCCTAGTCTATCCTTACACAACAATTATCCCAGGTGGTATCCTTATTTCCCAGCAAAAAGCTCTAGTCTCAATTCACCAAGAATAGAGATAGACTGATATCCTTGTTTCCCAACCAGACTGGTATCCTAGTTTCCCAGCAAAAAATCGCATGTCTCAATTCATCAAGAACAGAGACAAAACTGGTATCCTAGTTCCCAGCTGCGACCTTTTCCAAAGTCAAGAAGAAGAATACAATAAAATAGTTACATTTACGCTTATATTCCTTAAACAAGTAGTACCTTTAAATCCTGATTGAGAGTTGAAGAATCAAACTTGTCAAACGCTTTTATATGATCTCACAACAATTCTCTCAATCATGCAAACATAAACTCTCTAATATTATTTAGAATGGAATCCATACATGAACACCAAAATATGTTTCTATTTATACTAATTGAAAGATATGATTTTAACCAATTTTTGAATGCAATCCTAAATATATTCTATCATATTATCCAATGCAATCTTAAACATATTTTATTATATTATGCAATGCAATCTTAAAAATATTTTATCCTTTTTTAATGCAATATTAAAAAATATCCTATCTTATTTTTGAATGCAATCTTAAACATTTACAATATCATATCCTTTTTTATTGTCAAATTATTTTTTTAATTTTTAATATATATATATATATATATATATATAATAAAATTTATATTATTATTATGGGTTCACGGATCGGGTCATCGGATTAACGGATCTGTAAATCTAAACTTGTGACCCAACCTGTACATGAACGGTTTTGATCGGTTCGGTTCGGTTCGGTTTTGACCTAAATATATAAATGACCCCATCCGAATTGTTTGGATCGGTTTGGGTTCACGGGTGACCCGTACCCGCGAATGTGGGAGTAGAAGAAATAAATCGAAAACTGAAAAATGTAGAAAACGGCGTCGTACGTATGATTGCGTGGCAAGTGAGGTAGCGTGTGTGTGTATTATATATACACAACGTAGGACATTGTAAAAGACTATGTGAAGTGTGAAGTGTGCGCGAGAAAGAAACAGAGTGAAGAGAGAAAAAAAAGATGGAAGGAGAGAAAGAGAATCCCGATGGTAACGCAGCTTTGGTGAACTCCTTCTGCGAAATCACTTCCTCTTCCAAACAAGAAGCCCTTTTCTTTTTGGAGAGCCACAATTTCGACCTAGACGCCGCCGTTTCGACTTTCCTCGACAACGCCAACAACCCTCTCATCCCTCAAAACGACGACGTCGTCTTCGCCGCAAACCCAAACCCCAACTCCGTTTCCCCTCCCTCCGATTCTCACTCCCCGGACTTCAACCCTTCGAGGTCTCCGTCGCCGAATCGCACGCCCTACGAGCTCCGATCCCGCAGGTCTCTCGGCAAGAAACCCTCCACCAGCCGCCAAGGCAAAATTCGCACCCTCGGCGATCTCAAACGCTCCTCCCGCGATGATGATTCCGATTCCGATCCCGATTTCGAACCCGACGAGTACTACACCGGCGGCGAAAAGAGGTATCCATGTAAATTGATCATATTAATTGTTGGAAAGTCGCCTTAATTGCAACCACCCCTGGCCCACCTTAGTTGTGGTGGCTAGCCTGGTAAATGAGGTATGCTAGAGATTTCACATCTTACTAGTGATATGACCAAAATAGAATATACAAGTGAGAGACAACCTGTTGAGTTAGGTCCAAATCCATATTCTAAGACTACGATTGTGAGATAATAAGATCCAATGGGCTTTTTTCGTTGTAATGTGTTTATATATTTGATGCTACATGCAGTGGGATGCTTGTTCGAGATCCTACCAGAGGAAACAGCAACAGCAACAACAACAATGTGGATGATATCTTTGATCAAGCGAGGCAGGTTGCTGTTGATGCACCTCCGGAGAATCCTCGAAGCTCGTCGTGGTCGACAAGTTTTAGTGGCACGGCGAGGTTGCTCTCTGGAGAGAGATTGCCATCTGCTGCTGCTCCTCAGCGTGTAGAGAAAGTTACCCACACTGTCACTTTCTGGAGGAATGGGTTCTCTGTCAATGATGGTCCTCTACGGAGGTTGGATGATCCGCAAAACGCACCTTTTCTGGAGGTAGTTTGCCATTACTTTTGCTTCCAAAAGCTCTTGTTCGTAGGCTTTTATCCATATCTTATGTTTACCTTCTGAGGGTGTATGTGCATTTGGGGAAATAGTTTAATTAAGTGTGTTTATTAAATAAGGATATGTTTACATAAATTTTTTCTATAAGCCGATTCATAGGAGAAGGAAATAAAAAAGGAAAAATAAGAATTTTAAATTTTTGTTATACATAAGCTTTTAAGAAGAGGTTGGTGATACTGATTTTGGCTGCAACATCAAGGTTTCTTGAAGTGTATGTGGCCACAATTGTGACCGCATTTGTTGCAACTTTCCACAATATCATGAAAATTGATGAAACCACAGCCGCAATTTAAAACCTCGTGCATAAGTTTATTTATTGAACTTCTCTCATTTAACTTCTCCAAAAATCGATTTGGACTTGTGCTGTTGGGCATGAGCTAATCTTAACTTATTCGAGAAGCGTAATTCATTTTATCTTTTTTTTTTTTTTTTCTCTTCTCCTATGAATGTCTGTTGAAAAGTTTATCCAGATAGGATTTAAGTGCTTATCAAATAAGCACTTATGTATACGTTATAAGCTTATTGAATGAAAGATAAAATAGGGCTAGCTTGTTTTCTTATAAGTTGAATAACGTATTGAAATAAGCTTACAAGTTTTTCTAAAAAAAGTTCATGAACATGTCAAGCTATTTTTATGAGCTCTTTCAAATATTTATACAAGTTCTCATGTCATAAAATAAGCTTAAATAAGCTCTTTCAAGTACACTAAAGTTACTACTGCTTTCAGCACCGCAACGTGTGAAAGCTGTCCCAATATAGAGCATGCTAATCATTTGTTTACCTCAATATAGAGCATAAAGAAGTCCGAATGTCCCAAAGAACTTGAGCCAGAAGATAGGAGGACTGCTGTCCATGTCAACCTCACAAGGCGGGATGAAGACTACCCTGTATTCCCTTTTCTATTTTTTAGTCTTTTGCATCTATCTATCATCCTATTTTAAGGTTTTTACCATTTCTTTTTCCTTTTGGCAAAATTTATGCAGGAACCAGTGAAGCCACGCCAACGTGGTTTCCAGGGTGTTGGAAGAACTTTAGGTAGCACCAGCTCCAGCAATGATGAACCTATTCAAACAACCGGTGCTTCACCAAGTACTGCTCCATTGCCAACAATGGGTTTAGTTGTAGATGAGTCGCAGTCAGTGACATCAATCCAGCTGAGGTTGGCTGATGGCACACGCATGGTTTCTCGCTTCAATCACCACCATACAATCAGAGATGTTCGAGCATTCATTGATGCATCAAGACCCGGGGGTGTAAGAAGTTACCAACTGCAGTCAATGGGTTTTCCTCCCAAACAACTCGCTGATTTGGACCAGACTATAGAACAAGCTGGTATAGCCAACTCAGTTGTCATCCAAAAGTTGTAGGTTATTTACCAGATTCTATTTTCAGTCGACTTGAAATTACTATTTTTATGCTTAAACATTGATTGATCTACTTATATTTTATTAGTGAATTTGATAAAAATGTTCATTGTTAGTAGATTCCTTATCCCAAATTTGCTTTTATAAGAGAAATGTTGCGTGAATGGAGAAAAAATTACTAGGAAAATTAGTGCCTAAAACTTTGTTCGGCCACAATCACCCCTAAGGTAGTTGAAAACTGCAGTTGGTTTTTAACATAATTCGTGAAAAAGGGTGGGAAAAGCCTGAAAGTAGATTATGTAATTTACAAATAAATACCATGGGAAAAAGGAAAGACTGAGGGAGCCCAACCTTGTATAAAGCAAAATCGAAAAGGTCTCTGGAAGTTATATGCAAACACTAAACAGTATGTAAAAGGCCCAGAAACAGGTGTACACCAGCGCATTGCGCAGGGTGATGTGTAGTTCAACTTAAGTTTTGGTTAAGTGATTTTAATAAGTTAATCGATTTTTACTTTCTAATTGTTTTTTCTTTCTTCAATGATTCCCAAATAAAATACAAGAAAAATGAAATCAATTGTTAATATGTTGTAAACATTTTTTGAGTTACTATCTGCATCAATGTATTCTGACTTCTTAATTTCATGTGAAAGGATTATATATGGGCTCTATCAAAATCTGTACTATTTTGGTAGAAATCAAAATCTGTATTTTAAGCATATGAATAAAATTAGTTAAAAATAAACATACAAAATATTTTTTTAATTACTAGAGTTTTTATTTTGTTACAAAATTAACAGATCTATTATTTTTATTACTTTTTCTTATTGAACAATAATGGTGGTTGCATTTCTTATAGGTTATAGCACTTTTTTCTTTGGTATGTGTAGTTAATGAAAGAAATTGAAAGGAAAGTTTTAAGTTGTTAAATAGAAATAAAACGAAAGGAATATATATATATATATATATATATATATATATATATATATATGGAATGATCAAATTATATTGTTATAATTTTGATAATGATTATACTATTTTTATAAATTAATAAAAGATGTGATTCTTATTTATTCAATCGTTGAATTATATTTATATATTATCACTATTGTATGTGCTAAATTTTATCAAAATTGAATAATAAGAAGACAATCAAATGATTCACATCTTAATATATTTTGAAATGTTTATATTAATGTTGATTTTAATTTATATGAACGAAGTAATAAATAATTTTGGATTAATATAAAATTTTGTATATGTGATACATGTGAAAATAACTTTCAATTTAATGATAAGTTTGAAGAAAATATTATTCAATTAAAAATTATAAAATAATGTAATAATCGTCAAAATTATATTGATGTAATTTGATCTATCTTCTTTCTCTACATGTGTGTATAAAATGACATTCATACTCTAAATAAGTAATAAAATGTGATTAAGATATTTTTGTCATTCTAATTAGGGGTGTTCACCGGTACAGGTCACCTACGAACCCGAACTGATCCGAACCGATCAAAGTCGTTCATGTATGGATTGGGTCACGGGTTTATATTTACAGATCCGTTGACCCGATGACCCGATCCATGAATCCGTAATAATAATATAAATTTTATTATTTATATATATATATATATATATATATATATATATTAAAAACTAAAAAAAATAATTTGACAATAAAAAGGTGTGGTATTGTAAATGTTTAAGATTGCATTCAAAAATAGAATAGAATGTTTTTTAATATTGCATTAAAAATAGGATAGAATATTTTTGAGATTGCATTGCATAATATAATAGAATATCTTTAAGATTACATTGGATAATACGATAGAATATATTTAGGATTGCATTCAAAAATTGGTTAAAATCATATTTTTAAATTAGTATAAATAGAAACATATTTTGGTGTTCATGTATGCATTCCATTCCAAATAATATTAGAGTTTTAGAGAGTTTATGTTTGCATCATTGAGAGAATTTTTGTGAGATCATATAGAAGTGTTTTGCAAGTCTGATTCTTCAACTCTCCATTAGAATTTAGAGGTACCTATTTGCTTAAGGAATAGAAGCGTTGGTAAATATTTTATTGTATTCTTTTTCTTGACTTTGGAAAAGGTCGTAGCTGGGAAACTAGGATACTAGTTTTGTCTCTGTTCTTGATGAATTGAGACGTGCGACTTCTGGCTGGGAAACAAGGATACCAGTCTGTCTCTATTCATGGTGAATTGAGACTAGAGCTTTTTGCTGGGAAACAAGGATACCGGTTGGGATAATTGTTCGGTAAAGGTAGATTAAGAAACTAGGATACTAGGAACTCTTGTACACAAAATTATCATAGTGGAGTTTTTCATTAGATTGATTATCCAATTTGGACGTCGTGATTTTTTTACCCAATTGGATTTTTCACGTTAAAATTGATTATGTTTTCTTTATCTCTTATATCCATATTGTTGCTTTGAGTTTGATTTTAAATTATTAATTATTTTATAAAACTCAATTCACCCCCTCTTAAGTTCATCTAAGACCAACACAATATTCATATGTTATAGAAGTTTTAATAACAAACTTTTATAATTAAAAAAGTTCTTCATTGCTTCCAAATGAAACAATTTTCAATATTAAAAAAATTCTCAATTGACTTAAATTGACCATCCACAGTTTTATATAAATAAATCATTGCACTCAGCTAAATGTTTAGGATCTTGTATTTTAGACATTTGAGTTATGTTTCCTACTTTAAAACTTTAAGTAGCTGAAATAAAAATAATGGAAAATTTGATCAAAACAAAGATACTAACAGTATGTTGCTTTGAAATAAGAATTGATCTAAGGTTATGACCTTTTATTTCATATTTTGTTTATCATGTTTATAATATTAATGAATCATATTTTGTTTATTTGTTTGGTTCAGCAAATCTGGTTGCAACAAAATTGGTTATAACAAAACTTGGTTTGTAAGAAATAGTTGTGATTTAAACTATTATAGTAAATCTTGTTCAAAAATCTTTTGTTTTAATTTATATTATAAGTCTATTTTAGAATATTATGTTGATGATATTAAATGAATCAATTTTACTACTTTCATACATTTGATAATATTGTGTTAATTATATGGGATATTTGAAAGAATCGTGATATAAAATAGTAGTTCTTAAAAAAAATTAAATGGGTAACCCGGTGATCCAAACCGAACTGAACCGTTCATGAACGGGTTGGGTTGGGTTGAGTTTCATTTTTTTTTTCTTCCGAACCGAACCGATCAAATTTGATTGGGTTGTGTCTTAAATTTGGTCAAAATCGATCCGAACCGACCCGCGAACATCCCTAATTCTAATTCTAATAATAAAAAATATATAAGAAACTATTTCCATTACTTTCAAGCCATTTTTGTGAGACCAACAAGTCATTCGAGTGAAATTAAATTTAATTTTCTGAAAGATAATTAAAAGAAAAATTACATTAAAAATAGTCAATTAAATTTTCAGGTACAGATTAATTATGAAGAAAATTAATGAATATATGAATTACAATAAAAGTTATTTAGTCCATTACTCTCTTTGATCTATAGTATCAAGAGACACTTGTATCTTCAAGAGGGTTTTTTTTTTTTTTTTGGGGGGGGGGAGGGGTAAATTGTAATTCTATGTTTCTTATTAGGATCATAACTTTTATTATCTTCAATGTAAAAATTCATGGGGTTTTATTATCTCCAATTAAGTTCCGCATCCTAATTTTGATATACGACTCAATGTGCCGTGCACCAGTATTATCTGGTTAAAGTGGAAATAGTTGATAAACAATGTTAAGTAGTTGCCAAGGATGGCATGTCTATAGGAAAAACTTGTTAGATCAATACCTCGTAATTGTTTGACAAGCAATTTCAAGTAGACAATACAAAGGAGGAATGAAAACGACAATACAAAGGCTTTGATATTACACAACTCAAGTAGAGCAATGGCCTGTTTAGTGAAGGAGCAAATTTTAGTCCTATTTCATGATATTTTTGGATGGAAGTCAAATCATATGAAACCCACGAAAAGTCATTCCTCTCCTTTATTTCTACTCAAAATAAAATAGTGGAAGACATTTATTTTTACCCTTCTTTCTTCCTCTCAATTTCCCCCCAAACAGAGTGTAAATGATCAAAGTAATAAAGACAAAAGGAGACGAAGATAACGAACAATTGAATGAATATGAAAAGAAGTTGATGATTTTTGTACGAATTCTATCCATGTGAATATTACAAAATGACGTAATATTAACTTTTATTTACTTTCTGGTATATTTTTAGCTATTTCGTGTTTTCTCTTCTCATCCAATGATTGGTTGCAAATTCATTCGTGTGGCTTTCATACAAAACTGTTCAGACGGAATATCACAACTCCTAGGCATAAAATAAGAGTGGAAAGAGTTTGACATATTTTCTATTCTGTTGGTGAACTTTTTTTTTTTTTTTGGTCAACTACTACCTCTCTAAGATATTCCAGAAATGTTTTTCCAAAATTATGTTAGCACTCCGGAAAACAACATTTATTCAGGAAATGCTTTAATGGAATTATGTTAGCACAATTCCAAAAAATATAACTTTTTCCCAAAATTGATTATGGGTGAGTGGTCGCACATGCACTTGTGGGTGATGAATGGGTTGGGATTTGGTTGCGCCAGAATGAGATGGCTCAGCGCGGCGTTGTTCACGATGATGTTTGGGTGGTTCGTGGGTGGTGAATCTACTGGTGCTATGGGTTAGGTGGTGGTGGCTATGGAAGATTTTGGGTGGCAAGAGATGGAGACGGGGAGGAAAGGACATATTTGTCTATTCAAGTTTTCTATGGGGTGCATGAAGCGAAGAATGAGGCGCAGAAAGTAAAAGACGAGTTTATCACCAAAAGGCCCAGAAACAGATGTTTATCACAAAAATAAAAATAAAACCAGATATTTAAAATTATCATGTATTGGTTGATAATTGATCTGAAATATAACCCTTTTTACAGATTGGACCTCGAGCCTACAACAATTTGATAGCAAGAATGTTTTGTCATAAAAAATAAAAATTGATTTGTCTATTAGAAAAAAGTGAAGCATCTACGAATCTAATCAGCTAGTCATTAGTCATTATATTATTTTGTTAACTTTTCATTTTTTGAGCTGATGTTCTTTTTGCAACATCACTGAATGTAAAGACAATGACAATCTTTTTCATTCTAACTGCCCCATGAAGAAAATCTTATTTCATGAAGCATAGTAACATATATAGATTTAGAAGTCATTATCCAAGTCAATCACGGAGAAACCTTCAGGGTTACTCTCTTTGTTATTACGTTGTTTGTTTGCATTACGTAAAATTAAAAAAATGACTTATAATTTATATACGTAAAATTTTATACAAGAAGATTAAGTCATTTTATATACTCGACTGAATCTTCTTGTATAATTTTTAATTTTATAAGTCATTTTTTACAAGAAGAATAAGCCTTGACATATATAAATTAACAAGTCATTAAAATTTAAGACTTGACACATAATTTTATTTTATTAATTTATAAGTCTTAAATCCAAAATCTTATACAAGAAGATTAAGTCGAGTAAAAGTCCAACAATGACTTATTAATTATCATATTCTTAAATACAAGAAAAACGTTCTAACACCAAAATAATAAAAAAAAATTAAGAAAGAAAATCCTTCAGATAAAAGACACTTCCTTTAAATGGAATCGAGATCTCCTTAATTTCCTTCCGCCTTTTATTTATTTATTTATTAAGATATATACATTATTTTGACACTAAAAATTCTCGAATATTGTTATAGTGGTACAATTTAGAGACTTCTCATGTAGACATAAACATTCTTATATATCATCAACTACGGGAAAAAGTACGGATATCTTTTAATTTTCTTAAAAATTTAATTGATAAAATTTGTCAATCATAGGGTACAAGTGGAACAAGATACTTTATCATGTTTGTAAATAGTAAATCATACGTTAGTTACAGCAAGTTCTAAAGCAATTATATTATAAAACGTATAGGGATATCCGATCCATGTCTTGGAATTATAGAACCCTAATTCTTCTTCGAAGTTGACATTATGATATTTGGTAGATAAATTCACCATTGATTCTGTGCGATTCTGTGGACTACATGGCATTGCATGGTTGGCTAAGGATAGTAAGTAAACTCCACCATATCATTCCGATGAGGATGGGACTTAGCAGGGTGATGAACTCACCACCGACAAATTAATGTTTTTTATTTTAATTATTATGAAAATAACGTAAAATATTTATCAATTTTAATTAGATTTTTTCTCTGAATTATAATTTTTTTTATCGACAAAACTTAAACTCAACATTTTACTTAAAGAAAATAGTATCCATTTTTACACTATCAACAACATGTTGGTTTTAAAAAGATAATGTTTTGTCTAAATTAGAAGTGAAATAGATAGAAAAGAAAAAAGGAAAGTAAAATAAAAATATATTGTTTGAATTTGAATGGATAAAAATAAAAATAACATACAAAAAATTCTCTATTTTTTATAAGCATAAAAAGAGTGAAATAAAAAATAAAATACATAATTTTATAAATAAATAAACTTAAATAAAAAATTATATAAATTTTTATATTAATTAAATATTTACTCTACTATTTTTAACACAAAATAAATTATTTAATTTTAAGAAATTATATCACTAAAAATTTATTTAACTTTTTTTAAAAAAAATGAGAGAGAGAGAGAGAGAGAGAGAGAGAGAGAGAGAGAGAGACTCCGTAAACTCTCCGCAAATCATCCATATCCGTTGTCCAACAAAGGGGTAAATATAGAAAACAGGAGCATGGTGGGGGTGAAAGAAAAGTAAATGTTCTCTTCTTATTTTTTTTTTAATATTTAGACATTTTAAGTATTTTTTTGAATAGATTAAAGAAATGAGTTATTTTTCTAATAATTTATTATTATGTATACATGGTTAGAAATTAAATATCTACTGTCATGCTTAACCGATGCAATTATCTACTGTAATCTTGTATAAAAGAGTGATCAAATATTTAAATTATTCCAAAAATTAACTCTGAAAGGGTTACTTTTTTTTTTTTTTTTTTATATCTATCCTTTATTTATTCAAAATATTGAATGTAAGACACTAGTTAAAATTATTAGATAAATAAAAAAATAGGGATGAGCATTAACTCTTTGATCTAAAGTCAACAATATCTTAAAAAAAGTTATTCTTTGATTTCATCTTTCGTCTTCTTTATCTAATAGTTAAATATAATATATGTAATTCAAGTGGGACTGAGCCCAAATCCCATAAGATCTCAATTTAGAGTCTCGTAAGATGAAAAATGTGATTAAAAAAATATTTATAAAAAATAATTAATCTAATTTTTAATAAAATTAATATTTAATAAAATTGATGAATATCATTCGTCAATTTCATGATAACCTAGTAATAAAAAGATAAGTTATTCGCTAGAATCATAGATTAAAAAAATGCAAAAGTAAAAATAAAAAATAACTCTGTATTAAAATCATTAAATTAAAAAAATACATTATGAGAATGAAAAATAACTATTTTAGAATAATTTCATCTTTTTTCTGTATATTATATAATACTGATATGAAATTTGTTGATCAACCATTGAATTATAATCAAATATTACCTTCATTATTAATAATTTTTAGTTAATAAAATATTATAAGAAAACATATTTTATATTACTTTATTCACGCAAAGTATTCATGAAAAGAGTTAAATTTAAATTTATAAAAAAAATAATTTATAACTTCATAAACTCTTTTAATTCATGAAAATAATTTTTGGTATAATTTGTCACAATAATTTTTTAAAATATTTATATTCAAGTTTATAATATAAACTTTGTGTAATAAGATTTAATTAATTAAATTATTTACTCAATTTCACTTACAAAAGTTTCTCTCTAGAGGTAACTTAATTTATATATAATAATTTATTATAAAAAGACAATATGGAGATTTTTTTTGGTGTATAAGGTTGATAAAATGTGAACAGAAAATTTAATACAAATTATTTAAATTTTTGCACCATTAGATTAGCACCAATATTATTTATTTTATTTAATAGTCATATAATCACAAATAACACTGAATACTATTTCTGGTTCTATTTACAAGAAATAAGTTAGTATGCATTTTACATTATAACTTATTTTTTTATAAATAATATTAGAGATAATATATTTATAAGATAATTATTGTACAGTATAAAAAAAGATAATGGCTGTAAATGTTCTAAAAATATATAAGTATTGTAAAAAATATATGGTAATATGTGGTGATAATGTAAAAAATATTTTAGACTCTTAGTACAATTTTGTTTTTGCTATATAAATAAATATTGTATTATAAGTAAATATATTATTTATTGAGAAAGAAAATGGCAAAACACAATATGTCAAATTGTCAATCATTCGTGTAGGGTAAGGTAAGAAATGCAATAGTAAAGAACTGAAAGGAAGGGACGCAGGTAGTGTCCCACAATGAGGGCAACATCTTATATAACATGGGCTTCTTTTGCTATGTCTATCTCTTCCAACCCATTTTTCTCCTCTATTTTTTTCCATTTGATTAGATTGACATGACCCCTCTGACATATGTGTGTCTTTGCATGGATTCCAATTTACAAAACGGTGTCGTCTTCCTCTCATTAACCCACCCTCCTAGTGGCTAATATATACCAATTCCATCATACTAAAGCAAAAGTGGTATGTGTGAGAGAGTGATAAAGATCCAATATCTGATATCTCCCAAAGGAATATCACATGGGTGATAGGTGTCGATGGACGGTTGATGTTTGATTCCTTTCAATCACACCAACACCTCTCTTTACCCCTACAATTTATTAGAGTGAAACTAAACCAAAAACCCTTTCATATTATATTATATTAATATCAATATATTTAATAAAACTTAATTAATAACACGTTAAATTTATTAAAAAGACTTAAATTTTATTCCTATCAACAGAACAGGTTTTAGCACTTTCTGTTATTCTAAGCCACTGAGTTTTGATATGATTCCAATCTAACTAACAAAAAATGTGCCCATCTCAATCTAACATAGTACTTGTTAAAAAGTTAACTTAATCCTTTTTGTTATCAAAAGTTATTTCTTAATTGTTACACATCTATATATAAAATAAATCTTGCCAATATTCTTAAGAATATTTTAACACTTAAGCATGTTAAAAATGGAATAAATATAAGATAATTAAGAAGCATAACATATAAGTACGTAATTAATACTAGTACCGTTTTTATTTTGGATATAATTTTAGTGAAAGAGTGAAGCACTATTTCTCTCTCCTCCATTTCCATTAATTTCATGATGTGAGTGTGACTGATAGATAGCCAACAATAGTACTGCGCATAAACAGTGGTAGTGCATAGACCTAGCTAGCTAAGAGGGTGGGTTTCACATTATTCACATACATAGATACATCTTATTTCATTGGGAAGGAAAACTCTAGTTAAGTTGCAGAACCACACGTTAACCCTGCGTGTAGCCTCTGTGTCTCCACCTGCATTCAACACACACAACAGCAACAGCACACTGGTAGTAGTGTTTGAGAGAGAGAGAGAATGAGATTAATAAGAAGCAAAGCAACACTGTTGATGCACAGAAGGAAGAAGGTAGACTACACATTCCCAAGGGGAGGACTCTGAAATCTGAATCTGAATCTGATTCCCACCACCTTTTACAGGCTATAGAGCCAAGAGCCCAAAAATCCCTATTGTTCTGACTGACTATCCATTTAGGTTCTTTGGAGTTTTCTACAAATAAAGGACTCAGATTTTTTTGCTTCATTTCCGGGAGTACTCTCTGGACAATTATATGCAGTGTGCTCTTTTTGAGAAAACAGTAAGGTGGGGACTAGTAACTAGGAACAACTGATCCAAGCCAAAGAGGTAGTAGAGCTACATGCTCATACAGCTATTGGTTTTACTATTCCTATTTTATAATATAAAATAAATACATATATTATATATGTAGCATGTGGAGTTTTAGTTATTTTTACATGGTGAGAGAGAGTGAAACAAAAGGAGAGAGAGAGCGCTTCATTTTCGTTCCTTTCAAGGGTTTTAACTACACAACTTATTATTACTTTGAAACTATGATAGGGTTTGGAGGGAACAGTTGCAGTGAGCTTTCTGAGATGGACATGATGAACATGGAAACTAATAATAGGAAGTTTCTTTCTCTGCCTCTCAGTAACAACAACAACAACAACTCTGGTAATGCCCAAATGCGCAGTAGTAGTGATAATAGAAGGGTACCTGTCACTAGCAATAGCAATATCGCTCAGGAACATCACTACAGCCACCACAACCCCACCGACACTTGCAGTGTGAGGGATAAAATCATGGCACACCCTCTTTTTCCTCGTCTCTTGTCCTCTTACCTCAATTGCCTCAAGGTGATGATAAACTCTATATTGTTCTCCATATTCACATAAATTACAAACATCTCTTTCCCTTTCCTCCTAACACAAATTGTCCTTATGTAGAATGTATAAGGTTGGTTTAGTGGGAAAGGAAGAAGAAAAGGAAAAAGAAGTTGTGGGTTTGAAATCTCGCAGACAAAAACTAACAATATTAACTAAAAAATATTTTCGATAAAAAAAATATATTCCTTATCTGTATGATCATACACTCTTGTAATTAACTTGTAAACTATAATTGCACTCATATCTCTACTTCTCTTTCATGGGTTTCATGAGGACTCAAATTTTCTGTTGTGGTTTTGCTTTTTGAGATTTTTGTTTATGTGTTTTCATGTTTTTCTTGTTTTGATGGTGTGAGTGGAGTATTTACAGGTTGGAGCACCTCCAGAAGTGGTGGCTAGCTTAGAGGAGTCATGTGCCAAATGCGAGTCCTTCAATGCATCATCAGGAAGGACAGGAGGTGGTTCAATAGGTGAAGATCCAGCTTTGGACCAGTTCATGGAGGCCTACTGTGAGATGCTCATTAAGTATGAGCAAGAGCTCACAAAACCCTTCAAAGAAGCCATGCTTTTCTTCTCAAGAATTGAGTGTCAGCTCAAAGCCCTAGCAGTTTCATCAGATTTTGGTGATTAATTACCCTTAAATCATTATTTGTTCCTACAATTCTCTGAGTACTGTGGAGCAATTATGGACTACGATTTCTTGTTTTGGGAAGTGGGTGACAAAGATTGGGTGTCAGTATATGTGAGAGTCAACTTAATTAGTAATCCATGCTCGTGTGACCTATATATATTATATAGGAGAGAAAAGAAAGAAGAATGAATTAGCAACACAATCATGGATCGTTGTTTTACCACTATGAAATTATTACTAGAAATCAACCCTGTGTGGAAAGGTTTTGGTTAGAGGCTAAGTAAGTAATGATGACTCACGGCTTAACTTGCTATACCCTTAGGCTAGTGGTAGTTCTTCTGTGTCTCAAAGTCTTTAAACCCTCTGGAAATATGCTGCAAGCATTGAAGGGATCTATGACCTTGCTAGCTAGTTACTACTCATAACTCTGATCTTCAGAAGCAATATTGTCTTTCAAAGCTAAATGTTGGTATTAAATATTAATATTAAGTGGTAGAGTAATTAATGATAACCACACAGCTGATGGTGTAATTGATACCTATAAAAAAAGGAAAACCACACCTGCCTGTGCTGGATAAATGTGTTTTTACTAAGAATGATGTGATGCTGAATTTGTTTGTTTATTGTATATCATCATCTGAATTAATTGAAAAGAGTTAGTCAAATTACCTTTCTCATCGTAAATAGTGTGATTAGTTATAAAGGAACTTGAGTAAAAACCTTTACAGTGTTTTAAGAATGTTAATAATAATGGGTCCAAGGTGGTTGAATTAGGTCAAAAAGTTTGAAAACGATGATTAATCCATATTACTGCTTGAGGGGAAATCAAGAAAAATGAGATTTTGTTTTATTATTCCAATGATAAAAAGTTTATTCGTACCCCAATAATATATCCTGCTTAATCAAGTGACCCATTGATAATCTTGATGGCTTTCGGGTTATTTTTTAATGGTATTTTTCTTTTTGGTTCGTGTGACCTTGGTGTTACTCATTATTTCATACGTACTCAGTGAGTTGTTACCTTTTGCAAGGCATTAGTCTTCTTTCTTTCTGTTTAATTCATTTTCTTCATTTAGATGCATGGCAGTCTCTGTCAAAGTCCCTTTAAGAACTTAGTTGAAAAAGGAAACTCCTTGTCTTATCTTATGTTGCCATATGTTTTCTTGTCAATTTGTTTCCTCTGTAGCTTAATTAAAAAAAAAAAAAAACAATGTAAATTTTGAGTTTGCATGATTAATTTTGTTATTTCCTTCCTTAGTATGTTCTCTGGTGGTGGAGGAAACGGTTACATTTTTAGCTCTAACAGTGAACCATATCTTTTGTTTATAATAGCTTACTTTTTTTTAGTAAAGGTACACTCTTAAATGGCCTTTTATAATAAGAAGTTATATGTATGCATGGTGAGATACATTTTGCACTGATCTAAAGTTCAGTTATTTTCTTTGCAACTTTCTCCTGTTTAGTAACAAAGCTAGTGTGTAATACAGAAAAAACATTGCAATGAAATTTAGTTTTTAACATGTTTTTGTCATTTCTTAGGTAATGCATGTTATTTGATAATTCAGAAAAATGAACATATAATCTTAACATAATGCTTTCTTTAATTGATACATATCAAAATAAAATAATGTTATATCTTCCTATCATATTATTCTACTAATCCTCTTAATACTTTGAAAATTGTATTAAATGAATAACTAAATATAATTAATGTCTTATGAAATAAAAATAAAAATACTTTCTTTATCTAGTAAGGAGATTAGTATGATTTAGAATTATTTGATGTATTATTTCTGTGTTAAATGTCAATAGTTATAACTGACATGCAATTTTATGATGTCAATATTTTCATGATGGATATTTATTTGCATAAATTGTTTTTACTGAAACTTTTAATTTTTATTCCATTTTGTTGTGACAATTTTAAGGTCAAAGTGAAACATCTTCACAGAATGAGGTTGATGTTCATGAAAACAACCTAGATTCTCAAGCTGAAGACCACGAACTTAAAGTCCAGCTTTTGCGCAAGTATAGTGGATATCTAGGGAGCCTCAAGAAGGAATTTTTGAAGAAGAAAAAGAATGGAAAGTTGCCAAAGGAAGCTCGGCAACAGCTACTTGATTGGTGGAACAGGCATTATAAATGGCCTTACCCTTCGGTAACTAAGTTCTACATCCTTTATAAACCATAGAGAAATGCTAGTAACACTTTTTTTTTTTTTTTTAACAAACTCTTTATTGATTATGTGGCTGAAAATGATTAAAAATCATAATTTATGGGTCACACTTCATGTTTAATGAGTCTCATGTATGATTTTGTATTTTTAACATATTTTAATCAAGAGTAGCGTGTGTGTATTATAGAGTGTGGTAGCTGTACTTCTCTTTATAGTTTATACCATGCCTTCACAATGTGTATCTTGATAAATATTCATATTTTCATTTCAAAATACCTTGTTTCCTTTATATTTTCACCAAAATATAGCCACATTTGATGGTGCTATAGCCTTTGGTATTAATTAGAAAATAATCCTGGTAATATGAATTTCAATATTGAAACGTTAAATTGTTAGTATGTTGGTATCAACAGCCAATTGTGCATTAATTAATTCATAAGTTTTGTTTACTATTTATATATATCCGATGACTAATCCTATGTTATGGCAATGGTGAATGTGATTGGATAAACATCTAGGAATCTCAAAAGCAGGCACTTGCAGAATCCACAGGCCTAGATCTGAAACAAATCAACAACTGGTTCATCAATCAGAGAAAACGCCATTGGAAGCCTTCTGAGGATATGCAATTTGCCGTGATGGATGCAACTAACTACTACATGGAAAATGTTATGTGCAAGCCGTTTCCAATGGATGGCATGCCTATGCTTCTTTAACTCAATCCTCTACTAGAATATTCAAAAGCTTAGCCGAGAAAACCCTATCTATTTTAAGTTTCCTAGGTCGCCAGGTTGCTATATTTAATGTCATTGATGAATGTTTTACTTTAAATTGTAGAAAGCAGGATGAAAATTCTCTGTTATCCCTGAACTGCAATCTATGTAAGTTAGCGTGCATCTAACTATATGCTCTATTATCTACACTGTTTGTGGAGACCACTAGAGATGTTGTGTATGTTTTGTTTCCTAATTTAATGAAAATAATTTGTTTTCATACGTAAATGCATTAAACTGATAAAAAAAACTTAATGTACTGGAAAGAAATCTAAATGGTATTGATTCATCAATCGAAGGACTTTTTTTTTTTTTTTTTTAACAACATAGTCTTATATATACTCACATTTTCTCACATCACTTGGGTTAAGCAAAGCTGTTGAACACATTAGTTGTACTTGACCACTTGTGTATAATTATAATTATCGTTGTCCAAAAATTTCTTGATTCACGTGTGTTGCATGTCTACTATATGTGTGCAATAGAGTTTGTTTGTATTAGAAATGTTGTGTTCGTACAGTGTTGGTATGCGGTCCTCATGACTGAGCCCTTGTTGTTTGCTTCTTGTAACCAAGGTTTTCCATCATTTGGAGCAGCAACTAATGTTTCTTTTATTTGTGTGTAAACAAAAACAACGAATATATGATTATGACTGAAAGATGATCATTATTAGATATAAAATTGGTTTGTATAAAATGGTGTATATGTGTATAGATCGATATGTGGAAAGAGGGACAGAGATCGAAAGGTAGATTTTACATCACTATAAGAATTTTTTTTCCTTTTTTTAAGCCCCTTTTTAAGTCGGGGGTGTGCAAAAATAGTTTATTATTTTAAAGGGACAAATGTGAACATTTAAAAACAATCAGCAGGTATTCATATAATATTCGATTATTAAATAAATAAATAAATAAAAGTACACAAGCATAAGTATTTAAAACTTTGAATTTATAAAATCTCCAAAATTAGTTAATTAATGCAGTAATGAAAATTAGTTAATTAACTAAATGTTATTTTATGGATCATTTATGTATTATATATCAATGTCTCATTAGTGGTAGTGAGAAAAAAGTAAATGAGGATTGTACAATTAATCATGGTAATTTGATATAAAATAGATAAAAATTTTGTGTTACATATCATCTCATTCATATGTTTATAAATTATAGATTATGTTGGATAATACATTTTAATTAGTTTCACAGTCAGAAAATCAAATTATTAGTTCTAATCCTACAAATCTTTCCCAAATTCAGGGGTCGCCTCCGAATAGGAGAGAAACAATTCTTCATCATAGTTGGACAATGGAGCAAACAGTTTCATTATTTAAATTTATAATAACACATCAAATTATTGCTCCAATATTAGATTAGATCAAGTATATATGGTGCTTTTAGAAACTTTCTCTGTCCGTTAAAAAAACACAAAATGTATAGGAGTTATATTTATATTTATTTTAGAAATAATTATGTTACTTTAGAAAATATAATACTTTTTGCAATCTTTTAGGAAACTCATTTTATTTTGTTTAAGCTTTTAATAGTAAATATACTGGCACAGAGGAGCTCAAAGAACAAAGAAGACTAAGAGAAAAAAACTCTTAAGATTATATTTGAATTGATGGATGTCTACAATGCCTTATTGATGGGGTATTTATAGTAACATTGGTGAAATATAGACCACAAAATTAAAAATAGTGAGTGAAGAGGTTGGTGAAGTGGAGAGGTTGGTGTAGTGGAGAGGTTGGTGAAGTGGAGAGGTTGGTGAACCTAATTTTCCATATCATTCTCCCCGGGTTGGACAGGACTCGTCCTCGAGTCAAGCTCCGTGTTATCATTAATATACGGAGTTAAGTCAGCAACATTAAAAGTAGCCGAAACCCCGTAGTTGCCTGGCAGCTCTATTTTGTAGGCATTATCATTGATTTTTTTGACAACTTTGAATGGACCATCAGCTCTTGGAGATAACTTGGAATTTGGCTGATTTGGAAATCGTTCTTTTCGTAATTGGATCCAGACTAAGTCCCCTTCCTTGAAA
>PYAF01000356.1:616451-637401 GCA_007407185.1 Glycine tomentella
GAGAAAAAAACTCTTAAGATTATATTTGAATTGATGGATGTCTACAATGCCTTATTGATGGGGTATTTATAGTAACATTGGTGAAATATAGACCACAAAATTAAAAATAGTGAGTGGAGAGGTTGGTGAAGTGGAGAGGTTGGTGTAGTGGAGAGGTTGGTGAAGTGGAGAGGTTGGTGAACCTAATTTTCCATATCATATACTTATGCCTTCTTGGTCACTCACGTTCATGTATGTTATTATTATTATTTTTGGATTAATTAATACTATATATAGGGTGTGGGAACTTTGTTTATTTGTAGCACTTTTCATGCATGACTTTGGATATTTTGCTGGTTTAATTAGACTTGAAGAAAATGTAAGATTTTTTCTTTTCATAAAGTATATTTAACATGTGCATAAAACAAAAAAAAAGCTATAGAAACATTCAATATACTATCTTTCTTTATATGTTATCGATAGTAGGGCTTGATACTAGTTATTTGTTTTACATGCTATACCGAGGTAACATACAATTGGTCCTAATGGGGTTAAGCCTTTCTATGAAGACTAATAGCATTTTATAATTTGCTTATGCAACATGTAGTAACTTGTAAATTTGTATGTCTTTTGAAAACATTGTTGTGTAAATGTTGTATATAAGTACCAGTGTGTTACCCCATGCCTGATACGGGTGATATTTACTTATACTTATTGTGAACAAATAAAATAAATATTATAATAAAATTTTGAGAATTAAATTGTTAAAATTATTCAGTTAAAAAATTTGTTAAAATTATAAAAAAATTAATAACTTCGAAAAAAATCAATTTTTCTATAGATTAAAAAATATAATATTATAACTGTATTCCAAATGCTTCTTTAAATGAGAAAAAACTTCAATACTTAATTGAGAAGCTTCCTATCCAAATTTATAAAATACTAAATTCTACAATAAATTGTACATCAAGCCAGCATTTTCATAAATTTCCTAGTAATATTATATATAATCTTCAAGTTAGTTCTACATTAGTTCCTTTTTTTAAATGTTCATAAAATAAATTTATTAAAGACAAAATTTCTTTTTATTTATCTTAAAGATGATTTTTGTAAGAATTAATATGATAACATATGAAATAATGAATAATTGATTAACGTTGAATTTCTCTCTCTCGCAAGAATAGAACATAAAAAACACACATTATATTAAAGATAATATATTACTCAACAGTTCTAATTTTACCATGATCATTCATTTAAAAACTAATTATTCCAGACAGAGTTAGCAAAGTGAAAAACTCAGGTCTCTATATGATTTACGTGAAAGCTGTCAAAAAAAGATTTACGTGAAAGCATGCAAAGATAAAAAGGGGTGATGTTTTTCTTTCTTTGTTAACTTCTCACCTCTTTAACTTATAACTCATCAATTAATTTTCTTTTTAATTCATTCAAAACTCAAAATTTATTCATAACAAAAATTGCAGGTGGAAAAAAATTACATTAAGCTAAAGGTGATTGATTTGTATATTTAAATTAATTTTAGTCACAAATTTTATTGACATTAAAAAGTGTGTCACAATCTCCCTACAAATAACCATCAGACAACCATTATTTACTAGAGCTGAAATGAAAGAAAAAAAAATGTGTTTGATTGGTGCGTTTGGGACAATAGAAAAAATAATTAGATTTTTTAAACAATTTATCGTATATATAACTAATTATTGTTATAATTAATTATAATCAGGACTAGTTTTTGTTTAAATAAGTTTACTGAATTTTTTTAAAATAATTAATTTTATTTAGATTTAACAAAAAAAATATTTTTTACATAATATTTTACAAAAAAAGATATGTATAAAGCTGAAAGGAAAAAATGTTAGTAAGTTTGAAATAATTTAGGAATAACGTGTTTGAAGGCAAACAAATTGTTGAAAATATAGCATAAGCTGTTACACTATAAATTATTGCAAAACATTTTTTCAAGAAAAAAAAACTTTCTTTTTTATAAACATGATGTGCATTGTTTACACTTTGGTACTTTCAAAATTTATCTTTAATATAATTTTTAAATTAATTATCATAAAAATTAACAAATTTATGATGTATAATAAGTTATAATTAAATAACGATCTACAACTTTTTAAATGTAATTACAAAATTTACCATCAAACTTTTATTATTACATGAATTCTATTACTTAAGTTTTATTTTTGTAAATTTTATCATCATACTTTTATAATTTATTGAATTTTACCATTACGAATTTTATCATCCAACTTTTAACATTTTGTAAATTTTATTATCCAAATTTTTTATTTTTGTATATTTTTCCATTACATTAATAATAAAACAATATAAAATTTATTTTTTTTTCTAGATTTTTGTATATATGTAGTTGTGATTGATGTCAAAAAGTAATTATCTATTTCGATTGTGATCATATCAGATATACAAAATCACTTTTTAGATGAGTTAAAATTATACTCGATATCAAAATTTAAAATAAACAATCTTCCATCAACTATAATAAAATGTTACCAAAATTAAAATTTTGAATGATAAAATATGTAAAAATAAAATTTTCTATGATAAAATTTACAGAATAATGAAAATTAAATAGTACAATTTAGAATTTACAATTAAGGAACTTTTTACCTCACCAATGTGTGAAATTGTTGAATAATTCCAAATAATCCGACCCGACCCCACCCGGCCCGGTCACGAAACCAAAACTCATAACACAAAAGTCTAAACTGTGCTTTTTGTTGGTTGGGGGCGTTAGGGGTTTCTCATTTTTTAACCCAAACACTTCCGTCAGTGGTGTCCGCATTTCCTTCCCGCCCATAACCTTTTCGGGTGATTGTTCTTCTTCGCTCACGCACCGCACGCGTAACGGTAATCCTTTCTCTCTTTTTGATTCTTAACTTGAAGCTATTGACAACTTCACATTTAGTTTGTTTGTTTGTTTTTTCAGTAGTTCATTCCCTTTGTTGGTTCCAATTTGCAATCATGTTCTAGTTTGTATCCATAATTGAGTCTCCCTATATCACGTTGAATCGTAGTTGATAACTTGTGTTGGCCGGGTTGTAACGGCTCTTGTGATTTATCTAACTTGCGTATCTGCCTACCACCTGTTTGATAAAATGCCTGAGCTAATGTCATTGTACATATCTTTTAGAGTAAATTGCACTTACACCCCCTGAGGTTTCGTCAATTTTCTCCCGACGCCCTTCTTTTTTTTACCCCTACGCTAAACCCTCTTAGTTGTTGGAAGAACATTACGCCGATACCTCTTCTACATTATATTAACGCCCTTTATTGTTTGAAAACATTACACCGTGTACCCCTTTAAGGTGGTTGCTTTAAACGTTAAAAATAAAAATACAAATAAAAGAAGAGGGTTGTGTTATGTGTAATCTCAAGAAATTTTAGGAGATTGTCTGTGTAATTTACTCACTCTTTTATTATCATCTTTTTTAATTTTTTCTTGTTTCAATGGCAAGGAGGTTTTATAAATGCTTTCTTACCTTTCCTTCACTACTTTATTTGCATATACTTTTGTCACTCTCTAACTGTTTTCTTCAATGTGAGTTATTCAAGGTAAGATTTTCTGTCTGCTTGCATCAAGTAGTATCAAACATGCAGTATTGGAGTTGAATGAAGTGTATGGATTTTGTTTCTTTTCTTATCAAGACTGATTTTATTTACACTTGTTTTTTTTATCTATTTTTGTATGATAATTGTTTGATTTTGGTATCTAGTTTGAGTATGAAAAACATATTAACTTGATTTGTTTCTTAATGCTGTTCTGACTTCAAGCTGAAGGCATGAATGCGTTCAAGGCATACAAGGCCTGTGTGCCAATTGCTTGGAGCCCCAATATCTATATAACTCTGGTGAGGGGTATTCCGGGGACCAGGAGGCTCCATAGGCGCACTTTGGAAGCACTTCGCTTGCGCAAATGCAATCGAACTGTCATGCGATGGAACACACCTACAGTTAGGGGAATGCTCCAACAGGTTTTAGCAAAAGCTCTACACAAGTCCATTTTCTGCTTGATATGACTTATCCCTCTGTATACTAACATTGGTAAACTTGGTAATTAATATAGGTCAAGAGGCTAGTTGTTATTGAGACTGAGGAAATGTACAAGGCACGCAAGCAGAAGGAAGAAGCGCACAGAGCTCTACGGCCTCCGTTGGTCATAAGTCACAGACCTCCCTCGGTTACCGATGCTTTATAAAGTCTTCTGCGTTCTTAAAGATTTTATCTTCTTGATACTAAAACTATCCAATGCCATTGTTTAAAGCTTTGGTCTCAAATGGACTAAATTTTGCTTTCAAGATCATGTCATAGTTTGATTCTATGATTCTGTAGTGTTTTCTACTGATAACATTAGTCAAATTCAGGCCTCTGCTCATGAAACCTGGCTAGCAAGTGTTCATTTATTTATATCTTTAGTTTGGGAATATTTATAATTTATTCCATAATTGCCTTTTCTCTTTTGGAAACAACTCACACTGTCATTTGCCTTTTTTTTTTTTTTTTAATCTCTGTAAATACTTAATTATACATCACAATTGTCCTCGTTAAATGAGGTCGACAAAATACCCAAAAATTAAGAAATTCGGGGCACAATGTTTTGTTCTTACACACTATATATTGGGCCACACAAAATGAGATTTTAAGACTATATCCTATGCTTCTTCCTTTCCATCAACTCCAACTTTCACATTATTTGCACTCACAAGCTCTTTGTCTGCATCGTCATTAGGCTTTATACTGTTCTGAACTTTGTACTGATGCCTCGTTGCTAATACAAGAAAAAATATGAAATTTAGTACTCCTAGCACTGCGAGCAACCAATAGAAGTAATCTAACCTGCCCTTGTTCAGATTGCTCCTTAGCCATCTTCTATTACTTGCTTTGTCCACAATTGCCACCAATAAGCTACTGACAAAATAACCCATTGAAAGTGTAGATAGGAAAAGTCCAGTGCTCATAGATTTCATTCTCTCTGGTGCCTCCCTAATGAAAAATTCTAGTTGTCCAACATAGGCAAATGCTTCTCCAGCACCCACCAGGAAAAATTGAGGGACCAGCCAAAAGGCGCTTATGGTATTATTTTTTACTGCATTCACCCTCCTTTCTTTCTCAACAATTGCAGCAACCGCCATGGCAACAATGGAGAAAACGAGTCCAATTCCAACCCTCTGGAGACTTGTGAGCCCTTGGGCATTGTGGGTGAGTTTCCGAGCTAAGGGCACGGTGAGTTTCTCATTTAGAGAAGTAAAGAGGAGAATGGTAATGATGAGAAAAGCTGATAGAGATCCTGCTGGGACAACTAGAGATCCAACTTTTCGATTCATGAATGTAGCTTGCTCAATGGTGAAGGTATTCATTTGAGAATAGATTGTCCAGAAGAGGATACATGTAGACCAAATAGGAAGGAGCTTGATTACCATTTTAACCTCCTCAACCTGAGTCACTGTGGAAACTATCCACGGGTTTTCCTTGTTTTCATCCTTTGAGCAGTTCTCATCTAGGATTGCAGCTTTGTCAAGGAACCTGTCAGACCAAATACAATGCAGTGAAAATACATGTTAGCTCACTATTTCCCTAGAAAATGAATGACATTTTTATTATAAATCGTTCCTTGTGTTTTCACCGAGGAATCAATTCATTGCTATGGACATAGGTTGATTCAAGAATAAATATGGTGTCAAATTAAAATCATATAATCCAAAACTTGTTTTAAGGTTGCAGTTAGATAATTCAATCTAATGCAAGATATTTGGATCTATTATATAATTCGTCATGCAAAATGAGTGCCTTATTTGCCATCGGTAGTTACAAATCACTGTAATTTCTTTACTAGAAGTTTCGTAGGAGTGTACCACAGAAAAAAAAAAAATGTTATATAGTGGTTGAGTAAAGGATTTTCCTCTTTTAAAGAGTAGAATACACATTAGATAATCGATCTAATAGGATCGGCCTACTAGTAAAAAATTTAGGTAATCTAAATAAAATTTTATGTTTAAACCTTATCACTATTATTTATTATATCGAAAATAAAATATTAGAAGATATGTACAAAGATTAACTAAAAATACTTACGGAATTTTTTTAAACAGCTTCATAATTTGTGTGTGTGTGTATATATATATGTTCAATTAAATGTTATTATTATATTTTATTTTCTAAAGTTTTCTTTTTGTAATTTCAATTGCATTCTCCGATTCTCTTTACCCATGCTTCATTCTCGTCGCCTGTGGAAGTGGAAGGCCTAAACACCCAAAGCTAAATAGTAAATGCTATGTTGGATCATTAAAGAACATTAATATCTCATAGTTGTTTTTGAATAAATATTTATATTTAATCTCAAGTTGAAAAATGAATTTATGGTCTAAAAACTATTTTTTAACTAAAATAATTTTAGATAGCTTCTATATTAGATACAAAAAAACAGTTTTCGTTGTTTTACTATTAATAACTTATTTTTAATAAAAACATTTAAATAAAATCAAATTACTTAACTTCAGAATTAATTACATCCAAAACTAATTTTTACAAAGTGATTGTTTAAAAGGTTTGTGATCTGAGTGGGGTACAGAGTAGTGTGTAGCTGAAAAAAAAAATAGATGTGTCGTCTCCATTGTCATTTAAGTGAGTGAGTGAGAAAGATCTGTCTCATTTCTATTTCTCGCAGGTGACAGAGATATGTCAAGAGGAAATATGTGTTCATTGGCAGAACCATATACTCTAAAAAAAAAAACATTTTTTTTTGTTTTTGTTTTGGAAAAAAAATTTTCACAAATCACTTTACAAAATAATTTTTGAAAAAAAAGGGCAAAATACTATTCCTTTCCAACAGACGCTGCTCTTTTTTCGTTTTCAAATTCCTTTTTGACGGACTGTTCAATCAAACGTAAAATTTGTCCTTTTCTAGAGACAATCAAACACTTATGTTGTCCCAGATAGTAATAGAAATAGTAATAATCCCGTGAAAGTAATCATTATCAGAACCACAAAAAATGAGAAAATCTTTTGAAATTGCTATGCAATAATTGAAGAAAAAGACAATCCAACATAATATTAAGAGTAAATTGCCATTTTGGTACATGGAAGTATAAAATTGTCATATTAGTAGTTCTTAAAATTAAGAAATTATATTTTAATCTTTAAACATATTTCACATGATATTTATCATTACAATTTGACCATACGGACTGTGGTCAATCCCAATACAAAAACATATGTTAATAGCTTTTTTTTATCAGTAATATGTCCATCTTAAATTTAGACTAATATGATTAACGAATTACACTTAAAAAAAAGTTTAGAATTTTTTAATTTCAAGAACTAATATTGAAAGTAGTTTACTCTTAGTCATGTTCATTGCTTTAAGAGGAAGACAGAAAATTTACCTGAACCTCTGAGTATGTGGGACCTTAGCTTCAAGATAACCATTGAGAAAGGAGGGTTGTGAAGGATTAGGAAGACTCCTCTTCTTCCAAGCCAAAAACAGCACTCTCCATATAACTGTTAAGGGGCTTCCTTGTGGCCTCTTGAATCTATAGAATGGTGTGCCACAAAGCAAAACAGCAACAGCAATCACCATTGTCCCTGCTGAAATTCCATAACCCCATCCTCTCCCTATGTTGTCTTGCACGTACACCAGCACCACCACAGAGAACAATGACCCTATGCTGATGAAGAAGTAGAACCTGTTGAAGAAAAACACCATCCTTCTTTCCTCCTTGGGGTCTGTTGTATCAAACTGATCTGATCCAAAACCTGAGACATTGGATTTTATTCCTCCACCACCCAATGCTACCGTGTAAAGTGCTACAAATAGCAAAGCCATTTGTTTGCCACTAGCCTGAATGCATTCATGGTGTTGTTTTCTGACACTGCTGCATACAGGAGGCCTCATGCTAGGAATGGTTGTAGCCACAGTTAACAAACACACCCCCTGGTCCAAGAAAGATGTGACAAGAAAACTAGTTTGTGACTGATAGTATAGCTAGTAATATGTTAGAGTAAATAGTGTATTTACTTAGTTACATGTTATCCAATTACAAACTAACCTATAATATTGACCTTACAAGTCATAAGTCATACTAATGATGATATTTGTTTCTGATTGTTTGATAGTTAGGTGCATAGAAATTAAACTAAGAAAATTATGTTATTTGCAATTGAAAACCACTTTCCCCAGAGGGAAGGGAGAAATTGGTTGCTTTAGTGTGATTAAAAGCCAAAAGAAATTAGAGAATTGAGCATTGAGTATATCTAAATATGCAAAGCTTTTAACATACCAAAGCAGCTATGATTGCAGATATGGCAACAGTTAAGTATCTGCCAAGTTTAGTATCAGCTATGAAGCCACCAAGAAGGCCAAGCAGGTTGAGAGTTCCCATGACATTGGTAACTATGGTGGCAGAATCAGCTGAAGGGAGATTCAAAACTCCAACCAAGTAGGTCACTAAGTTCATACTTATGCCCATCACACATATTCTTTCTGCCAGTTCAGTACCTACATAAAAAAAAAAGAAAAGTATGTGTTTGGAGCCAAATTGAAGAGCACTTTGGTTCAACCTTGAAAACATGACTAAAATTTCTATGGATTGAGATGAATATGAACCTAAGATGAGCCCTGCTGCTAGCCATCCTCCAGTTTTTGTCTTGTCCACAGGGTGACCTCGAAAATCAACAGTAGCAATGCCTTCTGCCCCTTTTTCCTCCTCGCCATGACTTGCAACTAGAACCTAGAAGATAGCAAAAATGCAAAAATCATTTAAGATATCAACAAAGTATAAAAATAAGCTTTGAACAATCAAAAAGTGTTCTTGAAAATAAAGTTAACACCATGTTTTATCTTCTGTTGGAGGGATAACTGAGGAGAGTTTTGCTGAAGTGCGCGAGTGTTTCAGCTCCAAGAGTTGCAACATATAGAAAGTGGTGTGCAAATGCAAAGTTAATTAGCTATGTCATGACAAGGACAAGTTTGATAAGAACTAGTTTGTAATAGGTCCACTTGATGAGAAGATGAGTGGTCTGAAATGCTGAACTGCAAAGTTTGTGTCCGCGTGCTTTGGAGTTTTATAAGCTATTGTGTGGCTTAAGAAGACCGTACTGGCCTAATGAAAACAACATCTTGGGAAAGTGATGGAACAGTATAGGCACTCCTAATTTGCCATCACAAAGTCACAGTCGTAGTGAACATCTGGAAAAAGAAAAGCTTTTACAAATCCATGTTCTTCTGCTCCTCTTGCTTTATCAAGTAATTACCATGATGAGCAAACAATTAATTGGACGATGAACGTGGATTATATAGGTAAGTTTGTTTGTTGCATCAGCAAATTTTAACTGAGTAGTTTTAGTTGAAATTTGAAAAGCTTTGTTGGTCTATCTGTTACACAGGAAGCCAGAAATTGAAGCGTTTGGAGAAGTGCATTTGTATGCATCATCTATTGCGTTACACATTTTCTAAAAGTAATATGCTCAATGTATGTTAAAGGAGAAAAAGATCCTTATAAACATGCAATTACAACACCACCACATCCTCTTCTGTACTATGTGTTAAAGGAAAGGTTCTAGAGCAATGTGAGTGTTTATACTGTTGATAATACAATGCGTAGATAATACGAGATTATGTCCATGTGACTATGTGAGTGATTGTACTGTTGTCTATTGGAAATTTTCGAAGACAATAGAAAATGCATGCTTCTAGAACAATGTGGAAATTAAAATCAAATTCTTCTTTAAAGTTCAAGTCTAACAAAAATAAAATAAGATATATAGACCCAAAAAATAATCAAAAGAAATAAAGAAAGAACACAGACTAGAAGTAAAAATTCTATAAAAAAAAAAAATTCAAAGAGAGGAAAGGATGAATATTTTGAAAATACTAATAAGTATAGGATCTTGCTAATTAGAGCACTGATTAACGAATTACTAGAAAAAAATGTTTAGTTGGAAATATATAAGAGAAGATTTTAAAATCATAGGCTTTTTCTTTTATTTCTTTAATCATTGATCTAACTAAGGAGTATTGATCAGCCTTCGTCATAATGATTAGCATTTGTTATGAGTAAAAATAATTGAAAAACTTTTCTAATTATTAAGCTATGGTTAGATAAAAATTGGAAAATTTTCTTTGTAAATTCCAAAGAATATTTATGAATTTTAATGTTCAAAATGAAGAAGGAGCAAATGGATGATTTAAGTAAAGTTACTTTTTAAGATCTTCATCCAAACATATATGCACTCATTATTCTGTTGTCTAACTTAAAATTCATTTTTTAAAATCTTTAATTACAACATATGGTTTGAATCCACCATAAAACTGCATCAAAGAACACTTCCATCACTTGTTGAACTGAATAGTTTGACTTTGAGCAAAGTTATATTCGGAGTGTAGCGATGTTGATCCTTTGTTCTTTTTCTGTTTTCAAAATTCATACATTATGTTTAGCGCAAGAGAGAAAAAACACACTTGTTTATAATTCTGATTTTTTTATATTATATTTTCATAAGAGAAAACTAAAGTCCCGATTTTTTCTTTTATCTTTTTGTGAAATTATGTAGCCATTTTATTATGAGATAAAAACGTATTATCTTTCTTCGTTTTTTCAAAAAAAAAAAAAAAAAAAGAACTTAAGACTTTGTGTTCTGTTAAAAAAAAACGCTGTGTAAATTATTTAAACCCTCCATGCTAGCCTAGGCTAGCCTAGTGAGCTACTACCAATTAACTTACCACTCATTGTTTATAGTAAAGTAATTACAGACTGAAATTCAATTAATCAAAGAATGTGAAATTCATTTTTTTTTTCTTGAAAAGAATGTGAAATAAATAATATAGGAGTAATTTATATAAAACAAAGGAAATTAACAGGGTTGAGCTTCGTGGAATGTTAGTCCCTTATAATATACTTGTGAATAAAAAATCTTAGTCAAAATTGAAAAATATGTTAATATTTAATGTTCGATAATATGATTATTTTTAAAAGAAAACAAAAAAGAAAAATATGTTCATAGCATAATCCAAGATTAAGCTTAACTAATTAAGAAGTTAGAGCATAAGGACCTGTTTAGATGTAAGCTTTTCTAAAAGTATTTCTAGAAAGAGAAAGTAAAAAAAAAAAAATGAGTTTCTCTATAAGCTAAAATGAGTTTTTTATTAATTTATTTATAGATGTTATCTCATCTTTTAAAGAAATTATATTGATGAGATTCTAAAAATTAACTAATGGAGAACTTATTATTGATTATGAGAAAACTCATATCAAGTTTCTTCTTTTTTAAAAGTGTTTTTAAAGAAACTTACCAAAATATGTCCTAGGTCTATTATTGTTCTGTCGACGGATGATTTATCGTTTAATAATACATTGTATAATAATATATTAAGAGGTGCTAATAATATTTTTTAAAATACAATTTATTTATATTAAATAAATTATTTAAAACTATAAAATTATACGTGTATTCATAAATTAAAAAATGAGATTTTTATTTTTTGTAATTTTTAATAAATTTAAACTAATTGTAAAAAAAAAAAAGTGTTCTAAGAATATATCTAAAGATGTGTTGCTAACATTCAATGGACACTCACAACCCTAAATATTTTCCTTTGCTGTTTCTTTTGGCGGAAAATGAAAACTTTTTATTTTTTTAAAAATAAATTTTGAAAGAGTACTTTGCGTACCAAAGTTAGTTAGCCCCCACCTTTGGTATCCATCCGTGATTAATACATGATATAGATCCAAATGAATCAAATGCAAAGATATTAGTCTATTACTTGTAAGCATCAGACAAGTGATGTAACAAAATTTGGGAGCCTACCATGACCCTAGTTCGAGGCAACATACTCTCACCTTAAATTTGCATTATTTTTAAAACAAAACTCTAATTATTATTATTTTAATTTATTATCCACTTCCTTATTCTAATGACTATTATTGACCTTATCATTATTACGTATTGCTCTTTAAAAAATGACCACTCTTTGCTCTCTTATCATCTATTATCTTTTATATAAAAGAAATCTCTAAGATTTTTAATATTTCAATTTTTTTAATGTGTGTTTGATGACATGTTAGTAAATAAATTTCAAATAATTATTCAAAAATCAATTGATGTATATAATATTTACTTTTATTTTCTCAAAATTTAAACTCAAACTCCCCCATATTTGGCAGAGAGAATAAATTTGTCTGGAAAAGTACTTGATGCATCAGCGAATCTCATGGGGTGCGTGTAACAATTAGCTCCTGCTACTTGTCATCACAGTGTGTGGATGAATATTAAAAATCTAAGCTGTTGCATTGCATGAACGAACAAACCTACTAAAGGTGTATATCTTCGGCCCCTTTGAATGTTTCTTACATTTGTCACTTTCATTATATTGTTCAAGAAACGGCCAGTTAATTTCGTGACACAACAGATCTTAAATTCAGACGCACTCCTATATCAGACAATGATGATAAGAACCTGTCTTTTCATTTTCATCAACACTGTTTTGAGAGGTATGAATCGAGCAACACGTACGTACACTGTCACACATGACCCCTGTTGAATTAAAAAAAAGAATAATGTTCTTGTCTTAAGTCTTAACTTTTGTTATATATAGTTATTACCGGCCAAAACGTCTATTATAAATCGACTGAACTTGAATGATACATGGGTGGGAACTGGGAATGCCATGTCAAATTTATAGAAGAACACATAAGTAACTAAAGGACACTTCGCATGCACGCGCATGTGTTAATTGATTTTGAATTAATGTAATTTGTGTTGGAATGTTTTTATCATAATTTATTTCTATAAATAATATATTTGCATTCACTTATTTTATGTGATTTTTTTTATCACTTATGAAGCAGTCCATTGTAGCTTTTACGTATTTAAACATTTGGACGTGATTTTTTATGTTGGAACATGTGTCCAAATAGATACTTAATTGTTCAACAAAAAATTAACTTAAAATTATTTTAACACAATTAATTCTAAACCTAAAATCAAATTTTCAATGTAAAACTAAACATCGATCCTCTAAAAATGTAAAATTGCATATGGCCAATAGTCCAAATAAAGGAAAGAATAAGTTAGATTTTTCATATGATCTCATCTTATAAATAGACTAATTATTTTTCTAATATTCTTATATTATATATATATATATATATATAATTTGGGTTGGTCAATCAATTAGAAGATGTCCTAAAAAATATACTTATAATTTTTTTAAAATATTCTAATAAAAAGGTTCTTGTTTTTCGTCAATAATGTTAGTCTAAAATCTTTTTTTTACTCTAACAACAATTCTATTATTATTATAATATTTTTAGTGAATAATATAAAAGAAAATAATAAGAGATTTTTAAAAAATAATAATTAAATAATTTCTTCATATTTTTAGAAATTGGAGTCGAAATTTACATGGATATAAAAATTTATCTAAAATCACTAAATCTTAATTAACATCATTCAGGAAAATTTAACTAAAATTAAACATGTATTTCAATAGTCATGTGCGTCATCCATTCCGGGGTACGTATATATCCAAACACAGACTAAGACTTTATATACTCCTAAGTGATGTGTGGGACATTTTAATACACTCAGCTCTTACAATTTTTTTGGGCAAACACATTCCTTAATCTTAAAAGGGTATATTTTGGCTCATGTTTGGCCTAAGTATTTTAATGAACTATTAAACATATATATTGTGGAGTATAGTTAACGATTTCTATTTATTAAAGTTAATAAAATGTAACTTAAGATTAAAATCTCAACAAATATTTCATAAACTTACTTTGTTATTAATTTCAAAAAGCTAAATAAAATTAGTACAATATTTTTTCATGTTAAAAGGTTTAAAAAAAAAAAACACTTGACAAAAAAAATATCTATATTGAATTCATATCGCATAGTAATAACTTTAATCTCTATCTCTATATCAATGTAAAAAAATTCTCCATCTCTGTATCTTTTATACACCTATATATTCATACATACTCACACTGTTACACATACTTTACTTATATGTAAAATCAATTAGTTGATAAAAATTATTAATTAAAAAATTTCTCCAAATTGAATTGAAAAATCATTCTTTAAATCATATATCTAATCATACGACATGAGTAATATAATCATTTAACATAATTATTCTTAAATATAATATTTTAATTCCTAAAGTTGATTAATAATGCAGGTGTACCCATTATCCTGAGTATTTTTTTAAGTACCCATAAAGTATTGATAGAATTTTTGTCCTAATGTTAAATTATATTTATGCCTTCCTTGTACCAAGTCTTAGAGCATTTCGTAACAAGTAAAAGTTCTACTTTAATTAAATTTGAAGATGACAACGGATATACTTTTATTTAAATACAAGTTATAAATGTTTTTGGAGATTTCTTTACTAAAAATATAAATGTTTTCATCTTAATTTAATGAACTAAACTTCATCTTATTTATCAGTGGTCATGATGAATTCATCATGGCCATCGTCGAAAGGTGAACACTGTTTAGAGATAGTTGTCATCATATTACCATCATCGTCATGTTCAATACGGTCATGTTGGATGTATTAAGTCGTTGCCATGTGACAAAGTTTTTAAATCTTTAGGTAAAATTAGAAATTTCCACTCTCTTCATGCTGTATCAGATTTATATTTCCATCCAACTGTAGACGCAGCTCCATCTTGGCCTCGACCTGCATTCGGAACGTGTTCAAAAGACTAGATCCATTTTATAGAATACCCAAAAACTTGTAGCTCTCAATTTTTACAGAAAACTTTTACTAAAGGGCACCATGGATTTCTCCAAATTGTTGCCTAGAACTCTGTTTTTTACGTTCTAAAAGAACTCGTGCCACCACAATGTTGTTATAAATCAATCTGACCATTAAAAAACACTTTGGGTTTAACTATGATTACCATAAAGTTTATACTTACTCCTCAACAATTAAAATATCTTCATAGGGTGTTGGAATATTCTGATTCAGATTGGAATATTCTTCGTAGGATGTAATTAGCAGTTAGATTGTTAGATAATAGTTAGTTTTTGTTATTTTTGTTGTAACTAACTTTGATATTAAAAACACTATATAAAAAGTGCATATATGTGTAAATATAAGAGTGAAATATACAAGTTTTCATTAAAATTTTTCTCCAACAAACATTAAGACTTTTTAAGTGTTGACTGTTAGTTAGAAATGTGTCCATCGCATTTATCTGCAATATCAACAAATTCATCTTTGTGATTGATACTTAAAGCCTTGGACACGTTTAAGCGGATAAAGTAATAAGTATGAACTTGTATTAGGTTTTCCACCCGTTACTGCTACGATGTAGAATTGTATGACATGGAATGGGAAGAAGATAAATTGTAGTTTGACTTTAGAGAAAATAAGAGGAGAAATGTACGATTCCCTTGCTTGAGGGGATATCCCACACGAGTTGCCGTCTACATCATGCTACTAGTTTTTAACTAGGAAAAAATGCAAGTAGCAGACGCAGAAAAATGGATAATGTTGTTCTTACTTATGATAATTTTTACAATAAAAAAGATCAAATAAAAAATGTAGAATAAAATTAGTAATGTAATAAGAAAAAGAAAAAAAAAAGGTGTTATAAAAATATAAAGTACAGATTGTTATTATAAGAAAGAATTGTGTACCAACCCATAACAGTTGTATGTTCTGGACTGGTGTATACTCTATTCTTCTAGTGTTCTCTCCTTTTTACAAATTATTGTAACGCATCGTTGTTTCGGACAGTAGAAGATACATCGACTTCAATGAAAGGACAGAAGCTAGAAGCCAAGAAAAAATTACATTATATATTTTAATTTTTGAATCGCAGTTATTTTATATTTTAAATTTTTAATAATGGTGTGCCAATTATTCATTGACCACAACAAGAATATCTCAAATGGAAAAGACCCTCTTTCTTTTGACGTCAAAACACATTGTTGGTGCAATTGATAATGAAGCCTGAGGAAAAAGAGAGGAAGTTGCGTATGAATATATGATAGACTTTGTTGACTTTAGGTTGACTTCCTATCAGGAGTTTTTGGTTATCACGGCTAAAACAGAAAGTACATATAGTAACTTTGGCCATAGATTTTTTATATTATTATACAGAATAATCCATGGAATAATTTTTTTTTCCTGAGAAGTTAAAATTTCAAAAACTATATAGCAAGTTATACAATTAATTTTTCTTCTTTTTTCTTTTCATTACCAATACATATTTCTCTTTCTTACCATAGAGTGTGTAGGAAAAGGTGTAACAAACTGAGTGTGAAGCAGCGCTACAAATTACATGTCTTTTCCAAGAAGGTACCTCAATTCATTTATAATTTTCTTTTTGTTTTCTATCTCTTGATACAAGTGCACACCAAATTTGCAAATCCATGTTTTAAACAACTGAACACAAACTTATGAAATACTAACAAATTAATCACATGAAGCAGCACCTAAAGCTACCGGATTCCATCATGGCATTCTATGCATCATATCTAAATGGCTCAACCACCAATTCAATCACAAAAAAAACCAACTTCTAAGTGTACTTATTGATAAAGGATTGATTAGTGGAAACAGTACAAGAATAATCTATACATTTTATTGACCTATAACCACTGATGTTAAATCTACAAACGAGAAGAGATAACAACACATGCTCCCTTTTGCTGACTGTGTACATATCTACGATTGTCAATCGTGCTTTCTTTTGCATCTTTCAAGTCGGCAAAGTCTGAAGCAAGTGTAAACTAGCACTAGGAATGAAACAAACATCACTGCAACAAAAAAAATGAAAAATATCCCTTGAAACCAAATGATAGTAAGCAAAATACCAAAAATACAAAAAATTCAGTTTTAATCATACTATGCATGGAAACTTTAAAAGAGTGATATCCAAATTAAATAACACGCATGTGCGAACACACACAGAGGATCACTAGCAAGTGGAACTTAGAAGTGACTTACCAAATAAGGTGAAAAAGAACAAGATTGCCAGGCGATATCTTACAATCCATGGTAGACTAACTTCAAGAGTGCAATGCTTTGAATTATTATGCTCTGCTTTTACCCTGTCTAAAATATCTGAATTTGATGGTTGTAATTCCGTTAATGAAACATCAACGCCTGTAACTGTGACACTATCCTTGTCCCTGACTTTGAATTTCAAAGTCACTGGATGAGCGTCCCAATCTATTTCAATAGTTCCAAAGTTTGGCTGACCTAATGAAAGTCCACAATTGAAACATCAAAACATGAAAGCCAATATACAGTAAATATTCTTACCCAAAAATAAGGAAGAAAAGTTTACCATAAATACAAGATTTGTATCTGCAGTTTTGGTCCTTAACTCTCATTGTAGATGGGGTCAACCATGCCACAAATCTCACCAAAGAACGCAAGAAAGGTGGGACAACCTCCTCAACTGATTGAGTAACCCCACTTGAGGTTAAATCATATAGTGGATAGTCCAAAGCACAATCATATCTCGTGATTTCCCCAAAGTGAACATCTCCACTAATAAAAAATACTCCAGCCCTCTGCATAGAAAAGACTAATAAGAAGTGAAATGAGACCTCACTATAGCTACGTAAATGATACCAATGTAATTCCCTTTAACAACATAGATGTAAAACATAGAAAATGAATGTACTGAAAGTTGTTACCTTACTATCAGCAATTAATTTAAAAAGGCGATCTCTTTCCTTTGGAAAACGACCCCATGATTCCATTGAGAACAATGGATGAATGGTTGCTGAAAGATTTGATATAACCTGACATAGAAAAGAATATAGAAATGATTTCATATTAACAACATAAAAACAAATCTCAATTTTCCAAGGTGCAACAATTCAAGCACAAAACTGAATTATATATTGAGTTCAGCAAGATTTTCATGAGAAAAGCGCCCAGTCAAATATAGATATACAGTTTCAAGAATACAGGCATAATAATTGATAATGTAGACAAAACTCATAAAGATGCAGATGTCATGTAATAATATTTATCATGTTTAGTATTTTGAATAATTCTTATTAATCTCTGGCATTATAACAATTGATACCTAATTGCTGTACCTGAATAGAAGATCCAATTATGGTGAGAGCTGTTGGTGGACCCTTGAGCTCTGTCTCCAACCACAACCATTGTGAATTCCCCAAAATGGTTCCATCACTTCCTACAGGGTCTCTGTGATATCTGGTATCTAAGAGGACAATCTGAACAGTTTTCCCCAATCCACAGTAAAAGCAAATATTAGCACAAGAGGCATGCTTAACAGTTAAAACACAATTTAAAAGCAACTCTCAAGTCTTAATTATTGACAAAAACAAAATGAGTTCTTAAACATCAAAAGACATTTTAAGATGATCATGGTTACATCCTATGACAGCACAATAATCGTGAAAGGACTTTATGAATTTAACAAAGAAGATACATTTTATTTGATCAATACCTTGATATCTCTACCTACAGGACCATACGTATATGAGGCATATACACCAGCCTGTTTCCGCCTGAAATGAGAAGCTAGAGTAAGTATCTAAAATCTAAATCTGTATCTGTTGCCATTAAAATTTATTAATGGGTGAATACGTATATTAGCCAGACACGTAAACATGCCTTCACTCTCCAAGAAAATAATGAGGTTCCCCAGCCAATACAATCATATGTCTCATAATATTGGAAAACAACCCCCAGAATCAAGCGAACGATTCAATTATATACTAGTATTTCTTAAAAGAATGTAAATCAAATCACCCAAGCTGTAGAATACAGATATGCCCGACATGATAATGCAGCAAAAGAGATTATCCACCCACCGTGGGCTATCTTGAGGTTCATCCAAGAAATCAAGAAGCAACTTTTGGTTGGTTATTTTTCCATGAAATTCTTTCCCTGCATCATTTAATCCATAATCGTGATCATCCCATGTACCAATAACCTATTAACATACCAAACGTGAAAGTCAGGCCAAAAGAATTGATAAGCATAGTCGCCATTTTTAGTACTCAGAAATTTGAATACTAGAGAGCAAAAACAAGTAGAAAAGCTCAGAATGAAGCACCTCAGCATTCTGTTGGAGTCGAGCATAGCCAGGATTAGACTTAGCCTTTTCATATTTAGCCTTCATTTCCTGCTCAGAGGAAGGAACAAATCGTGGAACATTCTTCCACGGTCCAACAGTCCTTTCCTGTCCAAATATTTTGAAAGGGCGTTTGAAGTCTCCATAAATGTTATCACCCAGCCATATAAAAATTTGGGGATGGAAGTTAACCACTGCATCCCAGATGGGCTGGCAAAGAAACAAAACACTCAGCATGCACATATATAAATGAGCTGACATGAAAAAGTTAAGAATATCCTGCAAGCATAGCAATCAAAAGCCTAAATAATAACAATTATTGAACTTGTGCAGGGGAAGAGGTTTGTAGCCTAAAGCAGTCAAACAAGAAACCAATGTAAGATTGCAAACCCAAACTACAACCAAAATATACCAAGGCTTAACTCCTCTCTTCTAGCTCTGTGATTACGTGAATTTAGTTGTAGATGCAATACAATTTAGATGGCTTGATTAAGAAATACTACAGAAGACCATACAGTAACGTACAATGTAACTTATAAAGTTGTCTAGTTTCAGTAAAACATGAATGATTTTAGTGATAAAAGTGTGAAACACACTACTACTCCATAATGAATTTTGATTTCTTCTAAAAACTGGGGGATAAAACGGAATTTCACACGTATCTCACTCTTGAACAAAAATTATATTATGCATAATTATCCCCACCAACAATTCTTACAAACAGGGAACATGTTCCATAAAATTAATCAAATTTATTTTGTTTGCAGAAAATTATACCATTTATCCACAAGACACTTTTTTTACAGCATTATTGTTGTTGGTTTTCTTTTAAGTTGAGTACAACAGAACTGCAGTTTGCTTAAAGCTGACGTAACATTGGCACTGCAACAGCATGCTAGTACAAGAATTGGGACATCATGGTTGAAACAAAGAAACAGAATCATTAGCATACAAGTTCCATTACACGACACTGCAACATGGGTAAAAATAAATAAAACAAACACAAGACAAAACAAAACAGAACTAGAATAAAAAGTAGAAAAATTAAAATAGAAAAAAAAAGCATAACAAAATAGAAAATTTTTTGGAACCTGAGGAGCGCTCTGGTTGGAGCATGATCCGAAGGCAATTCGAGACACAACTTGTTTCTGCTTCTGGTGACTGTCGGAACCGGTAGCGGTTACTACTGTAACGCCGACCATTCCAATCAAAACGACGGCGTTCCACCACCGCCGCCGCCACCGACGTTGATTGATACCCATTTGCGCAAAAATCACAACTTCGAATCCAATTCTTTCAAAGAGATCATAAAAAGGGAACTTTCTTAGGATGTGAGACAAATGGCAGACACAAAGTGAAACTTTCGGTTGTTATATAATGCATTTCTTTTCTCTTTTTTTATACACTTCCCGATAAAATAAAATAAAAAGAAAAGAAAGTGAAGAGAATTCAATGAAACCTTTTTCAAATCTGGAAATAAATATACGTAATTTTTTTAAGACAAAAAGCTTCCCTTTTTTAATTAAACAAAAAGCTTCCTTTTTGCTGCAAGAGATCGTCAAAAGTCAATATTTTTCTGTAAAAATAATATTAGTTTGGAAATTAAGTTTTTTTTTAAAGAAAAAAATATATTTTTAATCCCTATTCTTTGTAAGATTCTTTGTTTTAGTTTTTTTACTTCACTGTCAGGTTTGATCCCTAATTTTGAGAAATAAATATTTTTATTAACTTTTAAAAATTTTAGAGACCAAAATATTTGAATATGAAGTACAATAGGAATTCTACAAATTAGAAAGACAAATTTTTTTCTTTTATTATATTATAGATGTAATATATTTTTTAATTTTATT
>PYAF01000356.1:637501-648427 GCA_007407185.1 Glycine tomentella
ATATATGATAAATAATAACATATGGTTAGATAATATTTTTATTAACTTTTAAAAATTTTAGAGACCAAAATATTTGAATATGAAGTACAATAGGAATTCTACAAATTAGAAAGACAAATTTTTTTCTTTTATTATATTATAGATGTAATATATTTTTTAATTTTATTAATGATTAATTTTTATCGATAAATATTTATTCGACAATTAAGCTATTTTAATAAAATCTTCCTTCTTAACCATATTTTTCTTAATTACAAAATTTAATGTTGAGACTTTACTTACAAGTTTTAAATTTAGTTTTTGTCGAATTAACATAACCTTAATCAAAATAATTTTAATAATTTATATAATTTTTAACAGTAAAATACTATTATCTAACCATATGTTATTATTTATCATATATATTACTTATAATATTTTTTATTAATTTTTAAAATAATTGTTTTAAAAATCATATTTTAAGTTATATTTTATTGTTTAAAATTGTAATGTACATAAAAATTAAAATATTCTTAATTTATGATTTATTAATATACTTAAATAATAAATTAAGACTAATATGTGTAAAAGAATTGGATTTAAGTATTTTTTTAAAATAATAATTTATGTACATTATTTACTCAACTAATTGAATTAAATTTCATTGATATATTTTTAAAAAGAAAGATAAGGCACATACGTTATGATATTATTGCCCTCAAAAGAGAAAAGGAAAAAAATTAAAAATATATAAATATGAGAAATGATAATAATGTGATAAAAATATGATGTTAGTAAAGTATTTATAATATTGAGGTCTACCCATTGGAAAAACAGAATCCATGAAGCAAATAGCAATGTCTAATAAGGCAATTCATTCATTGACATTTGACAAAGCTTTTAGTACCATGACCAGTGTCCACAGTGAAGCAACTTTATGAGCCGCACTGATTGATAAATGTTGGAATTTGTGTTGACTGTAGTTGACCACTGACCAAACCTGGAACCCATTTATACCATGTCCTCCAAAAGCATACCTCAAAGGCGAAAAATCTGGACATTATGCAATGAAACAAATCCAATGTTATCATTTTCAACAGTTACCAGACAGAATTGCATATTTCTACCCTCTCTCTAATGGCCATAGCCTCCATAATTGAGGGTATCTTTTGTTCATTTACTTTTTTATTGATTGAGAGAAGCAACTGTTCATCTACTTTGTTTGCTTGCATAATTTGTTGTGACTGAGTGGAGTTTTGGATAGATTTGGATTTTATTTGTGATAAGTTGGGCAAGAACAGATAGATAACTTGGATTAGAGGAAGAGGAAGGGCCACGTGAAATTTTTTCCCCCCCCTAATGATTTTGTACGTAAAAGGCACGTGAATTTATATTTAAAATAGTAAAATAGATAGTTAATTCTTTATGGTTTATACATCAATAATAATTTTGAATAGGATGTACCTTGTTTAAATAATTATTAAATCATCCGTTCGTGCATTTTCTATTCAACATGAAACATCTTTTACTGTACTTTGATATTATCAATTTTTATACATATTCGTTTAAGAGGCACAAAATTTTGGCAATGCTTGTCAACCATGATTCTCCTCGCTATCAAATACCAAAACCAAGGAAATTCACTTAATGCACTTCTCATATTTGCTAATTGTACTTCCTTTATGCTTTTTCTTTCCTCAAAATGATTTCTTTCTGAAAACTAAATTCTGAAAAGTGGCTAACATTTTAAGACTTCCTAAAATTAATTTTCAGAAACTACTTTCTAAAAATGTTATAATATTTTCTGGAATTTACTTTTCGAAAGCAAACTTAGGAGTAGTTTTATAAATTTGTCAAGAGAGACCCAAAGTAGGAACAACTGCCAAACTGCCACACATTGGCAAATTAATTGTTGAAATGCCACGCCACTGAAAAATTTTGGCAAAATGCCACGGGACCGAATTCGCTATGGACAAAGGCGAATTAGGTGGCGTCAGTTTGCAGGCTTTAATGCCACGTGGCAAGTTGGGATTGGCCACTAAATTCGCTGGCTTTGACCGCGAAATACGTAAGACTGACCGGATTTGAATTATGGGCAGCACACGTGGCAATCTCTAATTGGATGATTAATTTACAAAATTGGGCAGCGATTTCGTGGTGTTTTCGTAAATTACGGAAGGCGATAACTTTTGACTGGGACGTCCAATTGATGCGAAACCGGTGGCCACACGCTCGAAATTGAGAGGAGAAGGCCTGGGCAAGTACTTGCCCAGGCCTTATCCTCTCAATTTCGAGCGCGTGGCCACCGGTTTCGCGTCAATCGGACGTCCCAGTCAAAAGTTATCGCCTTCCGAAGTTTATACGTATTTTTTAATTTTAAATTAATTTTTTACAACCAATGGGACGCTGACACGTGGCATATGCACGTAATTCGCAGGTCATGCCAGCGAAATAGGCCACGTGGCCGACACAGCCTGACATGTGTAATTCGCCAGTACCTGTAGCGAATTATGTGGCCCAATCTCGAAGCGCCAACTCAGCAGTCCTATTTCGCTCCTACCCCCAGCGAATTAGCAGACGTGGCATTCTGGCAAATAAAATGGAGGGTGTGGCATTTAGGCAAATTTTTTTGCCAAATGTGGCAATTTGGCAGTTGTTCCCCCAAAGTAGGACTTCCTAAACACCACTGTCTCTCAAAGCTCCTAAATTGTAAGGAATAGGTTGACATTAGGGGACGTGCTTTGTGAAAGTGGAGAGGACAAACTCAAAGACAACCATGTTAGAGACTTCATTTGTGTCTCTCTTGATAGATCCATACAACTCCCATTTTTACTTCTGAAAAATAGTTTTTGAAAGTATTATTACAGTTTATGAAAACTACTTTTTTAAAGCAAAGATAGGGGTGCAATTTTAGCATAAGTGTTAAAATTTTTAACACTTTCCACAACTTAGTTTCCAAACAAGAGGTAACTTTGAGGGAAATAAAATACACATTACATAAAGGGAAGTGCATTTATAACAAGAGGGTTACATTTAGCAACTGTCCAAAGAAGTTGAAAAAACATACTCACAAATTTATTTTTAAGCTAAACTTTGTATGGTTTTGATTTCTAAAAACGTAATACACTATCTTGTTAATATTTAAAAATTAAGAAAATTCTATATAAATAAGACATTGAAAATTTTAATTATTCCAACTAAATTGCTTACTATTCATTTGGTCCCTAAATACATATTAATATTATCTCTTAAGTTATATATGTGTGTGAATTAACGTGATTGATGGATTGCACTCTGGTGTTATTTAGAATTTTTAAAATTTTAAAAATTAATATGGCGTTATATATTTTTAGGGACTAAAATGGTGATATATTTTTTATTTTATTATAAGACAAAAATATATTAGATGGTGGAGTACAAGGAGTACCGTTGCCCATTATTATATCCTTGTATGTTCAAGTAGTAGCATAAAATGGGTTAGACCACCACGACAGATATATTTTCCATATCATTGCTTTAATTCATAACAAACTTTTCACCTTTATCATTTTTTCACCACTTCATCTGTGTTCAGTTGATCGATAAGAACTAAAGTATATTTGGTTTCTATGCACCCGCATTGACCATATAATACAAATTCAACTGAATTTCTAGAACTTTATCTCCTCCCTCCTATTTGCCTTCCCTAAATGTGACCAATAGAGTGTTTTACCTAAACATGGTAATGGGATGTATGCACCTAGTCACATGTAGCCAAATGGTTGTATGAAACATTACAAGAGAAAAACAAAATATTTTGTTGATTCTATGTTACTTATGCAAAAGATACACTGAAGTTGATCTCTTTGGTCTATAATACCTCTTCTAAGTATATATATTGGACTTTGGTGGAATTTTAACCATGCAAATTCCTTGACTTTTTGAGGGGACATAGTGTACCATAGATTGTTGTATAGTTTTCTATTGGGGTGACATTTATGACTTTGGATTTAACTTAATTGTAGGCTGATTTCACTTAATACTTACTTGTTTTCCAGTAACATAGTGTTTGTTTATCATACAGCGTTCAGAGGGGCATCTCGTATTACAGGTTCCGGGGAGTGAAGTTCCATCGTGGTTTGAAAACAGAAGTTTTTCTTTTAACGAGGACACGAGAAATCACTATGGTTTCGATTCAGCTGTATCAATAGTAACAAACATCCCTAATTCTTGGCGTTCCACTGCATGGTCAAGAATTGCCATGCATGTGACATGTGTGTTTTTTAGAAGGTTAGGTGTCGCAAAATTTGTGGGAACGTAGCATTTTATGGTCTTCTAAAAAGATCCTGAAGAAGATGAATGGCCTCACAGAATGTTCGGAAATTGGGATATGGTGTTCAAGGTTGGGTAGATCGCCCTCAACTATTCATTAGGTTCTTACCCTTTAATCGTGATAACTGTTGGCAACATGTGAAAGGTGAAAAGAACCAACTTCAGTTGTTGCTGGCTACTGAAACTCGTCCTCGTAGTGGTGTTGAACATTCTCATCAAGGACCAAAACCTCGTAAGCTTGAAATAAAAAAGTGTGGGTGGCGTGCATTGTGCAAGGAAGATCGATGTTGAAGAGTACTGGCGCTTATCAGCAACAACGTACCAGGTAAGAATATTGCAACAGTGGCAGTAATAACACCGACATTGGTCCTCTGAAGATTTCATGCGTTTCCACAAAGTTAAGAGATGCAATGAGGTGTTTGAAGCAGAAGCTAAATTAATGCCTTTCATAGAGAAGTAAAAGAAGAAGTTAGACACCACCTGCATGCACAGAAAACTCATCTTTTTTTTACCAAGATGTGTTATATATCATGCAATTTTACTTCATTAGAATTGCTTTTTAAGGAAAGATACTCTACCAAAATTTGGGTCCCTTTTATAGACTTTTGAATCCGTCTTTCTTTTATCTGTTTTTATTCATTTTTATTTTATTTTGTATTGTTATTATGATTTGGACTAGCATAGCCCCAAATTTGTTGTTTCTCTGTTCTTCAACAATAAAAGGCTAAAACTTTTCGATTGGAATTTCCGAAATGCAAGAAGCAACATCCATAATAAAATTGTTTGAGCCCATTTCAAAAAATAACAAATAAACAAACGGAAAAAAAAAATCCAAAATGGACCACATAGTCCAATTGCGATAAAAAAAAAATAGAGAAAATACAAAAAATACAAATGAAACGATAAATGAAAAACAAGTCAACGCATGGAGCGAGGCAAAATGGATGTTTTGTTTCTCCAAGATAAAAAAAAAACAAAAATATAGTTTCTTCTGGGTTTCTTTCCCTTTTTCACACAAAAATAAATAAAATAATACCACATTAATGCATTACCACTGGTCAGAATTATACAAGAGAACATGTCAGATCAGGCTAGATTTTTCATAAATAGGCTTAACCTATTTTAAAAACTAATTAAGGCATAAACTTAAGTCTAATAAGTAATAAAAGTTCATTAACATACTCTCTAAGGGAACTACCAGTAATAATAAATTGCCTCATTTAAGTGATAGTTGAAGCTCAATTCATAACATCTTGTATTATGCAACCCAACAACTAAATAAAAAGCTATCAATTAAAATTGCACTGGAAACCGAGAAGGTGAAGCGAACAAAGGCGTATTAGTGTGCTACAGACTTAGTGATTAATTATCAATTGTAGACCACTAGTCTGACTATAATAATTTAATCTTGGTCTTATAAATTTTTTTAATTAATAATATTATATTATTATTAGTGTAATATGTATTTTTATTTTTTATTATATTTTACAAATAAATAGACCGGCCTATTAGATTTAATAGATTTTTTATAAGTCTAAAGTTAATCTATTTAAATAAATAAACTTTTTTAAAAGTTCGAGTCCAATCTTTTTATTAAATAGATTAAAACAGACCAAAATTTAAATAGATGGAAAATCAAATTCTATGCATATAAAATTGATATCAAACACTGCAAGAAAGAACCTTTCCATTCAATTAATTGTTATTTAACATGCAATGAGAGAGAGAGAGAGAGAGAGAGAGAGAGAGAGAGAGAGAGAGAGAGAGAGAGAGAGAGAGAGAGCAAAACATTAAAAAAAGTAAAATAATAAAGTGTCCAGATATCATTGTTCGTGCATAATATATATACATAATATAAGGGGTTCTTGCAAAAGCACCAAAGACTCCAAAGATATTGTAACAGAATAACCGCATTATAACAAAATAAAGGAAATGAATCAAAATAAATAAGTAAGCAGGAGATAAAATACGTTGCTCACTTACTCCTTTGTTTGGAGTTGGGTTTGTTAGATGTTTTTAGTAAGCTAATATTATAATTTTTAGGTCATGTATGAATAATAAGGTATCAATAATGATGTATGACTTAATCAAAAATCAAAATAATTCTTTGAGATGAACCTTTTATTTTATCTTATTATATCAAGCATCTCTTTAATCCAAATTAATTATTTTTCCAATGGAAAATAGTTGTTTGAATTATCTTCCTTACTTAAAAAATGGCATTAATTTATTAGCTTATCAGGTTTAAATATCTTTTGACAATAAAACTATAGAGTCTAGTTTGAGTCGGACCAATAATATGTTGATAAATCATAATAAAATAATACTTATACTTTTTTTTAGTTAAACCCTTGTATACTTCTTAATTATATATACTAATAATTATAAATATTATTATTGCAAAGATTTATATTTAACCCACTGCAAGATTCATATTATTTTTCTTTATAATAGGCTTGAAACACAACTTATTGAAAGTATTGCTGACGGGGTTTGGAGCAAAATAAAAAGACAAATTGCATCTTACCTGAATAACTATGTTGGAATGGACTCAAAGATCAAGGAAATTCATTCGCTTTTAGAGATGGAGTTGGATGATGTTCGCTTCCTTGGAATATGTGGCATGGGTGGCATAGGTAAAACCACAATTGCTAGAGTTGTGTTTGAGAGAATCGAGCACAATTTTGAATTTAAATGCTTTCTCCACAATGTTAGAGAAGTTTCCGAAAGAGATGGGTTGACGGTTGACCTACTTACATAAGAGAATTCTTTCTCGTTTGAAGCTAAGAGACATTGAAATTGATCATCCAGATGATGGAAACAAGCTAATAACAAACCTTTTGTGCAACAAAAAGGTTCTTCTTGTCCTTGATGATATAAATCAGAGGAGCCAATTACAGAATTGAATTTGGCTGGAAAGCTACATTGGTTTGGTCCTGGGAGTAGAGTGATCATAACTACTAGCTAGAGATATGCACTTGCTAACATCTCATGGTGTGTGCAAGACATATGAAGTTAAACTCTTGAGAAGTAGTGAATCCCTTCAACTGCTTTATCAGAAAGCCTTCAAAAAGGGGCAATCTGAAGAAGGCCTTTTGGATTTATCCAAAGATGTGATCCAATATGCAGGAGGTCTTCCTGTGGTTCTTGAAGTGATGGATTCCTTTCTTCATGGAAAAAGTATACCTGAATGGAAAAGTGCATTGAATAAAATGAGGCAATTTCCAGAAGAAGATATTCTAAAGCCACTTAGAGTAAGTTATGAAGCATTAGATGTCTCAAACCAGAATATTTTCCTGGATTTTGCTTGTTTACTTAAGGGGATGGATAAAGATCGAGTAATACAAATAATGGAAATATGTGGTTTATATCCAATATTTGGCATCAAAGATCTTATTGATATATCCTTGTTAACTCTGTTTTGATCATGATGGTAAATGGCATTTGGAAATGCATCAAATGCTTCAAGAAATGGGTTAGAATATTGTTCTTCAAGAACCCCCATATGATCCTAGCAGACGCTCCAGGTTGTGGTCCCGAGAGGACATTAATCGTGTATTGACAAACAATAAGGCAAGTGCTCACCTTTTCAAATTGTTTTTCATTCCATTTGTATAAATTATACCATGTTGCTCATTAAAATCCTTACACTTGACCATTTTGTTTATAATTAGGGAAGTGAATTGATTCAATGGATTGTTTTGGAGTTTCCTGAGCCATATGAAGCACAATGGCACCCTGAAGCCTTTTCAAAGATGAGTAATCTTAGATTACTCGTATTAAGCAATGTGCACCTTCCTCGAGGTCTAAATTGTCTTCCAAGTGCTTTAAAAGTTCTAGAGTGTAAGGGATGTCCCTTGAAGTTTCTACCACTTGACGTGGTACTAGATGAACTTGTAGACCTTAAATTGCATCATAGCAAAATCTAGCAGTGCTGGAATGGGATTCAGGTATGTATGCTTCGCCTCGTGAATACAACTCACATATATAGCTTAATATTATAATGAAAATTTCAACGGCTGATACTTTTTCTGCTTTCTTTGATACACATGACCAGTTTTTGACAAAGATGAAGTTCGTTGATCTTGGTCAGTCCAAAGATCTTATAAAAACTCCAGACTTTATTGGGATGCCAAATCTTGAAAGATTAGTTCTTGAAGGTTGTATTAGTCTTACTGAGATTCATCCATCAATATATTGTGGAGCACAAAAGGCTTGTTGTGTTGAATTTGAAAGATTGCAAAAATCTTAAAACCCTTCCAAGGAAACTAGAAATGAACTCCTTGAAGAACTTTGTCCTTTCAGGGTGTTCAAAAATCAGAAAACTTTCTGAGTTTGGAGAAAATATGATTAATCTGTCAGTTCTTGACTTGGAGGGTACAAGTATTTCAAAACTTCATGAATCGCTCGTTTGCTTGATTGATCTTGCTGTTCTGAATTTAAGGAATTGTAGAAACATTGTCTGCCTTCCCAGCTTTATTTGGAATTTCAAGTCACTCAAAAGTCTCAACATTTCTGGCTGCTCAAGATTTTCTAGGATGCCAGAGAATTTGATTGAGAATGAGACTTTTGAGGAGCTTGATGTTGGTGGAACTGCAATAAGAGAAGTGCCTTCATCCATTGTTCATTAAAAAAAACTAAAACATCTTTCATTTAGAGGATGCCAACGGTCAACATCATCATCCAGTTCATGGATCTTACAACTTCCTCTTGGAATGAACATTAAATTTTGGAATGATCCAGAAGTAGTTTCCAATGGCCTTAGCTGGGTCCCACCATCTCTCTTCTAGGCACGTTACAGACATTAAATTTAAGTTATTGCAATATGAGACTCGACATGTTTCCAAATGATTTTGGCAGCTTCATGTCCTCACTAAAGCACTTGAGTCTAGAGGGAAACAATTTTGGCAACGTAGCTGCTGGCAACTCAGTGTTGCCTCTCTCAAATCTTATCTCTTTAAATTCATTAAGTTTATTTCACTGCTGTCTCCGTGATGGATCATTTCCTGATGATCTTAGCTCCCTATCATCACTAGAGCACCTAAATCTTTGTGGAAACCATTTTATTACTCACCTTCCTGCTACATGTTTGTCCAATGTTTCAGCGCCAATACTAATTTGGTTAAGCGATTGTCCATATCTTCAATCTCTACCGGAGCTTCCACCAAATCTACAACGCTTAGATGCAACGGACAGTGTTTTTCAGGTGGGTTTGGCACATCTCCAGTTAAATGTTTTAAGTTCCTACACTAGGTTTAATCCTTCAAAACACTTTTGGTTGTCATAATTTTCAATTTTTTTTTTAAAATGATGTCTATCAGTGTTAAGTGGTCACATGAAATAGATAAACCTACTATGATAATGGCAAAAAAATTAATTAATTACAATTTAAAAAAATTACAAAAATGCTGCAAACTAGAAATTAATTACACATCTATGGCAAGCAAACGCGTTTGGCCACGACGTGTTTAGTCACGTCCACCATAGACGTGTTCCAGCCTCATTCACGTCAGCCATGGACGTGATCGGTCCCGTCCTCACTGGACGTGTTTGTACACCAGTCTCGTCCTCCCTGGACGTGACCCAGCTTCCCTGTATAAGGCCCAACTTCAGCATTTATTCATTACCAAAACTGTCGAAAGGGGCTTATGAAGAAGCAACTTTCGGTTGTTAGCACGAACCCCTGAATAAAAAATAAATAAATATGAACTTGTGTTAACTTATTTTTCTTCGAGTTGTTATTAGTTTAATATATATTTTTTATTATTTGAGTAATTTGAAAAGGCAAATAAATTTATTTATATATTGAGTAGGAAATTATAAATTTTTATTCTTAAATAAAATTTAAAATTTTTAGTTAATTTATTTAAAAAATATGCAATTTTAAAAACCATTTAACCTTGTTTAAAAAAAATAAAAGAATGAATAATTAAATTAAAAAGTAAAAAAAAAGGGAAGTCTTGGAGCATCACATGACTTTAAAGTCGTGTAGCTCCACACGACTCCTAATAAAAAAAAAAAAGAAGAAAAAAAAAAGGGAAAAATTAAAAAAATAGCAAAATTTTTTTTGTAATTTCACATATAAACTTATCGAATATTGGGGTGCATTTAGCAATTATTTACTGTACATACATAAAAGTCGTAAGCATTATCACGACTTCAAAGTCATGGGAAAGGAGGTGCGGATAGCAAAAAAATAAAATGACTTTAAAATAGTGAAAGTACGGATAGCAAAAAAAAAAACAAAACAAAACTACAACTTTAAAGTCGTAAATATATATACGACTTTAAAGTCGTATATAAGTTTACGACTTTTAAAGAAAAAATAAAAAATGTATAAATTAATATTTAAAATTATATATTTATTAAATTATTTAACTATCCAATTTATTAATTTTCAAACAACCTAAGATTTAAATTTTATTTTTCAAATTAAGTTTTTTAATTTAATTATTAAATTTTTTTCTTTTTTAAACAACTTTATTTAATCTTTTTATTTAATCTTTTTGGCAACATATTCAATTAATGTTATGAAATTATTAAATGTATTTTATTTGGTTTTAATATATCAACTATTCATCTAATATAATTTTAGATTAATTAACATAATGATATTTACCAAAATAAATCAATAAA
>PYAF01000356.1:648527-660665 GCA_007407185.1 Glycine tomentella
CTAATATAATTTTTGATTAATTAACATAAATATATTTACCAAAATAAATCAATAAATACAAATAAATAAATATATCTCTTATTTCATATAAGAAAAAAAGTCTACTATTACAAAAAAAAATCATTCAAACAATATTTCTATCCAAATTAGAAATTTAAAATTACTAACAACAATTAAAAAATTATTTTAAAAACTAATAAAAATAATATAATAAATTACAATAATTTAATTTATATACATAAAGGAACCAAACAAATTTAATATCATTATTTCATATATTATAATAATTAAATTTATATATTTATTAAATTATTTTACTATACAGTTTATTAATTTTCAAACAACCTAAAATTTAAATTTTATTTTTCAAATTAAACTTATATGTGTTATTAAAAAAAATTATTTGCCTTTTCAAATTACTAAAATTATTAAAAAATATAAATTATATTAAATTAAACAACAACATTTCTTAAATTATATCTTATATTAATTTTACAACTACTACTATAAAATCTAATTATCATAATTAAAAAAATTATTATATTTATTAAATAAGTTAGCCAAACAAAATAATCAAACAATATTTCTATTTTTTCCCTTTTTATTCAATTTTTCAATTTTTTTTCTTTTTTTCTTTTTTCTTTTTTTTATTGGGAGTCGTGTGGAGCTACACGACTTTGAAGTCGTGTGATGCTCCACGACTTCTTTTTTTTTTCTTTTTAATTTAATTATTCATTTTTTATTTTTTAAACAATGTTAAATGGTTTTTAAAATTGCATATTTTTAAAAATAAATTAACTAACAATTTTAAATTTTGTTTAAGAATAAAAATTTGTAATTTTCTACTCAATATATAAACAAATTTATTTGTCTTTTCAAATTACTCAAATAAAAAAAAATATATTAAACTAATAACAACTCAAAGAAAAATAAGTTAATACAAGTTCATATTTATTTATTTTTTATTGAGGGGTTCGTGCTAACAAACTAAAGTTGCTTCTTCATAAGCCCCTTTCCACAATTTTGGTAATGAATCAATGCTGAAGTTGGGCCTTATATAGGGGAGCTAGGTCACGTCCAAGGAGGGCGGGACTGGTGCACAAACACGTCCAGGAAGGACGGGACCGATCATGTTCATAGCTGACGTGAATGAGACTGGAACACGTCCATGGTGGACGTGACTAAACACGTCGTGGCCAGGCGCGTTTGCTTGCCATAGATGTGTAATTAGTTTCCAGTTTACAGCATTTTTGTAATTTTTTTAAAATTGCAATTAATTAATTTTTTTACCCTATGATAATATATAATTATTCTGAGATTGTTGGACATCTCTGGGAGTAAACATCAACAAGATTTTCATCAAATGGATCATCGATTAAATCATATAAGTAAACTTGACATCACACTTTAAACCAAAATATTAAAGCTTAAATTTATGAATTTTCTTCTCACTTTCATGATTTGCTCAGTGGCAATTTGCCTGTCACATTACTACTCAAAAGTGACGTCATTCATGGTCAAAATTTATGATAACTAAAATTAACAAAAAGATATTTGAAGGAAAATAAATATTTGTAACAACTAGAACATGTAGAAACTTTGACAACTATCGTATTTTCTTGCACGTATGCATTGGCATAGCTTGACATGTTTCCCAGTAACAGTACTGTTTCTTTATTATACAGCGTTCAAAGTGGCATGTCGTATTAGAGATTCCAGGGAGTGAAGTTCCATCATGGTTTGAGAATCAAAGTTGGGGACAGGTAAAAGGTGGAAAGAAACAACTTCACTTGTTGCTAGCCACTAAACTCGCCCTCGTTACGTGCTCAGCCTTCTGAAGGAACAAAACCTCGCAAGCCTGAAATAAAGAAGTGTGGGTGGCGTCTATTATGCAAGGAAGATGTTGAAGAGTGGTTTAACATCGACATTTGTCTCCACTGATGACTCTGTAAGAGTGTAAGTGAGGACTACACTTTCTCTGAGAAAGAAAGTATAAAGAGAATGAGGTTGGAAAAACCTTAAGAAGAAGATAAAGCTGAAGCGCATGCACATCCTCCCTCTAGCAAGAAGAGAAGAGCATCTTCTGATGCTGAAGGCGAAGAAGAATAAGCTTTATGAAGGAAATGGAAAGGTATCATGAAGGACTAGAAGAAGCTCTTTCTCAAGACAAATTCCATTCAAGTATACTATATATCAATAGACAGAATAAATTCTTCCAATGGTTTTACAATACTGTCTTACCAAATACCAACTATTGCTCCTAATGCAGATTCCTTTTCCCTCATCCTGCTATGAGCCCCCATATTTCCATGGAGTTTTCTTTGTCATCATTAAACAGAGAAAGATTATTGAAGCAAAAGCATATGCTTTTTTCAAAACAAGTCTTCCAAAAATAACATATGCCCTAATGCAAGACGTACATATTAGAGGAAGAGGAAGGCAAACATAATCTTTGTATTTTTCGGATGTATTTCATTTCAATTGTATCATTTTGTATCTGACTTATTTAATTATATGAGTATGTTGACTTATTTTTATTGGTCTAACGTTTTCGTCCCTATTTTTCAATTTATCAAATTATTTAATTATTAGGCTTAATTATACTTTTTACTTCCAACTTTTTAACTTCTAACGAATTTTATTCCAACAAATTAATATAACATATTTTACTCCAAAATTTAAAGAAACTTGCAAATTGTATCATATGTCAATTTATTCTTAACATAATTGCACTTTTTGTCTCCAATTTTGTACTTTTTGGCAAATTTTACACTCATTTTTTTTGTGTGAATCTTATCTCTAAATTTTTTATTTCTTCAAAAAAATTTCTCCGAACTTTAGTGTTTATTAGTAGACAAATAACAGGGAATAAAATTTGTAAAATTATTAAAAGTTAGGGATAAAATAGGTCAAATTAATTTATTAGAGTAAAATTCACAAAAAATTTAAAAATTGAGGGTAAAAAATAAAATTAAGCCTAATTATTAAAATAAAAATCAAACACATAATAAAAAATTAACTATATTATGGAAACTAGCTTTTATGAAGGATATGTTTTAAAGAAAAAGAAAACAAACTGGCAGGAATGCAAAAAGTAAAAAGGAGGAATGTAAATAACATAGCCCAAATGAAAATGTGTCATCCAAACCCATTTCATACTTACTGAATATTGCTTTTGGATTACGGTCCATCTTCCTAATTGGCAACATTTATTTGTTCAATGGGATGTAATCATCCAAAAAAAGAGAAATCATCAAATCAAGCTGATATCATCAATCTGAATGGATAGATATATTTGTTTATATTGAGTACATTTGAGGCCGAAAAATCTCAGCCAAACCACAAATCACTCATCAATGAGGAGAAAAAAGTGATTGAAAAGTTGGCTTTTGACTTATGAGAAACATATACTGTTTTAATTCATTGTATTATTTAAAGGAGGCAACCAAAAGTGAATTACAATCATGAACCAGTTTTTGGTTTTCTATATGCAAGAACTTTGCAAAAACACCAACTAATGGTGCAGTATTATATGTGCATGCCTCAGTCTGCATAAAATTGTTCCTTCGATCCTCAAAATTGTCTTTCCCATCAGGCCCTCCAACCAAAGCCCCAACCAGAACATTAGGATTAGGTGCCTGGCTACCATACCAATTATCATACCCTTGAGTACACCCTATGAACCCTTTATTCTTTTTGTATGACACAATGGATGCCCCTCTATGGTGCACCCTTTTAGGGTAGTTAGGACCATACCCAACTAAATAGCTCATGTTCATTGGGTTGGACCCCAAAATGTAGTCAACCTGTGACTTTGCAAAATTAAGAATTTCTTCATGGTCCACTGTGCCGCCATGGCAATTTAGCTTTTGATTTGTGTTTTGAAGGAAATCAGAGTATATTGAGAGCAGAAATGCTGCTGTTGAAACGTATTGCATGTTGTTCCACTGCCGGACATAGATTAATCCAGCTGGGGTTCGTTTCACGTTATTGCTATCATTATTTTTGTTGAGACATGAGCAAATATAGTACTCTGCTTTCGATTTGTATTGTTCAAGTATATCCCTATGCTTCTTGTGTTTTTCTTCCCTTAAGAACTGCAAAAGCAGATGAAACTGTAGTTAGATTGCATATACTTGCTGCATATGAAGCACTGATAGTTCAATTTGTTTCACTTATCCGTATTCAATATATATCCGATATGATATATTCTATACTGATACAGTTTTGGATACTTCACCTGATACATATCAGTGATGTATTCAAGTTTCCTAAATATTATTAAATATTATGAAAGAATTGTCATATATTATTAAATATTTAACAGATACGTCATCATTTAACTTTATTTAATTGAAGATATTTAAAATAAAACTTTTCAAATATCATAAAACAGATGCGAAAGAAAAATTTATCAGAAATTAAAAATAAAATTCAAATATGTATAAAAAATCAAAGACATATTTGAACGTATTATAAAAACAAAAAAGGTAATTTGCATATTTATAATTTTAAAACTTTTTCAAACTATAGTCGTAAACATTCCAAATAAAATTTAAAATAAAAATAAACACTTATTTGATTATGAGTTGATAAATGCTAGGAATATACATCCATTGATGAATTAAAAAAATAACTCATATGGGCATAAAGAGAAAGATGTATATTGGTTAAGTTTGTCCAAAAGTCTTGTAACATAGAAACCTGCACAGCCTGACTTCCGTCACACATGTTTTACCCAAATAAAATAAGATAAAAAAACTTCCGTTACACATTAAATATTTTGAAGGGCAGTTTTAATATGAACAACCCCAAAAAAAGGTGCGTCAAAACTCAAAAGTATCGTATGTAAACTTTGGGTTTAATCTAACCAAAAAAAAAAAAAACTTTGGATTTTTTTAAAATGAACTTAGATCCTTCTAAACTCACAAATTCCATCCCTCAACTTTTTTTCTTTTTATGAATTTGATTTGTAGTTTTACATCATCTATTTTTTTTCATGAAAAGTTCATCTATTAACTTAACATTAATATTTTAACAGAAACACTGACGTGACATTTTAATGCAATACACATATGTAAGACTCACTACAAAATATGAGCCTCATTCTCCATGGTCTCATTCTCAAAATAATGAAACTCACATGATTTTCAACCAATAAGAAAAATGTGTTGAAAAAATATTAGCAAAAAAACATTACTGACACTCCTTAAAAGTATATAAACATTTAATTTTTCAATATTATAAATGTGAAACACTTTAACATTCTATCTTTTTTTCCTTCCATTTTTAACATATGATTAATTCCTAACAAAATGCATCGATATCGTGACCTAAATTAGTTTCTAAAAATGTTAGCCGACGAAAGGCTGCCCTACCTCATAACTTATTTGCTAATATTTGTTAAAAGGGGGAAAAAAAAAGGGAGGGAGAGTGTACTGAGGTGTTTAAGGCTCTCTTACTTCACGTCTCTAACATTCGGCTCAACCATAAGCCATATACCACTTTAATTGCGCTGTGTTGCAAAGCTAAAGCACTAACTGCACATGGCCTTGTGCTTGGGTACCCTTTTTAATTCTTATGTCTTTAATACCCCTAGATAATAATACTAGTATATTAGTATACCTTAATTCGTGCATACTCCATGAATGACCTTTAAAATAAAGTACCAAGATTTAACCCACCATCATTTTCATGTTAGAAAAGCAAAATCTAGATAAAGTTGGATAGATATTAAAGAGCTACTCACATGGGCGAAGAAAAAAATCAAAAAGGAGTTTGAAACAATGAAACCTAAATAAAATGAAAACACACTAAAGGATCCTATATTTGATTGAGGCTTGAGCTCTTTGAAGGCCATTATTAGGAACAAAATGTTATTAGCATAAGAGAGTGTAGTAAGTGGAAAAGGATGAAGAAAGAAGAAAAAAGGAAGATAAGAAAGATAATAGATTTGAATTTCTTTAAAATGATATTTTTAAAATAAAACTAATAATATTCATTGAAAAAAAAAAAGAAGAAAAGTTAACCTTAGAGACCATGAGTTGAAGACCAGCATACTTAACGTCCCAGCTGAATTCTGAAATGGACCAACCAGTGCCACCAAAGGTATGCGCATTGGAAATAACGTACTCAAGATACATTTTGTTGTCGGTGGCCTTGTACAGCCACGTGGCAGCCCACAACAACTCATCCATGTATCCACTCACCGACGCATAGTAGCTCTTTACCACTCCCACACTAGCATCATAATTTCCCCTATACTTGTCCCCGAACTCAAACAACTACAAAAACACACAATAAATGTTTTCATTTCAACAATACTTCTTCGAAAATGCTAATAAATGTCCTAAGACAAAACACCATTAAAAGAAGAAGAAAATAAAACATTAGGAAGTCTAATAGTCCATTCAATTGTGATATCTAATAGTGTAATCTTTATTTAAAATTTTTCTATTTATTAGTTTCTTAATCAATATCTTAACCAAGCCTATTAATTAGCCTTAATTTCTCATATACTTTTCAAAATAAAATCTCAGTCAGCCTAATTATTAGTTTTCAAATTGAGATTGTCACACAAAAGTTGCTACTACAGACAATTACTATTAATCATGCAGCTTGTCAAAGCCAATAAAAAAAAAAAAAGCACAATCAATCATACTTTTAATTAGGACACAAAGCATTGGCTAATGACTCACCTGCAGGGCATGGTGTAGAAGCAAGTGAGAGTAATGTGGGTTGGTTTTCCTGAACACAACGGAAGCAGCTGCCATGGCTGCTGCAGTCTCTCCGGCCAGATCTGAACCAGGATTGTTCTCATCTATCTTAAATGCTCGCCGTGAAGTTGTCATGTCCTCTGGGCGTTGCCAACAATAATGGTCAGTGTCACCATCACCCACCTGGAAAAAAAAAGTATCTCATTAATTTAAGAATTCCATTCAATCTCTTCAACCAATGCCTCTAAGTAATTAAAACAGTGAGAATAATGAATTGGATTGATTGAATTAGATAATTGCTATGGTAGTCTGAGAAATCTAAGTTTTTGGTACACTTAATTTTGTAATTTAATACTAATAGTGGAAAGAATTTGGACACATTGAGAAAGGCCTTCTGGAGAACACCACCACTTAAAACTCTTGAAATTTCTTGTAGTTAGTGTACCTCAGCCCATAGGACATTTGGGCTAGTGTGAGCTTTGATGAAATAATCAGTGCCCCATTTGATTGCCTCCAATGCGTGTTCTAGTTCACCTGCATCTTCAATTTGTTGCCTATACTCTATGGCACTCCATGAGAGCATTGTGATGGTGAATGCCATTGGTAAACCGAATTTCACATGATCCCCTGCATCATAATACCCTCCCACCAAGTCCACCTACACAAACCAAAAAGAAAGAAAAAAAAGTTTTGATTTTGAAAGGGAATTGGCATGCCAAGAGAGTAAAAGACAAGAATTTGATGAGTTGGGTCATGTGGGTATTATTGAGAATTTGGACCTACCCCTTCTTCTAGGCCATCAGTGAGGCCAGAATGGTCACGCCAAGTGACACGCTGATTATAGGGTATCCTCCCAGAGCGTTGTGCTTCAAAGTAGAGAAGACTCTTTGAAAGGGCATCAGCATAATCAAAAGCTTGGGTGGTGGTAGTGAAGAAGGTGAAGATGAAGAAGATAATAAGACAACAATGTTGTACTAGCATGGGGATGTTGGAGGTTCCAAAATGGTGTTTCTTATGTGGTTCCATTGCCCCCCTTCCCTCCTAAAAAAGTTTCTAGGAGTGAAGGGAAATTGGAAGAAAAAAAAAAAAAAAGTGAAGTCTCACCACACTACACCAAACCACCACAAGTGAAGGGTTTGAATTGTCTTTTAAAAGCCTGAGATGTGCCTACGATGTATCTAAAATAGGCAGGGATCATTTTGGGGGAGAGCCCCACAAAATGAGAACGTGAAACTCACACCACCACTTTACTTGTTTTCTTGCACACAAGGGTGAATTTTGCATCACTTGGATGTCCATCTGCGTGGCAAATAAGGAAAACACCCTGCTATGTTGACTCTTGTTAAAATTCCACTGTGATTTCAAGGCACCTATTCTCTCCATTTATTACAAGAACCGTTTTTTACTTGTGACTTATTGCAGGAACCTTGCATGTGTAGCTTGCAACTCTTTTCATCAGTTTCAAATCAGTTACAACAACAGCAGTAATAATAATAATAATAATAATAATAATAATAATAATAATAGTAATAATATAATTAAAAGATGATGCTATTAAGTCAAAAGATTAATTTCTCTTATTTAATAGTTTCTATTAAATAATTTTAATTGTTTAAAGAAATATTACATACTTCTTTTATATAATAAATATTGTGTTTTATGTACTCTCAATCAATAAAAAGTACCATTTCATGTGTAACTTTTAAAATATTCATAATAAAAATTAACAAATTTATTATATTTAATAATTTATTAATAGATGATAGTGTAAAAAAATTATTATCACTACATGCTAAATAAATTCATAAAATTTTATTTCAAATATTAGCATTTTTTAACTAGTATATTCTCAGAAGTTTTATTATTCAATCTTTAATAACGGGGTAAAAGTGTTCAAGGTACAGGTCAAAAGCATTCAATACACTTATTAAATATATTATATTACTTATAAATACTACACGTTATTTGCGTTTTTAATATATTAAATGTAAAATGTATTTATTTAATATTTCTACAAAACAAATTCAAAGACATGAATAAAAAAAATATTTTGATTATTCAATGTTGTAATTAATGGCATTAATGGATGCATATCTAATAATAATAAATGAATTATTCAATTCTCTTTGTGTTTATTTTGTCATGATAAATCGAATTTACACAAACCTGTCGTTACTGTACCAACTCCAAAGAGTTTGAATTGTTTAAGTCTCTACGACTTGCTTTCGGTAGAAGATTATTTTCAGAAAATAATAAAAAATTAAAAAAATCCTTAAATTCTTAAAAAAAATTAAAAGTGCAATTAACTTTTAAAATAAAATTGAACAATATCCGTTGAGAGGATCCATCTCTCTCACCTGATCACACACCTTTAATGGGAATTTTAGTGCCTACATTATTTTTATTTTAAATTAAAATTTCTTGTAGAACAGGTATTATATAACTATCTAAATGGCATATTTGTGATATGCATGGCTGTATTTTGCACAGCATGGAAGTTGTAAATTAGAAAACTCGTAAACTAATTGGAGTCTTGGAGAATGCCAAGCTAAGGAATTCAGGGTTGCTAAGTAGGCTCCATAAATGTTGCATTGTGCATGCAGAGGGTGGTCTATTTCTTATCTTTGTAAATAGTAAACACATGCCAATGTGCACAAATTTTAAGCTGAGCAAAAAATGGTTCTTTTATGGCTAAAGTTGGTCAATTTCTTATATCAAAAGCGATTTGCCTGCCATTAAGAGATAACGTTTGGCAGTCCTTGGTTCAGGCAAAAACTAGAAGTTTGAAAATTATTTTGGAAGAAGCAAGGAGGGTATGGTGCGCGTGCCCATAATGTGTGCGACGCAAGTTTCATCCACATACAATATGTTGTTTAATCATTATTAATATATGTTGGTCCTCTAGCTCTTCCCTCTCTTTTTTTCTTTTGCTCGAATTTTTTATATATATGATCGGCAAGGGTTCACTAATGATATGATAATGATTATAACCATGTTAGTTTCTGTTATACACCATGTTTCTACATGAGTATGAGTCTATGAGAACTTTGCCCCATCTTTTTGCGCACCTTTATTTCGTCTGCAATACGATACAACCACTAAGGCGAGAGAGGAACAAAATCACAAACAACTTTAACTATAGTCTATAACGATATTGTAGTACTTATTGCAGTCACTAAAAAATTAACCAGTTATTTTCTTTTGTTTTTTTCAATCTACATTATCAGAAAAATTTGAGAGTAAATTATTAAATTTGTCTTTGAAACTGAGGTGCTAACGAGTTAGTTTTTGAAAGACAAAAATTACAGAAAAATCTCTAAAATTATATTTTCTCACCAAGTTAGTCCTTCCATTATTTATTGTTAGTAAGTCCAACAACAGATGAATAGTTATATCTATGTTAATGTTAAATTATCTTATCTATATTTTTTTGTCCTTTTTAAAATTACCAGTGCAAGTTTTTTAAAAAATTGTATAGCTAAAAAATTCTACAGGGTACGTAGAACAAGGAAAAAGAGGAAAGTTTCTTGGGTTAAAAGTGAAGATGTGTATAAAAAAGAGTGCAAGGGTGGTCTTAGGATTAAATTAAAATCTCTCTTGGTTCAATTTAAAACTTAAAAGGTGGCAATTTTTGGTTGAAAAAAAAAAGGATCGTGGCTTGAAGTTCTCAAAGTTGTATATGCATATTAAATTGCATATAGTTGGATGGTGACTACTTTAGATCAACTTCATTGTAGTGGAAGGATATTAATTTGTTTCACTAGGAGGTGTTCGAGTGTGGGAGAAGATTGATTTTTGAAGTCATTTGATAAATGGTTATTAGGTAATGAGTGATTTTATTTACAAGCAAGATTAGATAATGAGTTGTCTATTCATAAAAATAAAAATAAAAAGATAATGAGTTGTCTATCCAATTCATTAGAGAGATAAAGGGTATATTTTGATCAGATTTGAATGAAGGAGTTATTCCCAAGATTGTTTTTGGTGTTAGAATGTAAGGCATTGTCTTAAATATATGTCTCTTAAAAAACTCTCATAAAAATTATTATATTAACTCAATTGATTTTAGAGTTTATGAATTTAGTTGTTTTAACTTTCTATTTTTCTTTTTCAAAATAATTTACTATTTTGAAATTTCAAAGTCTAATTGTTTTCCCTCAAATACTAGTATACTCTTATATAATACTACTCACTGCTAGTAATGTAAGTATCAAAGATAAGATAGTATTAAATAAGAATATTTTAGTAAAAAAAATATAACAATATTTTACTATATTAAGTATTTCTTAATTTTATGGGCATTAACCTTAATTAAACAACTAAAAATATGAGATGGAGGAAGTAATTTAAAATAATACTTAATGATTTTTTCGTTCCTAAACTATAGACATTTTAGCATTTTAGTATTATTTTAAAACTGTTGATATTTTATGAATCTAAGATTAAATTTACAACTTTTTTTTTTCAATTATATCTTTGTTTACAATTAGTCATGCATTAAATTTTTATTGCTGTCTAAGATAGGCACATGTATCCAAGCCGATAACACTAATCATTCATCAATAAGAATGTCCATCTAGCATATATAGTCTCTAGACTCTTTCCTATTGAAATATTAATTACTAATGGTGGTTTTAGTAACATGATTAAATAAGAATATTTTAATCAAAAATATATTCTATCAATTAATATTTTTTTAATGAGGATACACTAACTTTGACCATCTACTAATACTATAGTTTGAGAACGGAAGAACAAATATTAACAACTTAAATTTTCATTAATAAAAAAAAATAAAGTTAAATCCAATGTATTCCCGCGTAATCCGAAAGGAAAGATAAGAATGAGCGCGCATAAAATGTCTAGGAACAAACACGAAGCTCATGATGATTCTTAATTACACCAATCAACTCAAGATTAGGGGTAACAGCACGAGAAACATAATAATTACTCTCCAATTGATAAAAAGTAACATAATAATTGCATTTCAAAGGTTATTGGCCATGTTCCTGAAAATAAAACTAGTAAGTGAACAGCATTACCCCTGGTGTACAAATTAACAGAGTAAGTTTCGAAAGATTTTAATATGGAGAAAATCTAGATAGAGTCCTGTAATTCCTCAAGATTTAAATATAAATAAAATTAATGAATATTTATGTTAATTAAGAAATTTAATTAATATTATTAAAATCTATTAATTACATTTAATTTTAAAAAAATCCTTTAATAGAATTTGATATTAAGAATAAAAAAGAGACATTAAAATAGAATCTCAATTAATTGAAGGATGTTTTTGAGTTGTATTATTAAATAAAATAAAAGTAGTGAAAATTTGTTTATATTTGAGTAAAAAAAAATTATTACTTATATTTAAGTTCAGAGAAAGTAGCTAATTTTAATATTTTACTAATATTTTAACATG
>PYAF01000356.1:673218-697687 GCA_007407185.1 Glycine tomentella
CCACGGGACCGTGCTCGCGGGAGAAGCCGCAGCCGAACTGCAGTCTGTCGATGTTGTTGTCACCGACGACGTAGCAGAGGCCGTGGAAGGAGGCGGAGGCGGAGGCAGCGATTGAGGACGCGGGGGGTTTGCAGAGAAAGGGAAGAGAGAAGGTAGCGTTTTTTATTTTTAACATTTTAACAGAAAAAAAAAAAAAAAACATAAAACCCAAAATTTAATGACCGCACGTGCGGTCATGTGCCCCACCGTGGGTCCGCCTATGTATATATATATATATATGACAAAGGGGTTAGAATGTGTGGATTTGTATAGTTTTTGATGAGGTTAGGAGCTATGGTTATCCTCTTAAAAAAAGGAGCTATGGTTGATTATAGTGATATCTTGATAGGCTGTATTAAATATATGGACTATGGTGTCTGCCTAATGCGTTAATAATTCTATAATTGAACCTTCACCAACCTTCACCAACTCTTTTGATTCCCATTCTTGTAAAGGACAGAATGAATTTCGAATTATAAAAGAATGCGTTTGGATTTATAAAAGGTGGGAAAAAAATGAAACCCAATTCTATCTTTATCGACTTATATAGGGTTTAGGAACAGTTTTTGGGATACCCATCTCAAACTTTTTAAAAATTTATTTATTCATACATTTTAAATAATTACAGATTAATTATTAATTACATTTTAATTCAAACAATATTTATAAAAATTAATAAAGAATTGTTGTAAGAATATTTAAGAATTATATTATATTTTTATTCTAATGCAAAATTTTTAGTTTTATTATTTAATTAGTATTATAATTATAATATTATTTAGTTAATTATTAAAATAATTATTCTTTATTTTAATAATGATAAAATATTAAAATAATTACATTAGGAACAGAAAAAGAAGCTGCATCATGAAGCAGCAAGAAAGAAATAAAAACAGGAGGCTCTGGAAGAGTCTTAAACAAATACGAGAGGGACAAGACACTGCTAGCTAACTTATCAGCGACACTTGAATCCTTTGAACACATACTGGAACATGCACCCCACTGGGAGACGCAACAGCCTTTTGATTTCTTGGACAATGATACCAAAAAAATTATATATATATATTAATAGAATTACATAATATCTGTGTGTATATATATATATATATATATATATATATACACATTAATAGAATTATATATAAATGTATAATTATATTATTAATAATTACAAATATATGCATAGTAGGGTAAGAGTGACATACCAAATGCCGACTCCACTTTTCTGAATCGGATAAAACCCAAATCCAATTCCGATCAAATAAAATCTCATGGATTGATGTTTTTATTGCCATGCCCATTTTGAAATCCTAAGTTGAAAATTTAACGATTCCACGCATCTGATGACGATGGAAACAGAGTTATTCACTCACAAAAGGTACCATTTCGACCAACATTATTATGCATCTCAATGGGTGCCGTACAGTCCCATCAGGGGACCATAGTGACGCACAGTGCTTCGCTGGTTTCCCCAGTAAGGACACTTCAACTTCATAGTCGAATATCAATGACCCCACTTGGGAATTTGTGGGCCCCCACACTTTCCTATTCAAGTATTCATACACGGTTATTAAGGACTAGTTTCGTAAACCACGTCGAATTTCAAAACCAAAAAATAATAACTAGCTTATCGATCACAATTGAGGGTGTTATGTTACACTTCCACGCACACTTCACTCTCCATTATTTGACTAATAAATATTTATGCTTTTTTTTTTTCCACTTTATTGTTGCACTTTACTTTGTTGAGAATTCTTCTTCACCTTCTTCCTCATCATCCTTTCCTTTTTGTTCTTTCGATACCTCTTTGTTTCTCTTCTGAAGCTACAACAATGGCAGACATTACCCATCTCCCTATGGAACAGCTTCAGGACCTTGAATGCTGCTTAGACTCTAATCCTCCTTGGGGTATGATGCTCTCTCTCCCTAATTTTTTTTTCTCTCTTATTATAATCTACGAGTTTTTTCTATTCCTTTTCATCATTTTCTGTTGCCATCTGACGAAACAAGGGTGCCTTTCCTTTTATAAGCAAAAAAAGGGTGCTTGTTAAATATTTGGATTTCAACTTAATGATCATTAGGGGGTAAAATTAAAGAAAGAGGAAGCTTGCCCGTTTTGTAGTTTCTCCAACTTTAGTTACAAACCCATATGGATGAAATGATAGAAAGCTTTTTTCTTTTTTGTCTTGAAGCCATTGCATGAGCTGGGTTTTCTTCCATTTGGTTTGTTATTTTTGTACGCGTTACTCCAAAAGTTTGAGACTAGGCTATATTACTTTGTTTCTGGTTATATGGATTAAAAAGTTGAGATTTTTATGCTATTTTAGATAGAGTGCGACTTTGAATCTTGAACTTTTCTGTTTTAGTCTTTTTCTACTTGGGTTAGTTTTTAATTTAAACATAAAATGTGTATTATAATTTAAAACATTCTGGTTTTTTAAATAGATATATAGAATTTCTGTTTCTCATCATCATTTTAACATGTCCTTTAGCGCTGTGAGATAGTGATCACTATTTCTAAGAAGGCTTGCAATCATGAGTCATGACCATTAAATTGTAATTACCACTTTACCCTACTTCTTCTGGCCTGGTTAATGAAAAAAAAAATTATACTTATTAATGACGTTAGATTCAGAATAAGTGGTCCTACATATTAATTTATGAAATTGTTGCTACGAACTACAAAGCACCTACTCTGATTAAATTTTATGTTAAAAAAAATCTCGGCCTTACATGTTAAATTCATGCACTTTTTATTCGTTTCGTTCGTAATAGCGTGACTCTATACATATATCAACATGACAAAACTTTAAATTAAGAATGAATAAAAACAAAGTTGTGAAGCCTTTCAATTTTCATATGATAATGACTCACAAGAATAATACTAAGGGAAAGGGATCATTTCGCCGTGCAATCTTAACATAAAAAAACCCATGATAAGAAATTCTTAAAAAGTTAAAATAACAAGTTAAGTTCTATGGTAATGGGGACGAGATATAAGTTTGGTTTAGTGGTGAATGGAGTAAGAAATGGGGGGAAAGGTGATGGTACCGAGCAATCATACAACAATCGAGAAAACAGAAAGAGAGAAAGGAAAGAAAAATAACACACAATGTTTATCCTGATTCACCCAATGTGAGCTACATCCAGTTATTCTCTATATTTTCTTCACACACTCGTTACAATGCACTTAGATTACGAGAAAATATATAGGCTTAGAAATCCTAAGTACAATATCTTTTATGATATCTACCAGAGCGATTGACCTGAAATTATCATGCATTCCTTACTATGTGACTTGCTTTAGTGCGAAGCTAATGCTCTAATATTCCCACCTAAGGCTGCCTCTAGAACCTCCTAGTACTCAAACATTTTTTCGTTTTGTAAAAATTTGGCATAACAAGGTCAAATGAAAATTTAACATAAAAGAATCTATGCCCAAGATACACACAAATTTGGCATAAAGTTCTTGGTTTCTTGTATTCTAATCAATGGTTTGATTTGCTCCAAGTAATTTTGAGTTTTCAGTTGTTGTGATCTACTTTAGCAGTGCAATTTAGACTGTGAGGTGGGATATTAATGTTTCCAATTTCCTTTACATTCTCTTTCTTATTGGCTCATTGTGAATACCTTGTCTTGCAGCTGAAGCTATCCTACTAGCATTTCAAAATTATATATTGATGCTGGGAACAAGTGTGATGATTCTGTCATGGATTGTTCATGCCATGGGAGGAAGTGATGTATGCTGAATTTCTGCTTGTTTGTAAAACAATTGTTGCCTTTATCACACATTTATTGCTTATATTTACTTGTTGGTGTTTTGGTTCTGATATAACCAGGGTGACAAGGCACGGGTAATACAGACTCTGCTTTTTGTAGCTGGCATTAACACACTTCTCCAAACGCTTTTTGGAACCAGATTGCCTACAGTTGTTGGAGGAGGTTCATCTGCGTATATATATCCAATTGCTTATATCATCACTGACTTGCAACAAATTAGTGACTCTCAAGAAGTAAGTTTCCTCATTCCATTTCTTCATCACCAGTAGTTTGAGAGCACATTAAACTATACATTGTTTTTTTTTTTTTTTTTTTTTATTTGTAACATTTAATAACCATTTGCAATGATAATCCTTTGTCCTCCGTTGATTTTGGAACCTTGCATACCTATATGTAACTATAAGCACTGAATCTTCTATGCGAGCTTTTAGACTCACAACAATCCTAAACATATAACCAAGGATTTATTATTTTGGACAAAATTCAACGATTGTTCTTGAGTGAAACACACTGGGATTTTAGTTGTAGATATGCTAATTATTGATCACCAGGAAAATCAATATTTAGTTTTTACCAACTTTGCTCTATCCATATGAAGTTTAAAATGAGAATCCACTGGTTTTCTGTCAAATGGTAATAGGTTAGCCCCAGATTATAAAATTCAAATTTAGTGTTAAGAAAAATGCTAGCGGCATACCTTTTGACATGCTCTTTCTAGCACACACTATATAATAGTTTGAAATTTATTGGGATTCACGAAATCTTATGGATCCTATGCCTTATTCAATGAGTTATGAGTCTCACATGATTTTGTGAGTCTCAGTAAATTTCAACCAATAATAGTATGTTCTACTTACTAGCATTCCTCATAGCATATAATACTTTTGCTATCATTTATGATTTAAACTTCCGCTGAATATTTGGACTTTGTTTTGGATCGATGACATATAATTTGGGGATTGGTAGGAGATCAATAATAAAAAGGGTGTACACCAGTTGAAACAGGCAGCACAGAGGATTTTACCATCTTTAATTGAATGTATTTCATTGGTCAGTATTGGTTAGGAGCAGTTAGAATGGGAGGGGGAGGTTAAATAGGAGTAGAAGGGAAAGAATGAGGTTGGAATGAAATTAAGGTTGGAAGAGGGGAGAACATTTGGCTATCTCGAATACCCTGTGGACTAATACATTGTATTTCATCTTCTTCTATATCACATTGATCAGAGTAAAAGCCTACTGAATAATACATCCAACTGTTCTTTGTTGATCACTATATTTTCCTCTGTACTGATTTGGTTCTTATCAGTTGGTGTCAAAGCTTTCCACCATGTCTCTCAGCTGCAAACAAGCGACTCAGGTAGTGACATCAGCATTGCAGTGTTGTTCTAGGACTAGTACACTGCCAGCCCGAATGGGTTCTGGGACTGTGGAGCGTGGTGGGATGTTATGATCCAATTGCAAGATATGGGACTTGAGGCCACATTGGAAGTATGGAATTTTATTAGGAGGTTTATAAGGCCTTAGGCTCTCTAATTACAATTACTAGCTTTTGTTGTGTGATTCTCATAAGGTTCTTATTAGGGAGCAACATAAGTTATATAAACTTTCTTAGAAACACAGTTAGATTTCTTTCTTATTTTTGGTTTAAGAGATCTTTCCATGTGATTGGTTTGCAGAGATTTATACAAACAATGCGAGCAATACAAGGAGCTTTGATTGTAGCATCAAGTATTCAGATAATCTTGGGTTACAGCCAGGTCTGGGGACTCTTTTCAAGGTATACTAGTATCATGTGACGTGTTTATGAGTTGACAATTTCTAATTATAATTTTGAAGCATTTTTGTTTTGTGGATCTTCTATCCAGATTTTTCAGTCCCCTTGGCATGGCACCTGTAGTTGGATTGGTTGGATTAGGATTATTTCAACGTGGATTCCCTGTGGTAGGTGTGGCTCAAATCTCCATCTTAATTTTCATGATCTCAACTAAAATTGTGACGAAATGGTCTTTCTATTGACAGTAATTTATTCTGAATGATGATAAATAATAATATTTAAGGAACTTATCTTGAATCCTATCTCCGAGTTGTCACCTATTTAAGTGAATCTAATTTTCAATGCTGAAATTTGATCCTTGTTTTCATTATATATGGATTGAGGGTTTTGTCTACTTTTCATCTTATGAATTATTTGGTAGCGGCATATGCTTAATTTGTATACAGATATTGGTGACATTTTCTGTAGAAAAATCCTTTCATTCAACATGGTAACGATATTTCTGAATTATTTGATAGTGGCATAATGCTTAAGTTGCATGCAAATATTGATGGCATTTTCTTCTTCAGAATCTTGTAATTGACCATGCTCACTATAGCTTGATGGATGCCATACGTTTCATAACATCATAAATTTACTCAATGTTCTTTATTATTTTCATTTTCAGTTGGGGGACTGTGTAGAAATTGGTATACCAATGCTGTTGTTGGTAATTGGTTTGTCACAAGTAAGTGCTATAACTAGAAAATTGTGGTTTGCATCAAATTATAATTCTTTCCCTAAGGCAAACAATTTTGCTATAAATTGCAGTATCTAAAGCACGTGAGACCATTTAGAGATATCCCTATATTTGAACGTTTTCCAGTGTTGATTTGTGTCCCATTTGTTTGGATCTATGCTGTTATCTTAACTGCCAGTGGAGCTTACCGACACAAGCCTGACATAACACAACATAGCTGTAGAACAGACAGAGCAAATCTGATATCAACTGCCCCATGGTACCTAAAAAACCTGTTCTAATTTCTGCTGATAGGTTCAAAGGTTTTGCTTATTTCTGAGGTTTTTTCTTCTTGTACTAGGTTCATGTTCCCATATCCTTTCCAATGGGGTCCACCTACATTTTCTGTTGGCCATTCATTTGCCATGATGTCAGCAGTTATTGTCTCAATGGTGGAGGTATCTATTTTCTTTCCTGATTTTGTTTTTATTTTTTCTGGTTGACTTCAGTCTCACCTGCAGAGTTAGTGTTTGTATGTTCTATAATGTCTTGACATCTTGACCATGAACTTGTGGCAGTCAACTGGTGCATACATGGCAGCCTCTCGGCTAGCAATTGCTACTCCACCTCCTGCATATGTATTAAGTCGAGGCATTGGTTGGCAGGTTAGTTACAAGGCACAAGTCATTTATTATTATTGAATTGCCTAGCTTATGCCTGTGTATTAATTTGAATAGTTTTAAGACTTCAATCCCATGACCAGTCATTAAAAGTTAAAAATATTGTAGAGGTTGATATGATTGAGAGATGGAACTGATTGTTTATTTTATCCAGGGGATTGGCGTCTTACTTGATGGTCTTTATGGAACAGCGATTGGTTCCACTGTTTCTGTGTAAGTCTAACTCTTCATTGAGTTTTAACTGCTTCAGCTTCTTGTGTATGATCCATGTATCTTTCTATAGTAGCTTGATGAGCATCATGGTTGTTTATTCTAGGGAAAATGTGGGACTCCTTGGACTAACCCGAGTTGGAAGTCGCAGAGTTGTTCAGATTTCTGCTGGCTTTATGATATTCTTCTCTATTTTAGGTTGGTAGAGACAAATCAAAGATGAGCCTGGATTACAATAGAAGTAAACCAGTTCCTCATCATGTTCTTCATGGAAATTGTTTTATACTATGATAAATTATAAACAAGAAAAGATAGTTCCACTTACCTGAGTTTTTTTTGTTTTCTTTTTCTGTCATCATCTGTAGGAAAATTTGGAGCTGTGTTTGCTTCTATACCCTTCCCAATATTTGCTGCACTATACTGTATTCTCTTTGGCCTTGTGGGTATGTCATGTAATCTGAACTGAGATTTGATTGCAATACATTTTCTCTTGTTCATCTATTTACAATTACTTTCCCTTGTTCACCAGCTTCAATTGGAATATCATTTCTTCAGTTCACAAACATGAACTCCATAAGAAATCTTATTATCATTGGACTCACACTTTTCCTTGGAATATCTGTTCCTCAATTTTTCAATCAATACTGGACTCCCTCACGACGTGGCCTTGTTCATACTAATGCTGGATGGGTGAGTTGTACTTTTCCTCAGCCATCTATATTATGCTTTATCAACTAACGTGTTACCATCATGTTATTTGTTTTTAGACTTCTTTCAAGAAATTTATACTTTCAATTTTTTTTTGATATGTAACCTAACCTGTTCTTTATACTTGTCAACATCAATAGACTTTTAGTAGTTTACTTGCTCTCAATGCAAAATTTTCATCTTTGCAGTTCAATGCATTCTTAAATACCTTATTCTCATCACCTCCAACAGTGGGTTTGATAGTGGCAGTGTTTCTTGACAACACTCTTGAGGTAGAAAGGTCAAAGAAAGATCGAGGGATGCCATGGTGGGTGAAGTTTAGAACATTCAAAGGAGATAATAGAAATGAAGAATTCTATACTTTGCCATTCAATCTCAATAGATTTTTCCCACCTACTTGATCTTAATGAAGATGATCAGGGTAGGTAAGATTTTGTTGGAGTTGCACATTCCAGCATTCATGAGTTAGGACTAACAAAAGCTACTTTTCCTTAACACTACCAACCAATTTTTTTGTGGACCGCATGTGAAATCTTGGTCCAACAGTGGATTCTAATGCATTTGGTCCATGATCCCTAGATGCAATAATTGCTACTTGCTAATGAGTAATGAGTTCTGTTCCAAGATTTTCATGCCTCAACAACAACTGAATTTAGTGAATTTACTGTATAGTTTTCTTTGTCCTTCTGATTTAGCATCTTTTTGTTTACGTACGATTCTTGATATTTCATTTGCAAACATTAATAGAAAGCAGAGCAGGCTTTGCATTTATTAGAGGTAAAAAAGGAAATTGCTGACTGAAAGGTGTTACAAGCCCAAATCGAAAAATAAAAAATGCTGATGCCTGGCTCCGAGGACAGTCTTTATTTTGCAACAAAATTACTCTCTGAAGTTGAGCTGGAATAATATGAAATGATGACTCTGACTGAAGCCTTGAATGCCACCACATGTTATGAAACGATTCCTCTGTCTAAAGCCTAGAATATTTTTTTGCTAGACATATTGTATAGGTTGATAGCCTTCAACATATATATATATATATATATATATATATATATATATTTTAATGTAGTCTACTTCCCTTCTTTTATTTAGAGGAGTGTGACTGTGTTATTAAGGGTTTGTTTGGTTCAAGAAAGTTGAAGGAAAGAAACGGAAAAGAAGGAAAGAGTATAATAAATTTAGATAATTTTTAGGTGGTTTGGTGGCAAGGTTGCCCAAGGGTATGATAATTAAAGTTTAAGCTTTTCGCCAAGCAATAAAATTTTGTTTTTTTTTTTATTATCAATTTTTAAAATCATAAAAAGTTATATATGTTAAGAAAAAGGTTTGACAAATAAATATTTTGTTATTTATCAATTACCAAATGGAGGAGGTATTATTTTATGATTTTTTTTTCTTCTGTTCTTTCGTCTTTCAATATTTCCAAGCAGTGTAAGGATGAAATGAAATGAGATAAAATGAATACAAAAATAAATATATGAAATTATGGTAAAGAGCTCAGTGCCCTGTTTGTTTCATGGTTTTTAGAACTGGTTGTTTTAGAAAAGAAAAACATGGTTGGTAAAAAATAGTTTCTGAAAACTGTTTTTAAAATTATTTTAGTTTTTAATGGGTGACACCACACCATTGTGATTCTCCTGTCAGAGCTCCCTTAAGTTCATGTTCTCATTCATGGTCATCTCGACATTTGCACCACCACTCCGATCATCATGGTCAATCCCTTCTACATTGCCACTAAAATCTCCAAGCATCTCAATGCTTCCAAGGCTAAAGTCGTCACCACCTACTCCATCCATTTCCACAAGCTCAAATTCGTGCAAACAAAATTTCTATTAAGGTTTAGTTTACATTGTGTTTGATTTACAAGATAGAAATAAAAGATTTTTTTTAAAATTAAAGTGTAGAAGATTTGAGATTCACATAATTTCTTTTCTATTTCACTTCTTTTTTTCCTCAACCAAACACATCCGTAGAATTTTCAAAATCAAATATATTTTTTTATATTTAGATTTTGAAAACTAAAAGTAATTTTTAAAAATAAAAATCAATCCCATCCAAAATATCTCAAGTTATTTTGGATTTTTATTGAGTTTCAAGTTATTCATGTTCTTTCTTGTACTTTACCATATTCCTTCACTTGTCACTAAAAATTAGTTTTTAAAATCTATAAAACAAAAACACAATCAAACACACCTTAAATAAAATTGGATTTTTATTTCATTTCATCTTAAAATACTGTATAAAATTAATTTGTTTCATTTTGAATATCCAAACAATCAAAATTAATGTCATTATGTCTCTTTTCATCATAGAGGCTATGAAACCCATATTAAATATTGTACTCTTCATATAATGTACCAATTCTCATTGAACTAAGCATTGGTAGGTAGATACCAACAATTTTTCCACTGCTTTGGCCTAATACCTACACAATCCAACTTACCAAAAAATATATACATATATATATATATATATATATATATATATATGGAACGTGACTCAATTCAAGATCACAATCAACCTAACTAATTAACTCAAATTGATTTAAATTATACTTATTTTATATTTATTTAGTTATGCAAAAATAAAAATAATATGGAACTAATGAAAAAAATCAATTATATGAATTTATTAATATAAAATATATTATTTAATATATATATATATATATATATATATACATACATTAATGCATGTTTGTGTGGTTTTTAATGCATTTTTATGAATCCAGTTTAACGAACTAATTATGAAATCGAATCTTGAATTATATTTAAGTTGGTTCCGTTCATTGCAAATTTGCAATCCTATGTAAAACCAATGTTCTCATAAATGCGTTTAGTGTGTGTTGAACCAATTTTTATTATTTTCAGCTTTTCACCCATACTTATATTTCAAGTTTTTTAAAGATGTGCAAAAATTCATTTGCAAGATATGGATATATACATGGGAGTTAAATATATAAATTCTAGGTATAAAATTTCCTAACTCGTAACTTCAACAATATATTGCAGACGAATTTATTGCCAATATACATAAACTCTTTTTTCAGTTGGATTAATTGTATTAACAATGTACGCTAAAATATTTAGGACTTCTTTTCTTTTAAGTTAAGAATATTACTGTAATTCACCTTTTAACTTTTTCTAGATAATAAAAAATTAATTTCTCATCCTCTTTCACGTTTTTGGAAACAGATCCCCTCTTTCCTATTTTTTCTTCGTCTTCTCCCACCCAACCACCCCTGTCAAGATCTCACTGGCTGCAACAGTATACACATTGCAAAAATTGTGCTCATAATAATATCTTATACAGTGAATCAGATCAATTGTTAACAAATGATACAATTTGGTGGAATTGTAAGTATTTTCAATTGTTACGCTGTGCTACATTAGAAAAGCATAATAAATTTCTCAATCTACTCCAATTGCAAAAACAAAAAACAAATTCTCATTTATTTTTATGGGTTGGTGGGATTTGGTTGAGAGAAATCACTATCAATGACTCCAAATATGTTGTTGCATAAGGTAAGTGGTACAAATAGAAGAGAAGGTCCCAGACCCCAGTCACTGAAGATAAACATTTTAATTTTTCAGTACGTGAATCAGAGTGTTAAATTGGTTGCAACACATCAATTCGAATCCACTCAAATTCTCATTTTATTCGTTCTCCGTTGTCGCTCTCAAACATGCTAGCGCATAAGTAGAACACCAAACGTGCAGATCGGCGTTGCAATGTGGCTCATGACACCATTAAAAACGATTGTTACGGAGGAGAGAAAATCGACTATTTTGTTTTTCTTTAACTAAATATCTAGAATTACGCACTCCAACTGAAAAGGAGTTATATGTATATCAGCGTGTGTGTATATATATATATAAAGAGATTAACTTATTCTAAAAGCAACTACTCTTTTAGTCTTTTAGAATTACTGTCATTATTATCATTTATTTTCTTAAAATATAATGATTATATTGAATAATTAATTTTAACTATTAAATTTCAAGAAAATATTAAGATAGAGTAACATTTTAAAATTATTTTTGGAATACATTATTCGTTCTTTTGCTCTCTCTTTACATATGAATTTGTTAACGTACATATTTCTATTTTTTATTATGAATACATTATTAAACTACATCATTAATATATTTTAAGATAATCTTTAATTATAATTTATTTTAATGCACTCATACTAAAAAATTTCATCATATTTTCTAGCTTTGTCTCTCTTCTCTATCACTATCCTATTTTAATCCACTCTTTTTCATTTGCTCTTACCAAATGGAATGTTATATTTTCGTCAAGTATCATATCATCAAGTGCTACATAAACAAAATTAAAATATCATAAAAAATGATACGGTCATCATTTAAAATAACAAGGACAATCTTAGATCATCTTTGTTGGTCATGGATAAGAAACAATTGGTAGTTCACAACATAAAACTTGATAGAGACTAGTTTTATTTTCAGGTGGCCGGTTTCATGGAAGGCTCCCTCACTTAGGCAAAAAAATATTTATTTGTTATTAAATTTTTAACATAAAAATGTGTTATGTCTCTCAAAATTTAGTTGAGCCAACCCTGCCCTTGGGTGGTTCAAAGTTAACTAATTAAGGTAGTGCTTGCAACCTCCATAGCAAACAAGTTGCTTGTGGAAGCATCTTACGTATGTGACCATAATGGTCACTTGTTGCAGCCTATGCTTCGTTTCTGGGAGAGTGTAATATGTTGCATGCTGAGCTTAGGGGTATGTTGTACGAAATAAAACATGTTTGGAAAAGGGGGATTCGTAATATCTTCAGAGTCTGACTCTTTAATTTAGGCGATCAATCTCCTCTAGAAATAAATCTCATGCATGCTATATATGCTTTGGCCCAGATCCACACCTCGTACAGAGAGAAGGGAGTTGTTTTTCAATGGGATCACATTTCTCATGAAGTAAATCAATGTGATGATGCCATGAGCCCATGACAAAGTTTGGTTTATATATTATCTACTAGTTATATATATATATATATATATTCTTGTTTTCAATGTTGTTCCAGATTTCATCTTCCTTTATTTTACTAAAATGTTAATATTAGTTTTGTTTTTTCCATCGTGGTTTTTGAGTTTGGGAAACTGCTAAGCTCCCTTTATTCAAAAAAAATAAAATCTCATCACACTTTGGATAACTTTGAACTCATATGACAAGGAGATCGAGATGACAAATAGAGGTGCCCTTCATGAAACCTTTCCGCGGCTACCAAGATGTTTGACTTCATTAGGTTACGAGTAAATATAAGCAAAATTGAGAGATAAAAGGATTAAATACTTCTATTTAAAATAGGGAGATTAAAATTACATATTGAGAAAAATAAGAGGATCAAATTTTAATTTTGGCCAACTTATTTCATATAATTGATTATATTTATAATTATTTGTTATTTTTCACAACTAATTAATCCAGGTAAAATTAGATAGATTTATCTCAAGGCGTACAAGTAAAATAAATATATTTTTAATTAGATATTTTAAGTTTCTGTTAATGTTTGTTGGCGCCATGGACCACTTCTATTTCCAGCCCAAGCATGATACAATGGCGCGCTAATGACATATTGTCGGTAAAACGTTTCGTAGCCATTTTTATTGTCGGTAAAAGAAATATTAATTGCCACCAAAAATCATTTTTGTCGTAGCGTAGCTAAACTCACCAAACACTTTGAGTTCAATCAATTACTTTATATATTTTCGGGTTTTTAATTCTTAACTTTTACCTTATAAACTTTCAGCCGACTTCTAAATTTTCAATTATATACGGGTTTCTTTTGTCAAATGTATCCTTAACTGTTAACTACATACCAAATAAGCAAATAGTGGATCCGAATACTCTACATTTGTATAAACAACTACACAAAATATAGGCCATAAAAAATGTTTTCTTCATATAATTTGAATGTAGAAAATATATTTACATTATATAAATTGGATGCAACGTTAGGAGTCAGAACTGTGCAATTTTTCTGGACTCCGGTGTACACTCTACATGTGATCCTAGTCCGTGCAAACCTTCATTTTTAATAAAAAGGAGAAGAGAGTTTAACTCAGTTCCCTTCCAAAATTACGTTGTACTTGCTGGGAATAATTAAGGACAAAGAATGGCATAAGATCCATGTTTGCCTCTAATAAAACGTGGTGAAAAGATTTATATAAGGAAGCGCGTTATCAGCACTCCCAGAAGATTAAACCAGTTGAAGATGGCTGCATCCTCCCTCTTCAAACTTCTCCTATCATCAATCATGCTTTGCACTATGTTGCAGCCATACACACATGCTCTTAGAAAGGCAAGTATCTAATACAGTTGTCTGTGTTTAATTTCACATAACTTCAACTACAAAATTCACATTTTGCTGTTGGATATACTATTTTTCACATATTTATGCTTTGATTTGATTCTCTTTAGCAGACCTACATTGTATACTTGGGAGAGCATTCTCATGGTCCAAGTCCTTCACTTCACGATCTTGAGTCAGCCACAAATTCCCATTTTGATTTACTGGCAACAGTCTTAGGAAGGTATATATAAAATCTAGTGTATTAGTTCGAATTCTAACTATAGTATGTAAAGAAAAATTGGTTGGAAGAGACCAAATAACCTTTGCCTACCTTTTAAATCTTTGAAGGAGATTTGTCTCAGTGAAAAAGCTAACATACTTTGACACCATAAATCACCAAGACACAATTTTACTGTTTTGTCTGAGTCCTCTACCTGGACTCGCTCTCATTCCATGCAATCCTATGGTATAAAAAAAAATATTTATTCTGTGACGCTAACTAGTTGATGACTAAAATATTTTTGTTTGTTTATTATTTTCATAGCCATGAGAAAGCAAAGGAAGCAGTCATGTACTCGTACAATAAGCACATCAATGGCTTTGCAGCACTACTTGAAGAGGAAGAGGCGTCAGAGATTGGAAGTGAGCTAATAAATGATTACCATGGTTTCTTTTAGATCTTCGGTATATATAAATTATAACTACGCATTTTGATGCTGTACGCATATATGTGTTTGGATCTATTGGTGCAGAAAAGGCAAGTGTAATTTCTGTTTTCTTGAGCAAAGAGTATAAATTGCATACTACCAGGTCATGGGACTTTCTTGGGCTGGAAAAATATGGAGGAATTCCTGCAGAATCCGCTTGGTGGAACGGAAACTTCGGCGAAAATACAATCATTGCTAATTTTGATTCAGGTACACTAAACTTTTAGTTGCTCTTAATACAAGAGATTTGGGATATGGCATATCTAAACTGAGTTTGTTTCTTAGATAAGGAAGAGTTTATCAACATGTTTTTCTATAACTTTTTCTGACACATTATTTATTTTTGGGCCAAAGAAAGAATGTAATGGATCGGAAGATGTGTTATTCCATTTCTATTGCCTTTAATTTTATATTTTTTCCTATCAACAATATATATTCCTTTTTTTTGTGCTGAATTAATTAATAATGTTACCAATTACTATCTGAAAATATTTATTTATTTTTATATATTTTAAGACATCAAGTATATTTATTTTTTATAATAATAAGAACGTATCATAAAAAGATATAAAATTATTTTTAATTTGAACATTTTTTACATCTTAATCTTTATATTTATTTTGTTTTTCTTTATTTCTTTCTTCCTTTTCGTCATATCAATTATCTCAATCTCACTTTTTTCTTCCTCCACACTTCAAAAGTATACACACACTTTTTTAAGATGTGAAAAAAATGATTTTTCATTTAATATAAAGTACTTTATAATTTTAATTCATTAAATTTCAAGAACAGATATACTTCTAGCTATTTATATACTTTAGAAATGATCTCTTTAATTTGGTATGGTTGGAAGTGAATTACTGACTCTTTACTTGTTGCACAGGCGTTTGGCCCGAACACATAAGTTTCAACGACAATGGATACAGTCCCGTGCCATCAAAGTGGCGTGGGAACGGGGTCTGTCAGATTGACCATTTTAGACCTTCAAACAAAACATTCTGTAACAGGTCATTTTATACATTTTTTGTCTGTCTCTTTAATCTCAATAACCAGTGTCTCTAAAGACATGTCAAATGAAACACTTATATAGAGATATATAACTTTGTATCTTTTATCATACAAAAAAAAAAAAAAAACTTTGAATCTTTGATTAATTATGTGCAGTTTTAAAATGTTAATAAAGTTAGTGTAATCTGAGTAGTTTGTAAGAATTTATAAATTCAAACCTCTAAATCTACTAAATAAATACATAAAAATTAATTAAAAACATTTGTAAGCAAATGAAAAAGTTCCTTAGCATATGTGACAGTACATGCATAAAGCAGGCACATTTGTGTGTGCATCAGCATGTGACAGTATGTATGTGTGTATATATATATATATATATATATATATATATATACATGAAGCCCAATATGCACTTTCTATTTCCTCTGACTTTTGCGGATCTGTTTTATATAAGCATTTTATATGTTGGTGTGTTAAATACACCAAGAAAAAGAAATATAGATAATACACAGCTATGCTATATGATGATGAATCAGGAAGTTGATTGGAGCAAGAGTCTTCAGTGAAGCTTACGAGGCACAATATGGCAAACTTGATCCCTTAAAACGCACTGCACGTGACTTTGTTGGCCACGGTACACATACCCTGTCAACTGCTGCTGGTAATTTTGTTCCTGGTGCAACCATCTTTGGCAATGGCAATGGCACTGCAAAGGGTGGATCCCCGAAGGCTCGTGTCGCGGCGTACAAAGTGTGTTGGTCTACAAATGATGCTGATAGTTGCCATGAAGCAGATATTCTACAAGCATTTGATTATGCTGTATACGATGGTGTTGATGTCATTTCTGCCTCTGTGGGTGGCTCAAATCCTTATATTGAAGCTTTCTTCACAGATGGGGTTTCCATAGGAGCATTCCATGCAGTTACTAGAAATATAGTCGTAGTTAGCTCTGCTGGCAATGATGGACCTGCACCTAGAACTGTCACAAATGTCGCACCCTGGTCCTTCACAGTTGCTGCTAGTACAATAGACAGGGATTTTCTCAGCAACATTTCTCTTGGTAACAAACATCACCTAAAGGTAACATGAACAACATTTTTCTTTTATATCAAAGTAGAAGAATTTAATTAATAGATATGTGGTTTATACAAAAAAATTTACACGATCGACCAATTAGAAAAATCATTGTAAGATAGTTAATATAAAAGTCAACAAACTTATTGTTGCGCACTCGGCAAGTGTACCGGTCGTACAAGTAATAAAGAGATAAGTAAGATATCGTTCCCACGAGGGTTGTTTGGTCAATTAAATCATAAATCGTATCTCAAGGTTGGATGACAAAAGGTAACTAAGAGAAATGTGTTGTTGTGCGAAGTAAATGAAAAGCTAAATATAAACATAAACTTAAAGCATTATATACAAGATAGATAGTGGTTGTACCAAACGTACCTAAGGTAACTAGGGAACCCACATTCAACACTCCTAACATTCTTACATGGATTGATTACAACATTCATATACACTAACTACTCAATCATGCATCCTCATTCATTAATAGTTAAGCCCTAATTCCTTAGTGACATTAACCCTTTAACCGTTTTTCATACCCTAATTCCTTAGTGGTATTTTATTAGGTTAAGCATTAAGCGATGCACTATAAGATTGCAAGCACCCATCCTTATTCCTAGGTGATGTTAGCAAGTCATCACACTTGGTTCCAAGACTAGAGCCTCAATATTCCTATTGTGAACCCTAACTCTAAACTCTTAACTAGGTTGATCAAGTCTAGAGAAGAGAAGAAAGCATTCAAGCAAAGTGTAATGAAATAGCATAGCATTAATGAACATTAAATACAATCCAATCCAAATGTAAGTTACATTAAATGCTTGCCCTAAATACAAAAGGAACTAGCCAAACCTAACATGGATGGCCTTGGTACACCCAAAAAGAAGCATGAATGCAGAAATGTAAGCAAGGAGAGGAAGGAAAGAGGGAAGAACCCTCTTCCCCTCACACCCAAACCCTAGCTAAGCTCCCAAGCCTTCTTCTTCTTCCTTTGGTAGTGATTTTCGTGCTAAAGGTCCCCTGAACTGAAGTGGGTGTTGCTATTTATACTTGGGGAAGTGAAATCCCCAAGTTAACCTTTGACAGCATTGCAGAACAACAGATTTGAGGTCTGGCGCGGATCGCGTGGCGTTTGACGCGGATGGCGCCATCATTTGACTCTGGCGCTGACAGCGTGGGACTTGGCGCGGGTCGCGCCAACTTCCAGAGAAATTGCCATTTCCAGGGCAGTACTCGCGTGGATCGCGCGAGTTTTCACGCGGATGGCGCCAGCTGGAGATCATGGCGCTGATGGCGCTGAGATTGGCGCGGATCGCGCCACAACTTCTTTTCTGCTTTTCTTCTTCTCTATTGCTCAGTTTTACCTGCCAATTACTTCAATCTTGACCAAAATATATCATTAAAGCTTATGAATCATATTCACACCAAATGGAAGCTATTATCATATAAAATGATGCATTTAATGGCTTAATTGAGCTTGGAAACATCATGTGCTAGGCACATATCACTTATCCTATATAACAATTTGTGATTGATGACAGGGTAAATAACAAATTAATTTTTTGCTATATGATTTGTATATAGGGAAAACCATATTGTATATCAATTTAATATAATTGGGTTGCATGTATATGTATCAGGGAGCCAGTCTTAATAGAGGCTTACCATCACGAAAATTTTATCCATTGGTTCATGCTGTCAATGCTAGATTTCCTAATGCCACGATTCAAGATGCGTAGGCTCAAATTCCCCTAACTTGCTTCAAATATTTACGTTATTGGATTGATTTTTATTACTTCTTGTTTCTTATATGAGTGTGTTACTACCGTAGTGGTCTTTGCAAGCCAGGAGCACTTGATCCTAGAAAAATAAAGGGAAACATATTGATCTGCATTCGACATGATAAAACAACATCAGTAGCTCAGGGTTACGAAGCTGCTAATGCTGGCGCAGTGGGAGCGTTTGTAGTCAATAGCAAGCAAAGTGGCGGTTCACTTCTAGCTGAGCCTTATACTATACCAGGTGCAAATGTGGATGTCAGTCAGGATAAGGATATTGATGAACGGGAATGGTTTGAAAAAGGAGGTTCGGACGATAACAGTAGCAGGTAATCATATATCACTTAAATGGTTTAATTTGGGATTCAGAATCAATTTTCCAACGGGAGACCAAGCATGTACATATTTATTTAAAATCAGGAAAGTTGGTATTTCAAGGTCATTTTGGATGATCTGACATGAATTCAAACAGACACTAATCCATTTCATTTCAGTGTTACGTACATTCTAAAAATACTTGCAGCAAATGAAAAACTTCATCTAGAAATTTCTCTGCAGGAAACTTGTTGCTTACATGACTGTAGCAAGAACATATTTAGGAATAAAGCCTGCTCCAATTGTGGCTGGATTCTCATCCAGGGGTCCCAATGCAGTGCAACCATTGATACTCAAGGTCTACATTTCATTTCATCTTCATGATATATTTTTCTTTTCCATTTTCTCACATTCAATACTCTGTTTTGTGTTTCAGCCTGACATAATTGCCCCTGGTGTCAACATATTGGCGGCTTATTCACTAGCCGCAAGTCCATCAAATCAACCATCAGATAGACGTCGTGTTCCTTTCAATATACAACAGGGAACTTCTATGTCTTGCCCTCATGTTGCTGGTGTCGTAGGTCTTCTCAAAACACTTCATCCTGATTGGAGTCCGGCAGCTATTAAATCAGCCATTATGACTACTGGTATGTTGGCAAAAATAATACATCTATATGCATATACCAAAAGAAACATTGATTACCCTTTTACCTTAGTCAAAAATATAATTAAGGCTTTATTGTATTTTTAGTCTTTCAGTTTTTGTAGTTTAAATTTCAATGGCATCAATTGATAATTGCTAGCATTTCGCTTAACGGAATTGGCAGATGTGACAAACAGACATGATATCAGTAATTAAATAGAGTTTTAAGATGTCATGTCAGTATGTCACATTAGCTAATTTTGTTAAATATTAGATAGAATGAGGATAGAGGAACCTCATGATAAATGAGATAAAATTCAAATCACACACTTGTGACATCTGAGGAACTAAAAATGCAAAATAAAAAATCTGTTATAAATGTTGAAAAAAAAAATTGCACTTTAAATTCTGGAAAAAAAATTCTGATAGAAATTATGCTATTCCTGTAGCTACCACACAAGATAACAACAACCTACCAATTCGGGACGCCTTTGATCAGATAGCAACTCCATTTGATTATGGCTCTGGACATATTCAGCCTAACCTTGCTATGGACCCTGGACTTGTTTATGATATGAGAACAAGGGATTACTTGAACTTCATGTGTGCCCATGATCACAACCCATATTTTCTCAAATACTTTCATAGAAGCTCTTACAATTGTCCAAAGTCTTACAACATTGAAAATCTCAACTATCCTTCGATCGCAGTAGCAAATCGAGGGATGAACCCTATAAGTGTTACTCGTACAGTTACCAACGTGGGGACTCCAAATAGCACATATGTTGCCAAAGCTAACGTAATTGAAGGATTTAAGGTTCTTGTTCAACCAAGTTCATTGGCTTTCAAGACAATTGGAGAAAAGAAGAGCTTTCGTGTTATTCTTGAGGCAACCAGTTGGCCTAGTCGTGGTTTTCCAGTATTTGGGAACTTGTCTTGGACAGATGGCAATCACACAGTAACCAGTCCAATTGTAATCCTGTAACCTTAGAAATTACTCTCAGAAATGTTATCATTGTCGTTTGTGTTTGATGTTATTAGGTAGAAAGTCTTAAGTGCTTTTTATTATTGGAATGTTGTATCGAATATCGTTTCATTGGAGCTGTGTTTGTATTAGGCACCCTCACAATCATGTATGGAGCTTATATGCAAAGATAATTCTAACAAGTAATAACATACGGTCGTAAAACTGATCAATGAAACTTTTTCTTTCTGATTAAAAATATTCACATTAATGAATTGTACAATGTTCTTAATCCTAATTTCTTGAAATTCTGTAGCACTGTCACGTAACCAGAATTTAGAAAAGAATGAAGAGTTGAGATGGGAGGAAATCACAGAAAGGAGAAGAGAGATTTTCTACAAAATTTCTATGCCTTTTCTGATTATTCAACTTCAATAAATAGATATTAACAGAATTCAAATTCAAATGCAGCAAAGATAAATTCTAATCCTAACAGAATTCAAATGCATTAAAGATAAACTTTTATCGTAATCTAAATTAACAAAGCTGAATTCTAATTACGATAAGTCTAAATGGCAAGATAAGATAAACTAACTAAAAGATAATCCTAATTCTAATTGATCAGCTAATCTGGTAGTCCTTGAAGTGCATGGGTGTTTTGGTGTCCCTCTTGGGCATTGTGTATGTTTGGGCTGCAACAAATTCCAGGTCGAATAAAGATATGACTAGTTTACTTCTTATAAGGCTTAGACAGTCTCTAGCTTACAGTTTAATTTTGTGAGATCCTGATAGGTCTTAAACCTAAATTTTAAAATAGCTATAGAGCATATCATAAATCTGTTATCGGGCATTTGGGTCACCCAATTGAGGTCTTACAAAGCTTTGGCATTCCTCACCTTACAGTTTTGTTTTGTGGGGTTAAGATCAAATTCTATGATAATTAAACCCCTAATTTAGGTTTTCTCTAGCTACTTTAATGTTGTCACCTTGTATTGTTTTTCAAAATTATAGGAAGTGCTAGTGTACTACTGGTATTGCTTTCAGTGCAAGTGATTTAATTATCTATTGTTATTGACTTTTTAAGTCAGCAAATTGTTATCCATTGTATATAACAGTGATCCATGCATCCAGCGGATCTTTGTGATGTATTTTGCTGGGCCTCTGTTTCTTATTTTGCAGCAAATCTGTTTAATATTTACTTTAGGATTGCAGAAGCAGAACATAGTCTCTGTATTATTTTTCGTTTGTTGAATACGTCTTTCAAGTCATTAATTGTTTTTTAATTTGGGAAAATGTTTTTAATTTCCTTTTTTTTTGTAGATTAAGATTACTGGAATATTGAAAAGTTGTAATTTTTATGTTTATTACAAGTAGTAAAAATGTTGGCTGATAGTAAATAAAGTAGAATTCCTACATATCTAAATTGTAAATGTTGGCTCTCAACCTTTCTTCTGAAAAACCTACTGAGTTTCAGAATTTATCAAATTTCATGATCTTTAGACATTTCCTTTGTGCGGCATACAATGATGCAAGTTTATGTAGAGCTAAGTTTATTTTCTTTTCTAAATGTATGCTATATACAATGATGCAGTTAATCTGATTAACCAACCTTTTTGACTTGGCCTCCTTATGATAAACTGTAACAACCTTATCATCAGCTTTCTTATCAAAATATTTTTTTTAATATTCTGCCCATTGATACCAGAAACATCTTGTTTGGGCTTTATGTGATTTATTTTGCTCCATTTTGCTGCTGAACTTTTTTTTTTTTCTCTTCTTAGAATTAAGAGCTGCTGAACTTACTTCAGTCACATTTGCCTATTCAAATTTGACCTTTTGGTTTGGGCTACTAAAAGTTCAAATTTAGGTTCCAACAATTATCCATGAAGTAAGATTAGTACTATGAAAATTTTAATATATATTTTTAATATATTTATATATTAATATAGATTATTAATCTAATATTTTAATTTGTAAATACATCGTGTAAACACCAATTAAATAGACATTACTCAATGAAGTTAAATATAAATTTATTATATTATTTAGCTTATATTATTGTAACATTTGTTTCCTGTAATATAATTTTATTATTTAGAATTTCTCATTACTTACATTTATGCTGCAATTACTATATAATATATATTAAGTTGTATTAATATTTTAAAGTATAATGATTATATTGAACATTAGAGAATCATTTTAATATTTAAAAATACATGCATCGTGAATTTTATATATAATATAGATATAATTATTTTTCAAAACCAAACTTGTCGGCCTGGTCACCACGCTAGAAATAAGAACATCATCGTCTGAAATACATTAACTTGGGCATTCCTTTTTTTATTATTATTATTTGTCTTTTTAAAAGTGAATAAAAAATTAAAAGTGATATAAAGAAAGAGTGAAAGTAAGTAAAGGGTGCAATCAATACTCTTTCCTTTCTCACTTTACACTTAGTCTACTTATAAAAGCTGAATGCATGATCAATCTTAGTCTTCCACTATGTATATCTTGAAGACCTTAATTAGTCTTCCACTATTATCTTGAAGTTTTAACTAAAGAATGTTTACATTCTGGATAAGAATAGGCTTTCATATTAGCGAATAAGAGGAGGCTCTCCAAAAGGAAAAAATTTCAAACTCTTACTATAAAATGGTATTCAAGGGTTTAAAAAGTGGTATCCAATGACAATTTCTGCTGCAGTATAAAATCAACGCAGCCACATCAGTTACATTTATCTGAAATTTTCCACAACATCAAATACTGCAATGAAACTCTAACGGGACCTGACCGTAATTTAAAACCTTGGTTGCATACAACCAGTGCATACAAGGCAGCATGACTAAGCACATGCCAGTTATTTACAATTAAAGTGCCTAATACTTTAACCCAGTCCATCAGTTTAGATAGTCATGTGACTTTAGATTCATTTGTGTCTCCTCAAGCAGTATGCATATTATTGTTAAATGGTGTTATTTTATAGGTCAAATCTTTACCATCAAACCAATCAATTGCAATTTGGTTCAATTTGGGTGAGTTTGAGATAATAATCACACTACATTCCAACGGTTGAAAATAAGAAGGGGCTAGATGATTTTCAATCAATCCAACAGCACTTCAACTACTTAATTACATTCATATTGGAGTTGCAAGAGTGATCTAACTGATTGGAATCAAGGAAGCAAGCATGCGTTGAAGTAATGCATTTGATTTAGCCTATTTTACTTTAAGTTTTTCAGGAATTATTTCAAAAAAAATAAAATGAAGAAGACTACTTTTAAAAAAACCAAACAGTTAGCTTTTCAGGAATTATTTTGAAAGTAGATTTTAGACTACTTTAGTTTATACAGTCAATAGTCAACCAAGTAAACCCTATCACTCTTTTTTTATAGCGAACATATAATTTCCTTATCTATTTATTATTTTCTTAAAAAAAATATTATCAACGATTGTGTCACGTAATAAACTTTAGATTAATACAGCTTTTCATCTTAATTTTTAAAAAAACTTATTAATGATTTTTAACATCAAATAATAACAAAAAATATAGTAATACTTTATTTACCCTATACGAAGTTTAATTACAGTATCTTTTTACTTGATTTAATTTGACTGATTTTTTCATTTGTTAAATTTCGTTTAATTGTATTTATGAAAATTCATAGTAGACCATTATTTGAAGAAAAAATATTTTAATCAATTAAAATTAATTTGATTTAATTAATTATTTAATTGATTAAAATTTCTTTCAAA
>PYAF01000356.1:720373-737902 GCA_007407185.1 Glycine tomentella
AACATAATATTATAAAATAGACTTATAATATAAATTAAAACAAAAGATTTGTGAACAATATTTACTATAATAGTCTGAATCACAATTGAATCTTACAAACCAAGCTTTGTTATAACCAATTTTGTTGCAACCATATTTGCTGAAACAAACAAATAAACAAAATATGATTCATTAATATTATAAACATGGTAAACAATATGTGAAAAAAAAGGTGAAACAAATAACAATATACCTAAAAGTAATACATTAAGAAGTTCCAGCACTTGCAGTTTCGATACTTGGAGACCCAATATTAGCAGTATTTAAAGCCAAATCAAACAATTCTAAAAATTTAAACACAACCTCATTAGCACAAAAATTAATTGATATTTTATACAAATATAAAAATGAAATAAGAGATTAATGATTATACACCTGATTCAATCTTTTCCGCTTCATTTATTTCAACTTGCAAGTCATTAACATTTTACTTAGTAGATCTAAGCCAATTTTGGGCACAAATGAGAGCTTCAACAGTAGTAGGACTCAAGGAACTATGAAATGAATCCAGAATTCTACCCCCTGTACTAAATGCAGACTCAGATGATACAGTAGATACGGGAATGACCAATATATCTCTAGCCATATAGGAAAGAATATAATATTTGGATGTCTTCAATTTCCACCAATTCAAAATGTCAAACTCAGGGTGGTCATCTTCAACATCATCCTCCAAATACCTATCTAACTCATTTTTTTGCACCTCACTCTGTTTTTTTCTTAATTTTCATTCTAAATTCATCATCCCAATCATCATCCTTATCACCTTTGTCGTCATTATGTTGTGAGACCATGTTTGAAGTCAATGTACTGGAATTAGCTGAATTGCTACTAGAATGACAAATGAGATGTTCTAATACATATTGCTGAATCAGTTTGTGAATGAGGTCTTTCAATTTTTTCATCATGTTCATGCTCTTCTCAACACCATACATACGATTAAAACAAAATTGAATATATTTACATTTATAACGAGGATCAAGGAAAATAGCAACAAGCAAAAGGTAGTTAATTCCACCACTTTCCTAATATTTGTTAAACTTTAACTGCATATTTGTTGTCATCCTTTGTATCACTATGTCATCATTATGCCTCCACTTATTTAGTGATTTTTGAATACTAACCAGCTTCTTAAAAAAAGTGTTGGCAGTAACATGCAATGATCCAGAAAAAGAAAGAGTTGCATCATAGAAAGTCTTCAAAAAGTTAATAAAAACACGAGCACGTTGCCAATCAATCTCTTTGGGACATCCTTTCCCTTCACTAGATATGAGAGTTAACACATATAAAGTCTCAACATACTCATAGCGATAAAATGCATGTTCATATTTTTCAGCAACATTTAACATCAAATAAGTAGAGTTCCACCTAGTTGGTACATCAAGTATTAACATGGCCTTAGTGGATATACTTACTTCTTCAGCACACCTCTTAAAACTTACAAATCTACCTGGAGAAGATTTCAAAAACTTACATGCAGTTCTTATTTTTCTAATGGATAGGTCAATTTTTTTCAATCCATCACTAACAATTAAATTCAAAATATGAGCAGAAAATCGCATGTGCATGAATTCTCCATTCAATAAAGTATGCCCATTCCAAACACTCAATGCTCTAGCTAAATATGAAACAGCCAAGTTATTAGCACTTGCATTATCCACTGTCACACAACAAACTTTTGAAATCCCCATTCTTTTAAGCAATTCTCTAGGGTTATCCCTGTGGTTTCACCTTTGTGGTCAGAAATCAAACAAAATTTCAATATTTTATTGTTTAATTCCCACCCTTCATCAATGTAATGAGTTGTCACGCACATGTCTTCTCAAGTTAGAGGTTCCATAGACAGAACTAGCTACTGCATATGATGCATTACAATACTTGCAATAAGCCTACCATCTTCCTTCTTAGTAAAATGTTCCCAAACATTAGAAGGGGGTCTAGTAGATTTTTTTTTCCTTACCTCTACTTGTGCAGATTCAGATTGTTTTCCTTGCCCTTGTTGTGGTGGAGTTTCATGTCCTTGTGGTTGTGAAAACTTTTGTCCCTTGCTGGGATGGACTTTGAGTATGACATGGAGAGGGAGTGCTAACTGGTGGAATTGGAGATGAATCATTAACACTTTCTATACCACTTTTCTTTTCCAATTGTCTCATTTTCAAATTCTAAAGAACCTATCCACAATATAAAAAAAATATAAGTGAAGTAGCATGGACCTTGTTCATTGAATAGCAGAAGCAATAATATAGAAATAAGAGATAAAGAAGACATAATCAATTTTAATGTGGAAAACTCAATAGGGTAAAAAAACCACGACTTCCAAATTGGATAATTAATCCAATGGATAACTCCACTATGATACTTTTGTGTACAAGAGTTCCTAGTATCCTAGTTTCCTAGTCTACCCTTACACAACAATTATCCCAGCTGATATCCTTATTTCCCAGCAAAAAGCTTTAGTCTCAATTCACCAAGAATAGAGATAGACTGATATCCTTGTTTCCCAACCAGACTGGTATCCTAGTTTCCCAGTCAGAAGTCGCATTTCTCAATTCATCAAGAACAGAGACAAAACTGGTATCGTAGTTTCCAGCTGTGACCTTTCCAAAGTCAAGAAGAATAATACAATAAAATAGTTACATTTACGCTTATATTCCTTAAGCAAGTAGGTACCTTTAAATCCTGATTGAGAGTTGAAGAATCAAACTTGTCAAACGCCTCTATATGATCTCACAACAATTCTCTCAATGATGTAAACATAAACTCTCTAATATTATTTGGAATGGAATGCATAGATGAACACCAAAATATGTTTCTATTTATACTAATTTAAAGATATGATTTTAACCAATTTTTGAATGCAATCCTAAATATATTCTATCATATTATTCAATGCAATCTTAAAGATATTTTATTATATTATGCAATACAATCTTAAAAATATTTTATCCTTTTTTTAATGCAATATTAAAAAATATCCTATCTTATTTTTGAATGCAATCTTAAACATTTACAATATCATATCTTTTTTTATTGTCAAATTATTTTTTAATTTTTAATATATATATATAAATAATAAAATTTATATTATTATTACGGGTTCACGGATCGGGTCATGGATCAACGGATCTGTAAATCTAAACCCGTGACCCAACCCGTACATGAACTATTTTGATCGGTTCGGTTCGGTTTTGACCCAAATATATAAATGACCCAACCCAAACTGTTCGGATCGGTTCAGATTCACGGGTGACCCGTACCGCGAACACCCCTAACCGTCAATATAAATTTTTAATATCATATTAATAAAAAAATATTCTATATATAATTTTTAAATTAATTATTAAAAAATTTTCATATATGATAATATTTTTATATATAAATAGATATATGAATGACAGTGTATTTTAATTAAATTTTATTTTTAAAATTTTAATTAAATAATATCTTAATTCTTAATAGATTTTAAGTTAGATTGACATTAATTATAAATATATTTTTATTAATCTATCTTAAAAAATTTACAAATAAATATATGAATATTTAAGAGTAAACATAATATAGTTTCCTTATGAATTATGATATTCTAACGTGTAATATATGAATATTTAAGAGTAAACATAATATATTTTCCTTATGAATTATGATATTCTAACGTGTCTTCTTCGGCGTGACCTAGGCAGCCCTTAAGCATGGCATAATATTTTGTCAGTTACAACCTGGAATCCCTTTAGCATAGTCTAGTACCTTCTCGACCACCCCATTAAAGTTAAGAAATTTAGCTTAAATTATCTTAATATTCTATCAATATCATCATGTAATTTCATATTATGCCCCCTTAATTAAGAAGTAAGCCAATAAATACATGTATATAAAGGATTAAGTTTTCAAGATAATACAGATTATTCTATCCACTCATTTACTACATTCATTATTCTTTGTGTGCTAGACCTAACTTGAGCGTGATAGTGTGTGTTTTATAAGTATTTCACCTTTCTAAGGATAGTTTTGGCAAGTAATAAGAAAGGACATTCAAAAAAGAATGATACAACAAGAAACAAGAAGAAAAATACTCGGCCATCTTTAAGCAGAGAAACTTTAGATTTTTGAGTCAGGAACAACTTTAGATTTTGAGTCTAAGATGTTCAATATTTACCTCCCTAAGACCATCTCAATTTGAGCAGACACGAAAGGAAGATAGGCTATATCCTTAACGTTTAGTTTATATTTAAAACAAACATAAATTACAAGAACTCTCCCTAAAGTTTGGACCTATTATACGACATCCCTAAGTTTTTTAACGATACTTTCAGCCCCATCCCTTAAACAGCATGATTGAAGGAGGAGCGGTTACGGCTGCGCCGCTGTCAGAGTTTTGCATGCCGCACAACGGGAATCCAGATCTGGTTCTCACTCCTTCAAAACCGGGTTCTTGAAGTTTTTCTCTGGGTTTCTTTTAATTCTTCAATGGGTTCTTGAAGTTTTTCAAATTTTATTGTTCTTGAATAGCTCCGTTATTGGCTTCTTGTTGCTATTTGGTTGTAATCTGTTATTGGTTTATCTGTGGAGTGCGAGATATATAAAAGAATCTAATACATTGAGAAACTACTGAGACGTTAGTTTTGTTTGTTCTTGTAATTTCACAGAAGAAATTTCCAGTTTTGAAGAATTTGTATGGTATTAAACTTGCCATTTTGAGCGGATTGGGAAGCAGATGTGTGTGAAAAAAATTTATTCACGTTTTTCATTGCCTATCTTAATTTGTTTTTGAAATTTATCTTCTAATTTTTTCGTTTCTAGTTAAGTGAACTCCAGATCAACTAAATGGTTTAAGAATGAAATGGTCATTTTTGGACAGTGCTTCAATTTCATGTGCTGGAAATCAGTAGCAAATAAAGGACATTCTTGAAACATAATATCATTAAAAACCCGTGTCAGTCACGTGTGCGCTTCTGTTAACAGAGTTAAGAATGTTTGAGAGTGAGGGCTGCTGTTATAAGAGCCATTAAATATTTGAATTAGGGAAATTTTAGTAGGGTGAAAAACTGAAAGAATACTTAATATAATATATGAAAACTTTAAGGGAAGTATGTGTGTAATTTACAAAGAATTTTTCCTTTCATACATAGACTACCAAATTCACAAAACTGAATGACAAGGATCAATAATTTGCTTAACAATATTATTAATTAGATTAAATTGTAATTTTGATCCCTTTTAGTTTTCTAAATTCATGATTTTGGTCTTTTTTAATTTTTAATTATAATATTTGGTCTCTTAATTTTATAAATTGATAATTATGGTTTCATTGGTTGATTATTAACTAATAATTGTAATTAATAGAATTATTAAGTTAATTATATGTTAAATAAAAATTATTAATCATTAAAATATTAATAAAATATTATTTATTAAAGTTTTAATAATTAATATTTTTAATTAATATATAATTAACTTAATAATTCTATTAATCACAACTAATAATTTATCAAGAAGATTAAAATTATCGATTTATAAAACTAAAAAATCAAATATTACAATTAAAACAAGAAAAACCAACATGAATTAAAAAATTAGGGATTAAATTTACAACTTAACCTATTAATTAAATTTACAAAATTATAGCTAGCCACCAATGACTTGGATTTTTGGATCAAGTCAATCTCCAAATTAAGTCAAGTAAATATCATCATGACTGCGTGTTTGATTTATGAGATACCAAGGAAAAGAACAAGTTGCTAAGATCGAGTAGAAAAGGTAGTTAAATAGTGAAAGTTTAATCTGTTTTTTCACGAAAGGAAAAGGAAACAATAATCTTAAATATGCCAAATCACATGCAGGCACAACAATCTTAACCTTTAATCACCGCATCCCGCAGTCCTGATTTGTTCATTGTGCCTTTTATTTTTTGTGACAATGTACTTCAATGCAACATCAGCAGAAAACACGCTTATATTACAGCCTAAAAAACAACAAAAGCAAACAAATTAAAATGACAATGATCGATAACATAACAATGCTGAGAGTAATTTCTAAGTGTCCAGCACTACGATTGGACTAGTTACTCTATGCTTGCCATCCGTCCAAGACAAATTTCCAAATAAAGGAATGTTGTGACCAGGCACACCAATGGCCTGAAGAATAACCTGAAACTTCTTTTTTTCTCCAGTTTTCTTAAAAGTCAACGAACTTGGTTGCACAAGAACCTTAATCCCCTTCGGCCAATGAGTATTCACAACATACGTGCTTGGAGGCCCAACATTTGTAACTGTACGAGTAACATTGATAGTCTTTGAGCCAGGATGATGCACCGTAATTGAAGGATAGTTGAAATCTTCAATTTTGTAAGACTTGGGACAACTGTAAGGGAATTTCGAATTGGCAAACAACTTGAGTAAAGCTTGGTTGTAACCAGAAGCACATAGGAAGTTCAAGTAATCGGCTGTGCTTAAATCATAAACAAGTCCAGGGTGAATTGCAAGGTTAGGCTGAATGTGTCCGGCGCCGTATTCGAAGGGAGTTGCTTTCTTATCAAATGCATTCCCAATCGGTTGATTGGTGTTATCTAGTGTTGTAGCTGAAATTGATAAAAAAAGCATAGTTGTTAATAAGCCGCCAATGATTTGGTGTGCATGAAGATTTTATATTGATATTACTTTGGTAATGAACGTACCTGTAGTCATAATAGCAGATTTGATAGCTGCTGGACTCCAATTAGGATGATATGTTTTGAGAAGACCTGCGATGCCAGCGACATGAGGGCAAGACATAGAAGTTCCCTGTTGCACATTGAAAAGAGATCGACGTCTATCTGATGCAAGATCAGACGGACCAGCTCCTTGTGAAAAAGCAGCAATTATGCTCACACCAGGAGCAGTTATGTCAGGCTGAATAAAGAAACCAATTATCTTAGATTTATCTCTACATGAGTCATTAATTGTAATTGGTGTAGTTAACAAAATATATGTAGACCTTTAGTATTAAGGGTTGCACGGAACTGGGACCCCTGGATGAGAATCCAGCGATGATTGGAGCTGGCTTTACTCCTATATATGTTCTTGCCGCACTCAAGTAAGCTAACACTCCGCTGCAACAATATATGTAGAAATTAATTAAGTGTTTATATATATATATATATATATATATATATATATATACACACACACACACACGACATTTGAAAGGGACTAATGATATATATATATATATATATATATATATATATATATGAACTTTACTTGCTGTTGATGTTAAAAGCACCTCCTTGACTTTCATTATGGGTTCCACTGATACTTGCAGCAGGTAAAACATGATTCTCGGCCAGAAGTAAATTTCCACTTTGCTCATCATTTTGCACTAAAACTGCCACAGCACCAGCAAGAGCACCCTGTTGGCCCTCACTAACTGAAGTTAATTTATCACCTCGAAGGCAGACTAGTATCTTCCCCCTTACTTTTCTAGGATCAAGTGTTCCCGCTTTGCAAAGACGACTACACCAACAAACATACATGCATACATATACACCTATGAGACAAGTACATATAAATATTTGAAGCAAGCTTGGGAAATAAAAACAAAAATTGTGCTTACGCATCATTAATAGACACATGAGGAAGCCTAGCCGCAACAGAATTAATTATGGGATAGAACTTGTTCGACGGTGACGATGGTGGCAAGCCTCGATTAAGACTGGCACCCTGATATATACACACATTCCAGTTAATTAAGTTGACATAATAAAAACATATGAAACTAATAAATTAAGGATAAATATAGAAAGGTGATACCGTAATGGAATTATTGTTGCTGAGAGAAATGTCGCTGAGAAAATCCCTGTCTATTGTGCTGGCAGCAACGGTGAAGGACCAGGGTGCAACATTTGTGACACTTAAAGGTGATGGCCCGTTATTCCCAGCAGAGCAAACAACGACTATGTTTCTGGCAACTGCATGGAATGCCCCTATGGATATCCCATCTGTTAACAAAGCTTCGGTATAGGGATTAGATGAACCGAGAGAGGCAGAGATGACATCAACACCATCATATAAGGCATAATCAAATGCTTGTAGAATATCTGCGTCATGGCACCCTCCTGTGTCCAGTTTATGCCAGCACGCTTTTTAGGCCACAACGCGTGCTCTTGGGGAGCCTCCCTTTGCAGTACCATTGCCGTTACCTTCAACATTTGCCCCACGAACAAAATTACCACCAGCTGTTGACAGTGTGTGGGTACCATGCCCTACGAAGTCACGTCCGCTGCGTAGCCTTGGGTCAATCTTCTCAACTTCGGCCTCGTGATTTTTTAGGAAAGTTCTTGCTCCAATCAGCTTCCTGAATATTCATAACATTATAGGCCGTTCTACCTTGTTACTGACAACAAAATTTCCAATGATAAACTGATCGAACTAAATCATTACAGGTATCTAACATACTAATTATGAAAACAAATTAGTTTTTTAAAAAAATTATTAGCTTTTTTTGTTCTAGACAACAGGTATTCTTTATTAGCTTGCCAACACAACTTATGTAAGAATGTTAGAAGGTATAGAATTTGTTCTGTCATTCAAAGGAGCAATCAGTGCAGATATATACACTGGCCAATATTCATCATGAGGCTTGCGATGTTGCTCCTTAAGTCCTATACATATGCATATGTTTGTGTGCCAAAGAAAAAGTCACGCCTAAATTACCCTATATAAATATCCATATCAAATATGCTCCTAAACAAAGGCCTATAAGATATTCCTACCCGATTTTGTTAAAGAGAAATGATTGTTGGACACCTAGAGGATATAGATATCTTAAAGAGAGATAAAAAGATATCAGAGATAAATAATTAATAAAATTAATGATATGATGTGATAGAAAGAGAATATGAGTGTTTGTAAAATCAAGTGATTGAGTATTAATAATTAATATATTGAAATTAAAGTTGAATTGTTCATATATCATTAATTTTTGTAAAATCAAGTGATTGAACATGAATAATTAAGGTTGAAATGTTCATGTAGTATGAAGTTCAATTATTGGTGAAAATAATTTTTTTGTTAGATTTTATTTATTTTTCAATAGAATTTTGGATTAAACAAGATCCATTTTCCATGATGAATCAAAAGATTAAGAGAAAGAAATGAGCATTTGTAAGTTATTGGTGTCCGAATAACTTATCAAAAAATTATTGAAGTCCAAATATCACTATTCTTTATTAAAAAAAAGTTGCGTGATATTTACATATTTTATTTGCAAGCGTAAATTTAACATATCCCATTAAATATCACGTTAACAACTTATCATGGACAAATTTAAATAAATAATATAAATTAAATAAAGAATTCAAAAAAGGGGTTGTTTTTAAAATATTTTGAAATCTGGGGCAGTCAAACATGCTCAATTTAGAGTGTTTCACATGGTTGTGACACATGTCATTTTGAAGCGTAATATACATAAACTTCGGACGATCATAACTTTTGATAGGAATGTCCGAGAAGTGATTTTTGTCAAAACGCTCGAAATTGAGAGAGAAAGGCCTGGGCAAATCCCTTGGTCAACTATTTTTTCCAAAAACGCCTCTAAGTGCTTCAAAATTAGGATTTAGGATTCAATCATCAAAAAATTTCTTTTTTGTTTTCTTTTTTAATTATTTAATTAGTTAATTTAATGTTATTTTTTATTTTTTAATTACTTATCTGAATTTCAAAGATTTTAACATATTGTATGTCTCCATCGGACATTTCTATAAAAAATTATGACTGTTTGAAGTTTATAAACTCAAAATTCACTCGAAATCAAAATTTATGCATGAGTTACAAACCAATTTGAAATGTATTACTAATTTTGTTTGCAAATCAAACCAACAATAGTACCATGTTAATGTATGAAAGTTTTGTCCCACATTAAGATGACGACATCTTTTTTCTTTGTTCTCTTATTTATTTCTTTTATCAATAAATAATAATTTTATTAAGGAGCATATGGGGTATTTTAATCCAATATATATATATATATATATATAAATTATTTGTTAAATTTGTTGTTTTCAGTTTTAGACCTCTTTTTAAAAATATTTTTAGAAAAAAATTTGCTAAATTTTAAGTAAATAATTTGTACTCTTATTTTTTATTTTCTTTGGAAATGAAAAGAAAAGAAAATACTTAAATGAAGCACCACCTTAATTTGTAGTTGTTATCGGTATTGGTTTGAGATTAGAGTAGTGTGTATATTTGTTTAGTCAAAGTAAGAGAGACAAAGAAAATTAAATCCTAAAAAGATAACAAAAGTTAAAAATTAAAGGGATGAGATTTTGATCGTATTTTTCCCTTTCACATTTTTTCATTTTTCTCTTATCTATTTAAGAAATAGATTTATATATTAAGGTTTAGGTTAGACAGAGGAGATAATAGGTTCTACAAGTAGGACTACCATAGTTTTAGGTTTCCTCTACATATGAGCAGAAAATGAGAAATGAGAGTTTTTTAAAAAATAAACGTACAAACATGTTCGTAATTATATATATATATATATATATATATTATTTTATACACTTTCTTTTTTTCTAAATAATCCAAATTAGGTAATGTTTTTTTGGTATATCTATTTACCAAAATTATATTGTAAATTTTTAAACGATTTCAGTTTAAAAAAAATTAAAAAATCGCAACACTAATTTCAAAAATTGAAAAAAATTATAGTGTAAGTTAAAAAATTAATTTTAAAGTTGTATGCTAATTTTGGTCTCTATTTCAGTCACTAACACATTTTACGATGAAATATTGTGATCGCAAATATTGAACGACCGAATTAGCGATAGAAGTGATCAGTCCAAATTCAGCGTGTTTGACTATCCCAAATTTCAAATTATTTTAAAAATAGTCCCTTTTTTCAAATTATTTATTTAATTTGTATTATTTATTTAAATTTATCCTTATCATGACTCTTAAAAACAACAACTTATCATGACTAAGTCTAACTAGATTCTAGCATTTTATTTCTCCTCTATCCAAGGATGGATAATATGATTTAAAGTAAATTAAGATAACTATTTATAAAGTTTTTCGAAATTACACAAATCCATCGTACTTTTATCTTATCCAACACCAACCTCTTTAATATTATGGCTACATGTGATAGCAATTAACAGCGGCGAATTCAAGAATTTTTTTTAACGTGAGCAATAAATAGTTTATAAATTTTTTTAAAAATATATCATAATTTTTTATAAAATAATAATGTTGTGATAAAAAAAATCCAAAATACTTAAACTTGTGGATGTGTATTAGAAGAGCTGAAGGCTCCAAAATTGCTTGCATGCTATTATGATACTCATTTATTTATTTTTGGTCTTGTGACTCTTGGAAAAATGATTGGGGTATTGTTGTTCTTGTCTGAATTTGGATTTGTAGGGCAGTGCATTTTTTTTATTTTAAAAAAAAAAAAAAAGACTCTTTCACATGAAACCACAATAGTCATTGTGTAGGAGCTCGTTAATAAAAAATAGTATTCTTATTTGACTAAAATTATAGTTTCTATCCATCTAGTATACTTTCACAATCTTTCCTTTACTTCAAACACATCCTTAATTAACATAAAATTAAAAAAATACATATAGTAGAATAGTTACGCCTATATTTCTATCCAGCTAGTATATTTTGGTAGTTTTTTTTTTCGTTTCAAACACATCCTTAATAAACACAAAATACATAATATAATAGAATAACTAAATTATAATTTTAAACGCCTATGGATCATAATCTAGTATTTTGATCTCTCTATTTTTTTCATGATATTAGTTTTCTTATTTTATAAAATTCACAATTTTAATTTAATCCTAATTTTGCATACTCTTTTTTACATTTTAACTAACATTGAGGATTGAAAATTGCACACTTAACAACTAAAAAACAATTTAATTAATTAAAAAAAGAGTGCAAAATTAAGTATTAAATTAAAATTGTGAATTTATTTAAAATAAATGAACTAAAGAAATAAGAGCCAAAATTATACAGATAAAACATTAATTAAGCTGTAAATAAAATAACAACTACCTTCCATTGCCGTGATAATCACAACGTTTTAAAATACATATATTATTTCACGCTCAACCCAATTTTTGAAATGAAATAACAGAAAATTTACCTGTTACATAGATAACTCTTTGTACCATTAAAACTGTTGATCTCACAGACACCTTTTCCACGCCACTTTGAAGGGACAGGCCCGTATCCTTTGTCGTGGAAACTCGGGTGTTCGGGCCAAACCCCTGTTCAAGAAGCAACTAACGTAGTTATAAAAGGAAAACATGTTTGCAGTACAAATTCATGAAGAAGAAAATAATGTAAACTGAATTAAGAGCACGATGAACTGTGATAAAAAAGAGAGTAACTAAGCATACCTGTATCAATATTAGCGATGATTATATTTTCTCCAAATCTTGCTTTCCTCCAAGCGGAGTTTGCAGGAATTTTTCTATTTTTTTCCAGTCCAAGAAAATCCCATGACCTGGTAGTGAACAATTTGCGCTCTTTGCTCAAGAAAATAGAAACTACATTTGGATTTTCTGTACCAATAGAAACATGTAATACATGATTATATCAATTTGTGTGGGTTCAAGATGAGTAGAAAATCATGGTCATGTTAATGGTAATAGTCTTTGCTCACTTGCAATCTGTGATGCTTCTTCCTCTTCAAGTAGGGCAGCAAAGCCATTGATGTGCTTATTGTACGAGTACATAATTGCTTCCTTGGCCTTCTTATGACTGTTAAATTATCAAATTTTAATTAACACGCACGTCCTAATAATATTTAAGACAATTTAACATTTGTTTTACCTTCCTAAGTAAGAAGCCAGTAAATCATGATGGGAGTTTGTGGCTGTTTCAAGATCACTTGGCAAAGGGTCTGGACCATGAGAATGTCCTCCCATGTACACAATGTAGGTCTGGAAACACAGAATTCAAAGCACACAATTGGTGAGATGTTTTATGGTACATTAATTAACAAAATATAAATTTGGAAATTCTCAAAGTTGGAACTTGAAGAGATGATGGAAAAACTCCATCAGATTCTTTATTGATAATCGTAACGGGGGAACTAAAAGGCAAAAGCTTACTAGCCTTTCTAAGGGCATTGGTAGGTTCCTGCAAGAAAATGCAGAGAAGGAATAATGACAGAACATGTTTGAAGATGGAGAATGCCATAATATATCTTCAGTTGTTGCTTTGGTGTGGATGTAATCCATGGCTGTGGCTCTGCTTATATATATTCCATCTTAATTTTATGAGTAAATAGTCATTTTTATCCTTTAATGTGTATTGTGTTGACAAATTCATCCTTAAAAGATAAAAATTCAAATTTTTGTCCTCAAAAGTGTAAAAAGTGCAAAAAATTCATTATTCTGTTAACTTCTATCTATTATCATTAATGGGCAGCATCTACGTGACACAAAAGGATAAAAATATTACAAAAATGGTTGTTAACATGACTTCTGACTAAATTTTGAATGAAAATGTTAATAAGTTACCATCAGACTAAAATGTCAATAATTTTATGTTGGATTTAATTGTCAGTAAGTTACTATTAGATCAAAATATACGTAATTTTTAATTGGACAAAATGTTAATAATATTTCGTTTGACAAAAATATAAGTAATTTTTTTGGCAAAAAAGGTCAGTAAGTTTCCATTGGACCAAAATATCATTAAGTTATCATTGGACAAAAATGTCAATAATTTTTTATTAGATCAAAATGTCAGTAATTTTTTGTTGGACGAAAATGTTAATACGTTTCTATTGGACTAATTTGTAAGACCCCAATTTTCGTTTAATTTAAGGACAAAATATAACTTAATGATAATTCTTTCCTCTTTTTTATTGTTACAAACATAATAAAAACAATACAATAATCACTTATAAAATAGGAAAACAAACATAAGTTAAAAGAAACATAATAATAATCATAACATTTGTAACATCCTGTATGTATCCGGTTTGTTAACATTCGATTATGATCATTAAATGCAATACCTAGTGAAGGATTAGATATCTTGTTATCTTTATGTTATAGATGATCTTTTTGTAATTATTTGTCCTATTATTTTTCCTTTCTTTTCATCTTTCATTTTTTTCTAATTTTTTTGTATTTATTGTCGAACTTATTTATTATTTACTCTAATTAACTTTGATTAAAAATGGTGTGGATAGTAATAATTATTTTTATTCATTCACGCATCTAAAAAAAAGAGTATGTCGTTATCGTTGCTCCCCAATATAACTTTGCTTTCACCATTTTCTAGAAGCATGATTTTAATGGCAAAAAAAAATTAAAATATAGCAATTTTAATAAAAAATTACAAAAATATTGTAGTTTCTAAACTATTTACAATTGTATAGCAATCAATCACATCTTTCCCAGACGTGTTCATCACGTCCTCCGTGGATGTGACTGGTGTTCAATCACATCTTCCCTGGACGTGACTCACCAGGTGGTGACACGTGTCATTTTGCGGAGCGATGTATGTAAACTTCGGAAGGTCATAACTTTTGACTGGAGTATCCGATTGAGGCGAAACTGGTGGTCATGCGCTCGAAATTGAGAGGAGAAGGTCAAAGCAAGTCCCTAAGGGGACTTGGTCAAATTGTTTTCCAAAAGATATCTCTAAGTACCTCAAAATTATAATTTAATCTTCGAACCTTCAAAAAATTTCTTGGTTTCTAATTTTTTATTTATTCAGTTAGTGAATTGCATGCTATTTTTTATTTTTCTAATTACTTCTCTTAATTTCACTTAATCGAACATTCCAGTCAAAAGCCGCAACTAATTAAAAAAGCAACAATAACAGTAACTAATTATAAATTTAATCCTTATACTTGAAATCATTTTTTTAACAGTCTCGTCCATTATAAGAAGTATCATTGTGTTAAATTAACTTGACACTCATTTTCGTTTAAAATGAAATTTGTTATTTAGACCTTTACGCAAAAGATACTCTAACTCCATAATCAATTCATGATATTTCTTAAAAAATATAAGGGTATTTTTACCCAAAAAAACATTGTCATAATCATTGGGTTTAATAGAAAAAATATAACAATTTAACCTAACAATAACATGAAATAATGGTTTAATAGAAACGTTGATGATTAAGTCTAATCATTATCTAAGTGACCATAATTGGAAACGTATCTTGTTAGACTAGAACAACTCCCATTTCAAATTTGAGGTTGTGTTGAAAAACTTCCAAGCTGCCTGGGGCTTAGTGAAGTTCACAAAAGCGTAACCCTTGTTCATCCTAGTTCTGCAAAGCATGAAATTAATCATCAATAAGCAGTTTCCACACACATCACGGAAAGAGAGAAAGACTAGCTAAACATTAGGAATTCAAAATTAAGAGAAGTAATTAAAAAAATAAAAAAATAGCATATAATTCACTAACTGAATAAATAAAAAATTAGAAACCAAGAAATTTTTTGAAGGTTTGAAGATTAAATTGTAATTTTGAGGTACTTAGAGATATCTTTTGGGAAAAATTTGACCAAGGGACTTGCTTAGAGTTTCTCCTCTCAATTTCGAACGCGTGACTACCAGTTTCGTCTCAATCGGACACTCCAGTCAAAAGTTATGACATTTCAAAGTTTATATACATAGCTCTGCAAAATGTCACGTGTCTCAAAATGACATATGTCACCACCTGGTGAGTCACGTCCAGGGAGAACGTGATTGAACACGGGGACATGATTGATTGTTATACAATTGTAAATAGTTTAGAAATTATAACATTTTCATAATTTTTTTTATTAAAATTGCTATATTTTAATATTTTTTCCCCTGATTTTAATATGAAAAACGAATGATTTACGTGCGAAAGGTATATATACCTACTTATTGATAAATATATAATCCTACCAAATAAAGTTGAAAAATATAGTAAATAATGTGATGTAATAAAAATAAAAAAGTTAGACCCAAAGATGTATATATATTATAAAATTTTATGAAGGTCTTTGCGCATAATGCTTTACTATTATTGGCTTTCGAAATTTGCCTACGCCATCTTCCACCACTGACCAATCACCATATGTCACTCAGAAAAAAAAGTCTTTCACTCTATAAGGGCCAGCTTGGAAGGAACACAAATAAAAGAAAAGAAAATTAAAAGAAAAAAAAAACATGTATAACTATGTATTTCTCATATTTGGTTTGAGAAAAAAAAAATAATCAAAGATAGTAACTCACTTTTAGAAAAAAAAAAAATTACAACTTTTCTATTTTTAATTTTTTCTCCAATTTAAATTTTGAAGTTTTCTTTTCTCTCTTTTATTTTTTCCTCTTACAAACATAGGGTAAGTCTAGCTCTGTATCTTACGTAACTTTCACCTATTTTCATTACATAGAGACCAGTGACATCATCAATTTTATTAATTATTACTTATTGCAAATTGCAACAGCACCACCGACAATTTTGATAAAAGATCCTGCTTACAGTTCTTCCTATCATTTTTTACGTTATTTTCAATTTCTACGTAAATACTATCTTTCTACCAAATATAAATACTGTCTTTCTGTATAAGCCAAACAATGCATTGGCATTAGTTTGTAACAATAGAAAGAGGAGGAGTATCTAACATGGGGAAGTGAATAACTTTCTCAGCAATGGGTAAGTTACATAATAGATTTATTGATTCGATAATTTTTTTTTGATCGTATGTTTATTTGATAATTTAATGGTTAATATAGTAGTCACTAACCTGTTGTAAAGATTTTAAGCAGAAGTTTATGTAATTACAAACAGTGCATGAATTTTATATTTAAAGCAGTTTTGTTAAATTATATAACAATTAATAATTTACGAGAAAAAGTAGTTCTCGATCACGTGAAACATTCCAGCCCACTTAATTTTAGTACAAATCAAACGTTGCATAAAGTGCCTTCTTTTCATAAAATATTTCAAATCAATAACTTTTTAATAAAAAAGGTAAAAAAAAAAAAAAAAAAAAAAAAAAAAAAAAAAAAAAAAAAAAAAAAAGGGAAAGAAAGAAAAATCCCTGTTTGGTTAATCAACCAAAGATATAGGTATCAAAATAAATAGAAAAAAAATAAAGATAAAACACAAAGGAATTAAAGTGCACAAAGTTCGAGATTAGAAATAGTTAAAGTGCACAAAGTTCGAGATTAGAATAAAGAAAATAGAAATAAAATAATTTTTTTAAATTAAAATAAAATATAAAATGAATGAGTTTCCCTAAAAGAATTTACAATTTCTCTTTAATATTATTTTTAAACATATTCTTAATTTTCCCATACAACACACAATACCAAAAGTCATACCAAACATACTTTTAAGAAATATTTTATTGACATAGATTTAGACTAAAATATTTTCAATTTTCAAATACAGTTATCACAAATTATTCTATAAATCATACTTTTTCAATTATTCACAATAATAAATAAAAGTAAGAACCGATTACGAGTTACGACTACTTTTTCCGTACCAAATT
>PYAF01000356.1:775796-791855 GCA_007407185.1 Glycine tomentella
AGAATTATAACTTAATGTTATTTGAAATGAACATGAATTAAATAAGTTTTGTCATGTTTATTTCAAATAACATTAGTCGAGATTAATTAAAATGGTAAAAATTTGTAACTATCAAGAAAAAAAATGAGAGATTTTAAATTATAGAGACTAAAAAAAATGTTGTAACTATAAAAAAAACATATTAGAAATTAAATCATTTTATTATTTAGAATTTCTCATAAAATTACATTTAAATTTGTAATTAAGTTCTATTAATTAATGTATATATTAAGTTTTATTATTATTATTTTAAAATATAATGATTATGTTGAAAATACTGAATCATTTTACTTTTTAGTAAGATGTATATAATATAGATATATTTATTTTCAAAATTAAAACTTGTCAGACGGGTCACTTTACTAGTTTAGTAGAAACAAGAACATCATAGTGTGAATCGTATTAACTTGGGCATTCCCTTTTTTTCTTCTTTGCCTTTTTTAAAGTGAATAAAAATTTAAATTATAAAATAAAAAGTGAAAGTAAAGGGCACATCGATAGTCACTCTTCCCCACTTTACACATTTTTATATAAATTTTATAAGACTTGAATCCTTCCCCGTGTGACTTCACTATGTATCTTGAAGAATTTTCAAAATAGTGTGTACATTATTTGTAATAAGAGGTTCTTTATATTAGCGGATAAATTCAGAACAAACCGTAAAGTATTAAATTTCTCCAAACGTAAAACTTTGTCAAACAAAGCTCTATAATGATTAATGAAGGCGTCTATTAAAAAAAGAAAAAGAAAAACGGAGTCTATCACAATTCCCATAATGCAAATCCAGAAGTGAAACTCACCAAAGTCTATCCTAAGGATGAAACTCTCAACACTTAACAGGGCTTCCCTTGATCTTCCCATAATTTCTAGCTCAGGCAATAATATGGTCTTGTTTATTTTGGATTAGGGACGTGTAAGTCCGACTCCTCTTTGAGTTGTAATCGCAAATTGCTTTTGGTTTAGATAAATAAGGACCAAAATTAAATTTATATATCTTTGTGATTTTGATGTTAGCGACGGAATTTTGCCTTTGAAAAAAAATAGTGTGGGATAAAAGAGAAAAGAGAGAGCTAAAATAGAAATACTGATTAATACTATTTATTTAAGTGGGAAAATAAAAAGGAGAGAAGTACGTGAACTTAAAGCAAAGAAGCCTGTGTTGAAATAATGCATTTGATTAGGCAGTTAAGGTCTTTGATTTGTCCCTTTCTTTTTGTATAATGCCGTTTTGCTGAAAGTTGTAATACCGTGTTTTCTTGCGGATTTTAGTGTTCTTGGGGGGTTTTCTCAAGTTGTTTCACAAAAAAAAAAAAAATATTGCATTTGATTTAGCCTATTTTATTTTTTTGGGGAATTATTTATCTTCAAAAAATATAGAAAAAATATCCCTAATCAGACCACTTTGGTTTGAAAATAAATAAATAAAATGAAATTAGATATAGAATCCTCATATATATTGAACAAAATTAAGCCATACATTGGATAAAAATAATATCAAGATAAATATATAAGGAAATAATAATTTTCACTTTACAAGTCAATATTATATGATTTAATTAAATTTAAATCCATATTTTAGAATAATATAAGAATCTATTTAAAAATTACATATGATATTATCCACACATCAAATCTAAAAATATTTTAGGAAAATATATAAATCTAAATATCACTATTTATGCAATTAATATATTTGTTATTGTTGAGAAAAAATATCACATTGATAAGAGATGATATACATCATATAAATGAAAAATAATCTTATTTTATAAGTTGGTTTGATAAGAGTCACATTCTAATAGTATAGGAAATGCACATCACGCATGTCTAAGCTAAAGAAATTTTCAAATGGAGTAATATTTTTTTATATTGATTGGTTGAACAAGGTACAGAAACTCGTAGATTGATTTATCAAAAGACGACTTCTTTCTTTCTTTTGGTGGACCCAAAGAAACGACTTCCTTTATTTTCTTTTTCTTTTTTTTGTGAGGAACGTCTTCCTTTTGTAACAACTGCGAGATGGCATGTATAATAGGGTAGGGATAATTTTTTTTCCACGTAAACTAAGAAAAATAATCACTCCAATATCATAGTATTTATTAGAAATCAATTTTACTAAAATATTTTTATTGTCTTTCTTGTTTTTACAAATATATTAATCTTAAATATGTTTTTAGTCTCTTAAATATATTAATTTCTTATATTTTATAATAATGAATAAAAGCTTTTAATTTTGAACCAATCAAACTAATTTAATTTAATTTAATTAATTTCTCATTTTATGTAAATTTCATATAACATTTATTTATTAAAATTCATAATAGAACATTATTTATAAAAATAAACATTTTAATCAATTGACATTTGATTTAATAAAATATTTAATTGATTAAACGTTGTTGCAAATATCAGTCATAAATAATCTTAATTTTTTTATTTGAAAAAATAAAATGATCCGTATAATAGTTTTGTGTAAAATTAAAATATATAACATTTGTATTCAAATTTATTCTTCAAAATATCCTTATACGAGTTTTCTTGTAGATTACTAAAGTCCTAATATATAATGGGACTTGGGAGTGTCTTCAATTAAATGCAATATACTTCATCGAGTGGCTAACCGTTAACGCCAAATAATTCTCAAAGAAATAGACAGTCAAAATATCCTTATCTTACGAAAAACATTACTTTTTTCTTTTGATAAAGTAGCTTTTATATTTATTTTTATATAAAGTGACTTTATTTATTTTATAAAGACCAAAAACATGACTGTCTCCCTTCAAAATCACACTTTATTTATTCGATTTTACAAAAGACATAAGCAACTTTCCATTATTTTCCAAGTCTTTACAGAACATCAGAAACATACAAAGCACTCCATCAGAAATACAAAACATGCAAGAGAAAAACATTAATATCACGAAAAGCTTAATTACAGTGTACACCAAAAGAACTAAAAAACATACAACACACAAGAAAACAAGTTTCAACACTATTTAGATAGTTGACCAAGTGTGATCATGGGGAGTGGATCCAAAGAAGATGATTTTGGCATCACAAACTCGTTATGCACTTGTTCCATACTTGGGCGAAAGCGTGGATTCTCACTTAAGCAAGCAAATGTTAATTTTGCAATCAAGATCACTTCTTCCACAATTGGCTTCACTGGCTGAGGTAGTCGCTGGTCCAACACATGAATTAATAGCATATTAGACGCAGTTGATGAAAACAATGAAGAAATGAGATCTCCTGGATGCATTCCCATTATTATTTCCAAACAAAGCACTCCGAAACTGAAGACATCACATTTCTCTTTCACTTCCATAGTATAAGCAAGCTCTGTAATTCATCAAAATAATAACAAAATAGTATTATAAAACAAGTAGCAGGACTTATTATTGAAACAAGTATATATAGGATTAAATTCTTAAGAACAAAAATGGCCTAACCTGGTGCAGAATATCCATATGTGCCTGCAAACGCTGTTATGTTTTGTGAATCAGGATTCAGAATTTTAGCTGTTCCGAAGTCAGAGATTCGGGCTTCATAATCCAAATCTATAAGAACATTCTTGCTTGATATGTCACGATGAACAATAGGAGGAAAGCAACCATGATGCATATGGTACAAAGCACTTGCCACACCTTTAACAACCTTCACCCTCCTTTCCCAATCAAACATCGTTGCACGTGTATCATCGGTTAGTACTTTATCCAAGCTACCACCCTCTATGAACTCATAAACCAAAAAGGAGAAGCGTGGATGTAAACAATATCCAAGTGACTTCACAATGTTACGGTGCTTGATTTCGGCCAAGGCTTTAACCTCAGCTGAAAAAGCTTTCGAATCGGGTGTTTCCTGGTTGGGTGCAGCATGAAGTTTTTTCACAGCAACAATCTGTCCCGAGGGTAATCTTGCCTTATAGACAGATGCAGTACCCCCTTCTCCAATGAGATATTTGTCATCAAACCCCTCTGTGGCTTCCATGATATCTTCATACACCATTTTTCCATCATAACTCCAAAGGGAATAATGATCCTCACTTTTTTCTTCTTTATCCTCCTCCTTTTTGGCCTTTGTTGCTCTTCGGTAGCAAATACATAACGAAATTCCAACCACCAATAATAACAGAAATAGAGCGCCGAAAGAAAGGAGTAATGCCAACATGATGACATTTCTTTTCATTTTACCATGAGGTAGGGTGTGGCAAGGCACCAAACCGGAGGCATTTCCACACAAGCCTTTATTATTTTTCAATGCATCAAATGAAGCATTAAGAAAGGCTGGAATGTTAGGAATTGAACCCTCCAATTGGTTGTTAGATATGTCAACATTTGCCAAGCTATTCTTAAAATAAGGAATGGCTCCAGAGAGATTGTTGTGCGAGAGGTTTAGCTTTTCCAATCTTTGCATACTCGCAAGTGTTGCTGGTATTTCTCCATTTAGCAAATTCCAACTAAGATCAAGATCTTGAAGAGATTGCAATTCGTTAAATTCCCAAGGAATGCTTTCTGTGAATTTGTTTTTGCTCAAGTTCAAGTGAATTAATTTAAGTAAAGATCCCACCTGTTTTGGAATTGGGCCACCTAAATTATTTGCTGCAAGCTCCAATTTTTCAAGGCGGGACAAAGCACCTATTTCTGTAGGAATGTTACCCAAAAGTTCATTGTCGCCTATTAATAGATAAAGCAAAGAGGTCAACTTCCCAAGTTCTTTTGGAATTTTTCCTGTTAGATGATTTGAAGACAAAACAAGTTTCTCTAACTTGGGCGCCTGGCCAAGTTCTAGGGGTATACCACCAGATAAATTGTTGTTGCACATCATAAGGCTTGTGAGATTAGGACACTTTGCCCAGTTTGGTGAAATGTGGCCATGAAAATTATTGCTACTCAGATCAACGTAGTCCAACTTTGGATATACACCAAAAGCATCGGATATATCTCCGGTCATCTGGTTTCCATCTAGTCTGAGTCTAGTAAGACTGGAGCAATTTTTCAGGCTTTTTGGAACTGGACCCGTGAAATGATTACTTTCAGCAGTGAATTCTTGAAGTAGCCCACCAAGGCAAATTTGTTGTGGCAAGGGGCCAGTGAAACTATTGTCTGCTGGACGAAATAACTTCAAATTGGTAATGTTATTCAATGCTGGTGGTAATCTGCCTTCAAGTTTGTTACCAAAGACACTGAAAACGTGGAGGTTTGTCATATTTCCAATGGTGGAAGGAATAATTCCGGAGATATTGTTCTCATAAAGGACGAAAACCTTTAGATTGACCAAGTTTCCGATGGACGTAGGAATTGATCCAGAAATCATGTTAATGGCAATGACCATATGGACCAGCTTTGTCAAGTTTCCAATATTGGAAGGAATTGAACCTGAAATTCTATTAGCATCGATTTCAAAAACAGTCAAATTGACCAAGTCTCCTATGGAGGATGGAATGGAGCCAGAAAGACTATTGAATGTGAGCTGAAGTTTTTCTAAATTTGTCAAGTTTGTAATTGAAGTGGGGATTGTACCCGAGACAGAGTTTTTGGACAATTCAAGTCTAACAAGGTTGGACAACCTTCCAATTGTTGGAGGAATGGTACCAGAAAGTCGATTCCCTTGAAGTATTAGACACTTCAAGTTCTGCAATTCTCCAATCTCCTCAGGAATAGAGCCCGAAAGTTTATTGTATTCCAAGTTTAGAATTGACAAGTTAGCCAACTTCATCATGGAAATGGGGATGGAGCCACTAAAATTATTAGCATTCGTAATCAACTGAGAAAGTCTGGACAAGTTAGCAATTTGCTGAGGAATAGTTCCAGTAAAACTGTTGTGACTAATATCCAGAGTTAGCAGCTTGGGAAAGGAAGAGAAGTTGAGAGTGTGAAGAGTACCTTTTAGCCCAAGATTTGTAATATTTATAGCGGTCACAGCGTTGGATTCGTGACAAACGATTCCTTTCCACCTGCAAGGACTGACACCACTTGTCCATGAAGACAGAGAAGCTTGGCTTTGGTTGTCAAGGCTAGCTTTCCACTCAACTAGAGCACTTGCTTCCGTCCCTTCATAAGCAGTGATGGCAGCAAAGCCAAAAGATGAAAACGTGAAAACTTGGGAGGAAAGGAGGCTTAGGAGTGAACGGAGAATTAAACGAATTAATGAAGGCTTGGTGAAAACCATGTTTGAGCTATTGGGTGATTATGGTAACGTACAATATGTTGGACGTTCAAAGCTACCACGTTCCTTCCTATATATAACGTAAGCTTCAAAATTTTATGATTTCTAATAAATTTTTATTAATAAAAAATATTTAAAATAGTATGATGTTAGCATTATTTATGGTTACAAAATGAATAATGTTTAAAAGTATATTACATAAATAGAAAATATATTTAAGTCAAAATATATATTTATTTTTAAGAGCATAATTTTCATACCCCGTAAATATAATTTTTTTATATCATATTAATCAATAAAATATCATTCTATATATAATTTTTAAATTAATTGTTATAAAAAATCATCATATAGAATAATATCTATCTATATATATATATATAAATGACGGTGTATTTTAATTAAATTTTAATAAAATAATATCTTAATTCTTAATAGATTTTAAGTTAGATTGACATTAATTGTAAATATATATTTTTTAATCTATCTTAAATTTTTTACAAATAAATATATATGAACATTTAAGAGTAAATATAATATTTTTTTCTTATGAATTGTGATACTCTAACGTGTCTTTTTCGCCATGGCTTATGCACGTTTTCGGCCTGACTTAGTATTCTCTCCGTCACAATTTGGAATCTCTTTAAGATAGTTTAGTATCCTCTGGACAACCACTCCATTAATATAAAGAAATTTAACTTATCTTAATAATATATAATCTATATTAACATTATCAAATAATTTCATATTATGTCCCCTCAATTAAGAGGCAAGCTCATAAATACATGTATATAAAGGATTAAATTTTTTAAAATAACACATTATTTTATTTGCTCATTTACTACATTCATTATTTTCTGTGTCAGAAATCTAACTTAAACATCGAAGTACTTTTTACATATATTTCACCCTTCCAAGGATAGTTTTGTCATATAATAAGAAAGGACACCCCAAAAAGAATGAAACAACAAGAGAAGAGAAAGTTTTTTTTTTTTGGTCAGCAAGAGAAGAGAAAGTATTCGGCCATTTTAAAACAGGAACAATTTGAGATTTTGATTCTAAGATGTTCAATGTTTACCTCCCTAAGGCCATCTCAAAAGGAACATAGGCTATCTCTCTAACGTTTAGTTTCTGTTTAAAACAAGCATAAATTACAAAAACTTTCCCAAAGTTTGGACTTATTATACGACATCCTTATGTTTTTTAACGATACTTTCAGCCCCATCTTTTAAACAGCATGCAGAATCCAGATCTGTCCCGACTTTCAGTTGCCGCAGCAGAGGACGATAACGTGATTGAAGGAGGAGCGGTCACCGCTGCGCCGCCGTCAGAGTTTCGCACGCCGCACCCCGGGAATCCAGTTCTGGTTCTCACTCCTTCAAAACCGTGTTCTTGAAGTTTTATACAGGGTTTCTTTTAATTCTTCAATGGGTTCTTGAAGTTTTTCAAATTTTATTGTTCTTCAATAGTTCCGTTATTGGCTTGTTGTTGCTATTTGGTTGTATTCTTATTGGTTTATCTGTGGAGTGCGAGATATATAGAAGAATCTAATACACTGAGAAACTACTGTGACGTTAGTTTTGTTTGTTGTTGTAGTTTCACAGAACAAATTTCCATTTTTGAAGAATTTTATATAGGTATTAAACTTGCCATTGTGAGCGGATTGGGAAGCAGATGTGTGTGGAAAAAAAATTATTCATGTTTTTCATTGCCTATCTTAATTTGTTTTTGAAATTTTTCTTCTAATTTTTTTGTTTATAGTTAAGTGAACTCCAGATCAAATAAATAGTTTAAGAAGGAAATGGTCATTTTTGGACAGTGCTTCAATTTCATGTGATGGAAATCAGTGGCAGATAAAGGAAATGTTTAAGAGAAGTATGTGTAATTTACAGAAAATTTTTCCTTTCATACATAGACTTCCAAATTCATAAAAAGGAAAAAGAAACAATAATCTTATGTTATATTTAATTGGATGAAAGGGAAAAAAATTTAAAATTTGAATTAGAAAAAAAAATGAGAGATGAAAAACTAAATTTTATATTAAAAATAACTTTTCTTTTCATTTTCTCTCTACATTAAAAAGATATATATTTAATTATTTATATTTTCTTTCCTCTCGTTTCTCTACTATCAAACCAATCCTTTAAATATGCCAAATTACATGCACGCACAATAATATTGTCCTTTAATCACCGCATCCCGCAGTCCTAATTACCTCTCTAGGACCTATGATATCACTGATTTGTTGGAGTTTTAAACTGCATATTATTGAAGGCCGCGGCAAGCGTGGGGCACCCTCTCAAGGCCCCCACGGTGGGAAAGAAAGATGGTCCGTTAGATTGGAACTTTTTTCGAGATGAGTGTGTTCCACAGTAGAAATGTTTACACTGGATTTTTTTTTTCTAAACTGCATATTATTGATTGTGCCTTTTATTTTTTTTTTGGACAAAGCACTTGAATGCAACATGAGCAGAAAGCACGCTTATATTACAGCCTAAAAAACAACAAAAGCAAACAAAGTAAAATGACAATGATAACATAACAATGCTGAGATTAATTTCTAAGAGTCCAGCACTACGATAGGACTAGTTACTCTGTGCTTGCCATCTGTCCAAGACAAATTCCCAAATAAAGGAATGTTGTGACCAGGCACACCAATGGCCTGAAGAATAACCTGAAACTTCTTTTTTTCTCCAGTTTTCTTAAAAGTCAACGAACTTGGTTGCACAAGAACCTTAATCCCCTTCGGCCAGTGAGTATTCACAACATACGTGCTTGGAGGCCCAACATTTCTAACTGTACGAGTAACATTAATAGTCTTTGAGCCAGGATGATGCACCGTAATTGAAGGATAGTTGAAATCTTCAATTCTGTAAGACTTGGGACAACTGTAATGGGATTTCACATTGCCAAAAAACTTGAGTAAAGCTTGGTTGTAACCAGAAGCACATAGGAAGTTCAAGTAATCGGTTGTGCTTAAATCATAAACAAGTCCAGGGTGAATTGCAAGGTTAGGCTGAATGTGTCCGGCGCCGTATTCGAAGGGAGTTGCTTTCTTATCAAATGCATTCTGAATCGGTTGATTCGTATTATCTAGTGTTGTAGCTGGAATTAATAAAAAGCATAGTACGGTGTTAATAAGCCGCCAATGATTTGCTGTGCATGAAGATTTTATATTGATATTACTTTGGTAATGAACGCACCAGTAGTCATAATAGCAGATTTGATAGCTGCTGGACTCCAATTAGGATGATATGTTTTGAGAAGACCCGCAATGCCAGCAACATGAGGACAAGACATAGAAGTTCCCTGTTGCACGGTGAAAAGAACCCGACGTCTATCTGTTGCAAGATTAGTCGGACCCGCGGCTTGTGAAAAAGCAGCAATTATGCTCACACCAGGAGCTGTTATGTCGGGCTGAAAAAAGAAACAAGTTACGGTTAGCCACAAATTCATCTCTAATGAATCATTAATTGTAAGAATTAAAAGTTAATCATCATGTCATGTTGGTGTAGTTAACAAAATGTATATATTATTATAGACCTTTAGTATCAATGGTTGCACGGAACTGGGACCCCTGGATGAGAATCCAGCTATGATTGGTGCTGGCTTTACTCCTATATGTGTTTCTGCAGCACTCAAGTAAGCTAAAATCTCCCTGCAACAACATATATATAAATTAATATTCAAGTGCTTCACTTGCTACAAATATACTATATATATAGAATACCACGTTTAAAAGGGATTTAATGATATATGAATTTTACTTGTTATTGCCATGGTTGCCTGTACCGTTGTCAATATTAGGACTTTCCTTTCCACCTATACTTGCAGCTGGTAAAATATGATCCTCGGCCAGAGGTAAATTTCCACTTCCCTCATCATTTAGCACAAAAACTGACACAGCACCAGCAAGATGACCCTGTTGGACCTCGCTAGCTGAAGTTAACTTATTGCCTCGAAGGCAGACTAGTATTTTTCCCTTTACTTTGGTAGGATCAAGTGTTCCCGGTTTGCAAAGACGACTACATCAACCAATACATATATATACACACACGTATGAGACGAATATTTGAAAGCAAGCTTGGGAAATAAAAAAAAAAAAAAAAAAGAATGGTGCTTACGCATCATCAATGGACACAGTAGGAAGTCTAGCGTCGACAGAATTAATCACTTGATAGAACTTTTTCGATGGCGATGAAGATGGTAAGCCTCGATTGAGACTGGCACCCTGATATGATACATGTACGTAAGGTCCAATTATGTAGACGTTAAGAAAATAAAAAAAAAAGGTTAAAATATGTTTTTTTTTTTCAAATATAAAAATGTTTAAAATTTATGTTTATTAAATTTTTCTCCTCTCATAAGATTAAAATGTGTTAGTTTTTGGTATAAAGAAAGATTCAGACATCCATATTTATGTGAATGACTTTTTTACATTCATTAAGTACACAAATAATTAAAAAAATATGTCACATTATACATTAATTATATATATAAAAAATATTACATTTATATTAATTATATATATGACTAATGTAAAAAGTCATAGTTTAGATTTATGAAAACCTTTATTTAGATAAAAATCAATACATTTCAAATTTTATAAGAATAAAAAAACATATAGAAAATAGAAAATTTTGTAAAAATGAATTTCAAATATTTTTATATTTATATGAAAAAGAAACATATTTTAACCGACATGAAATAAATTAATCTCTAGATAATTAGATGATATATCTTACCGTAATGGATTGATTGTTGTTGAGAGAAATTTTGCTGATAAATTCTCTGTCGATTGTGCTAGCAGCAACGGTGAAGGACCAGGGTGCAACATTTGCGACACTTAAAGGCGATGGTCCATCATTTCCAGCAGAGCAAACAACGACTATGTTTCTGGCAACTGCATGGAATGCCCCTATGGATATCCCATCTGTTAACAAAGCTTCCTTATAGGGATTAGACGCACCCACGGAGGCAGAGATGACATCAACACCATCATATATGGCATAATCAAATGCTTGTAGAATGTCTGCTTCATGGCACCCTCCTGGGTCGAGTTTATTCCAGCATGCTTTGTAGGCTACAACACGAGCTTTTGGGGAGCCTCCCTTAGCAGTACCATTGCCGTTACCTTCAACATTTGCACCGCGAACAAAATTACCACCAGCAGTTGACAGTGTGTGTGTACCATGCCCTACGAAGTCACGTCCGCTGCGTAGCCGTCGCTCAATCTTCTTGTCTTCGGCCTCCCGATTTTTTAGAAAAATTCTTGCTCCGATCAACTTCCTGAATATTCATCATAATTATATTAATATTATGGCTACATGTGATAGCAATTAGCAGCGACGAATTCAAGAATTTTTCTTGACGTGAGCAATAAATAGTTTAAAATATTTTTTCTTAAAAAAATATCAGAGAAATTTTTATAAAATATATAATGTTATGAAAAAAAAAATCCAAAATACGTAGATACTTAAACTCTGTGTGGATCGATGTGTATTAGAAGAGCTGAAGACTCCAAAATTGCTTGCTTGCTATTATGATACTCATTTATTTATTTTGGTCTTGTGACTCTTGGAAAAATGATTGGGGTATTATTGTCCCTGTCTGAATTTGGATTTGAAATATGGATTTGGAGGGCAGAGCATATAATTTTTTATTATAAAAAAATAGACTTTTTCATATGAAACCACAATAGTCATTGTGTAAGAGCTTTGTATATTAACTTGTCATCTTTATTGCACTTTTTATACTTATTTTAATAATAAAAAGTAGTGTTCTTATTTGACTAAAACTATAGTTTCTATCCATCTAGGATACTTTCACACTCTTTCCTTTACTTCAAACACATCCTTAATAAACACAAAAATAAGTAATAGAATAATTAAATTATAATTTTGATTCATCTATAATCTATTTTTTAAAAAAAATACATATATAATATACTAAGTACACCTATATTTCTATCCATCTAGTATTCTAGTATACTTTGGTAGTTTTTCTTTCGTTTCAAACACATCCTTAATAAACACAAAATACATAATATAATAGAATAACTAAATTACAATTTTGATAGCCTATGAATCATAATCTAATATTTTGATCTCAATTTTAATTTCTTATTTTATAAAATTCACAATTTTAATTTAATCCTAATTTTGCATACTTTTTTTTACATTTTAACTAACATTGAGGATTGAAAATTAAACATTTAACAGCTAAAAACTAATATAATTAATTAAAACAAAAAAAAGTGTATAAAACTAAAGATTAGAGTAAAATTGTGAATTTATTTACAATAAATGAATTAAAATTGCAAGAGAGAGAAAATAAGAGCCAAAATTATACAGATAAAACATTAATTAAGCTGTAAATAAAATAATAACTACCTTCCATGGCCGTGATCATCACACCGTTTTAAAATACATATATTATTTCACGCTCAACCCAACAATTTTGAATTGAAATAACAGAAAATTTACCTGTTACATAGATAACTCTTTGTACCATTAAAACTGTCGATCTCACAGACACCCTTCCCACGCCACTTTGAAGGGACAGGTCCGTATCCTTTGTCGCGGAAACTGGGGTGTTCGGGCCAAACCCCTGTTCAAGAAGCAACTAACGTATTTACAAAAGGAATATATGTTTGCAGTACAAATTCATGAAGAAAAAAAAAAATGTAAACTGAATTAACTAAGCATACCTGAATCAATATTAGCGATGATTATATTTTCTCCAAATCTTGCTTTCCTCCAAGCGGAGTTTGCAGGAATTTTTCCATTTTTTTCCAGTCCAAGAAAATCCCATGACCTGGTAGTTAACAATTTGTGCTCTTTGCTCAAGAAAATAGAAACTACATTTGGATTTTCTGTACCAATAAAAACATGTAATTCATTATTATATCAATTTGTGTGGCTTCAAGATGACAAGAAAATCATGGCAATATATGGTAATAGTCTTTGCTCACTTGCAATCTGTGATGCTTCTTCCTCTTCAAGTAGGGCAGCAAAGCCATTGATGTGCTTATTGTACGAGTACATCATTGCTTCCTTGGCCTTCTCATGACTGTTAAATTATCAATTTTAAATTAACACGTACGTCCTAATAATATTTAACAGAATTTAACATTTGTTTTACCTTCCTAAGTAAGAAGCGAGTAAATCATGATGGGAATTGGTGGCTGTTTCAAGATCACTTGGCAAAGGGTCTGGACCATGAGAATGTCCTCCCATGTACACAATGTAGGTCTGAAAACACAGAATTCAAAGCACACAATTGGTGAAATGTTTTAATGTACATTGATTAACAAAATATAAATTTGGAAATTCTCAAAGTGGGAACTAAAAGGCAAAAGCTTACTAGCCTTTCTAAGGGCATTGGTAGGTTCCTGCAAGAAAATGCAGAGAAGGGATAATGACAGAACATGTTTGAAGATGGAGAATGCCATAATATATCTTCAGTTGTTGTTTTGGTGTGGATGTAATCCATGCCTGTGCCACTGCTTATATATATTCCATCTTAATTTTATTCTATTTTTTTCTTTCTCTCTTTATTGTTCACTAGCTATTATATATTATTTAGTATATCTATCATTCTCTTTCTTTTATTTTTTCTCTCTATTATTTTGAGTTGTGTTTTATGTTTGTAATGAGACATTTTTTGGATATTTGACGATAAAAGTCTATGATCAAGAGAGTTCAATATAAAAAGAGATAAAAGTAGATTGAAATTTATTTGAAAAAAATTAGTTAAATAAAACTTAATAGAATATGATATAAATTCATGGATGATATGTTCTAGGATAAAATAAAAAAAAATGTCTAATGGAAGATTAGATATGTTATTATTTTTATGTTATAGATAATTTTTTTGTAATTATTTGTCCTATTATTTTCCCTTCCTTTCATTTTTCATTTTTTCCATTTTTTGTATTTATTATTAAATTTATTTATTATTTATTCTAATTAACTTTGATTGATTATTATTTTTATTCATACAAGCATCTAAAAGAAAAAAGAGTATACCGTTATCATTGCTTCCTAACATAACTCTGCTTTCACCATTTTCTAGAAGCATGATTTTAATATGAAAAATGAATTACGAAAGGTATATATACTTACTTATTGATAAATATATCATCCTACCAAATAAAGTTGAAAAAATATAGTAAATAATGTGATGTAATAAAAAAAAAAAATAAGACGCAAATGTATATATATTATAGAATTTTATGAAGGTATTTGCGCATAATGCTTTACTATTGGCTTTCGAAATTTGCATACGCCCTCTTCACCAATCACCATATGTCATTCACAAAAAAAAAAAAAAAAAAAAGTCTTTCACTCCATAAGGGTCCGCTTGGAAGGAACACAAATAAAAGAAAAAAAAAACCATGTATTTCTCTTATTTGGTTTGAGAAAAAAATATAAAAAAATCAAGAGAGTAACCCACTTTTAGAAGAAAAAAAATTACAACTTTTCTATTTTTAATTTTTCCTAAAATTTAAATTTTGAAATTTTCTTTTTTATTTTTTGAAATTTTCTTTTTTATCTTTTCCTCTTCCAAACATAGGGTAAGTCTAGCTCTGTATCTTAAGTAACTTTCACCTATTTTCATTACATAGAGACCAGTGACATCATCAATTTTATTAATTATTACTTATTGCAAATTGCAACAGCACCACCGACAATTTTGATAAAAGATCCTGCTTACAGCTCTTCCTATCATTTTTTACGTTATTTTCAATTTCTACGTAAATACTATCTTTCTACCAAATATAAATACTGTCTTTCTGTATAAGCCAAACAATGCATTGGCATTAGTTTGTAACAATAGAAAGAGGAGGAGTATCTAACATGGGGAAGTGAATAACTTTCTCAGCAATGGGTAAGTTACACAATAGATTTATTGATTTGATAATTTTTTTGATCGTATATTTATTTGATAATTAAATGGTTAAGAAAGTAGTCACTAACCTGTTGTAAAGATTTTAAGCAGAAGTTTATGTAATTACAAACAGTGCATGAATTTTATATTTAAAGCAGCTTTGTTAAATTATATAACAATTAATAATGTACGAGAAAAAAGTAGTGCTCGATCACGTGAAACATTCCAGCCCACTTAATTTTAGCACAAACGTTGCATAAAGTGCCTTCTTTTCATAAAATATTTCAAATCAATAACTTTTTTAATAAAAAAGGTTTAAAAAAAAAAAAAAGAAAAATCCCTGTTTGATTAATCAACCAAAGATATAGGTATCAAAGTAAATAGAAAAAAACAAAGATAAAACACAAAGGAATTAAAGTGCACAAAGTTCGAGATTAGAAATAGTTAAAGTGCACAAAGTTCGAGATTAGAAAGTCAATTTTAATTATTTTATGATATATTTCATTTAGAAGATCAGAATAAAGAGAATAGAAATAAAATAATTTTTTAAAATTAAAATAAAATATAAAATGAATGAGTTTCCCTAAAAGAATTTACAATTTCTCTTTAATATTATTTTTAAACATATTCTTAATTTTCTCATACAACACACAATACCAAAAGTCATACCAAACATACTTTTAAGAAATATTTTATTGACATAGATTTAGACTAAAATATTTTCAATTTTCAACTACAATTATCACAAATTATTCTATAAATCATACTTTTTCAATTATTCACAATAATAAATAAAAGTAAGAACTGATTACGAGTTACGACTACTCCTTCCGTACCAAATTGATTAATGTTTTAGCGTCATAAGAAATTCTATATTGACCAATTTTAATTCTGTCATCTAATTAATAAATATTATTATCTTGACACACTTAATAATATATTTATTGAAATAAAAAATAAAAA
>PYAF01000356.1:819441-845016 GCA_007407185.1 Glycine tomentella
TAGACCATTATTTGAAGAAAAATATATTTTAATCAATTAAAATTAATTTGATTTAATTACTTATTTAATTGATTAAAATTTCATTCAAATATGATTTACAAATGTTTTCATTTTTTTTTCTATTTGAAATAAATTTAATCCATGTATGCTATAATTTTGTGTAAATTATATAACATAAGATAGTTTTTATTTTCACTGTTCAATCAATAACTTTGTGTAAATTATATAACATAGATAGTCATTTTTTTTATTTTCACACATCATATTCAAACAATTCATATTCAATAATGAGTTAAACTTCTTATATATATATATATATATTATTGTTTTACAAAACTAATGAAATAATTAAATTTATTTTATTTTCCAAGAAGTACTCTTAGAGTGCATTTATGTTTGTTTCACGAAATAAAAGTTTATTCCCAAGAATGCTACATGAAAATATTGCATACTCATGTTTGTTACATGTTACTAACTTTTTTTTTATCACACTTTTCCTACACTTCCATTCCCATGAGAAGAGATGGAAATGAGATTTTTTTTCATGGGAATAAGGATAATGATCTGCTAAAATACTCTTAATTTCTTTTCTAATGTATTTTTTATTTAAATTATTTTATTTCTAAAAGATATTAAAAGGGATATTAAAATGTAACCAAACATATTTTTTTTATAAAAAAAAGATTCCATGAAACAAATCTTTTTTAGGTAAGAATAATTATTGTTCTATAGCAAATGAATAAAAATCTAATTAACCAAAAAAATAAAGGATATATTATAATGCTACATAATATATTTTATAAAATTTGAAATATTAATTACATATCTTTAATAGTTGTGTTAAAACTATAAAAAATAATTGTATTTAAAAGTTATCTAAAACACAATGGAGAGAGTATTTATCATTCTATTTGGTGAAAGTTTTTCATTTCTATAGAGTTCAAATGATTTTTGTCGTAACCATGAACTATTGAGTCCGACATAGTTAGGGCAACGTTGGGGGGGGGGGGGGGGGGGGGGGGGGGGGGGGGGGGGGGGGGGGGCGGAGGAGGTAGAGGAGAGGAGAGCAGTTGAATCTTAAGGTACTCCGTCTTTCCTATGGTATCCTCCCGATGTGAACAATTCTTAATTTAAATACACCATCAAAATAAGTATTAACATATATATATATATATAACAAGATTATTCGATTTTATGTAATTATTTCTTTTAATATTTAAAACAATTGAAACAACTATACACAGTACACAATAACGCTACTCCAAATGATCTGATGCGGTGGTAATACAAATCTGGTACATCCAAACTAAACTATGTAATATGCCAAATCTTATTTTTTGCTCAAATAATTTTTTATTATTGAAAAAAAAATCATCAATTTTGTATTTCATCCTTAATAAAAACAAAAGTTTTTGATCCTTAAAAAAATATTTTATTTTATATTTAATCAATGTTGTTATATTGATTTTGTTAATTTCAGATGTCACCAATTGATGGAAAACATTTTAGGGGCCAAAAGACAAATAAAAAAATATTTCAAGGAGCACTTAACAAAACCAATGTAATGGTAGGAAAAAAATATAAAATAAAAAAAAACTCAAGGACCAAATATAAAATTAGTCTATTTTTCAATGACAATAATCAAGAAAAAATTATTAAGGAGTAGCTGCAAAATTCATAAGTTTCTCATAATAAAAAAACATTTCTTTAAGCTTTTATTTTATCTCAAATTTATTTTCTTATGTTAAACGTACTTTCTCTCTTTTTCTGTTAGTGGCTTTACGGGACACTGTACCATCCCCTCCTTCCCCACCACTACTACCATGACAAAAAATAGAGAAGTCAAAATTACAAGGAAGCCAAAAACACAAAGAAGGATCTTGAAACTAGAAGCATATTCTCACACCGTTGATGGTAATGGAGCCGAGAATTTACCCTTTTTTTTTTTACCAAATTAAATGATTTTGAAAATTATCTGATAAATGATTTTGACTTTTAATATCTATTATAATCACAACCAATTTTTTTAAAAAAATTTCTATATTAATTATAGCCACTGTTGATGCAAATGTCACTTTTCTACATTAAATATAATTACAATTAATGCTAAAAGTCAAAATCACTTATCTTTGATAAATAATTTTTAAAATCACTTAATATATATAATTTTATTAAACCACGTAATTTGATATAAAAAAAGTTCGAATTTACCTGCCCTTCACCCGTCATAATTGAAAATTGAAATATACATTTTATGCTATAAAATATTAATTTATTATTATCTCCTATAATAAAATTATTGATTTTTATAATAACTAGTTTAAAAAGTCACTTCTGAATTCTCACCCATTAACCTTGTAAAGTTCTGTTACATCAAAATCTAACGTTACTAGTTCACAATTTTATTCTTTTGTTACTAATATTATTAATTAATATTCGAATATGTATTTTAATAATATTTATATATTAATATAATGTTTATAATTTAAAATATCCTTTTTTTAAAACCCATACGTGTTTTAATAAGTCTTATTGTAATCGGTTTATAGGTATTTATATTTGTTCATCTCGACAAACATTTGGTGACATTACCAGCTGTCTCATTTCTATTTATCTAGATGTTATTCAAGCTTGCTCAAATGGTTGAAGAGGATATCTTCCAAAGTAAATATGATTCCCTCGATCATGTAAGCATTAATATATGGTTTGATTGTTAAGCTAAATTGAATAGACATATTAGTCAATGAAGTTAAATATAAATTTATGGCTTACATATCTCTTCAATTCCGGAATATATTGCTTTTATGTTTTAGTCTTTAAAAAAATGTTTTTTCAAAAAAATTTCTATGGAATTTCTTTTTATTGGTTTTGTTCCTCTTGTTATTTTGCTTTAGTTCTTGTAATGTATATATTTTTAGTCTCTATAGTATTTTTTTGCATTTTGAATTAGTCTCTTTGAAATTTATTTGATAGAGACTAAAAACAAATAATCTAGATGTTACAAGAACTATAACAAAATTAAAAGGACAAAAAGAAAAAGAAAAAGAATTTTACAATGGCCATTTTACAAAATAAATTGTAAGAACCAAAATATTTAAACAAAAAAAAGAATGTTAGAAGAATCAAAAACATTATTTTGTCTAAATTTATTTATTTATAATTTACCTACATTTCTATAACATTTATTTCCTGTAATATAATTTTATTATGTTTAATTACCCATTTAGTCCTTGCAACAATATTTCCTTTTATTAACCCTTGTAATTTAAATTTGGGTCCTATAATTATCATTTTTCATGTTTTTGGTCATTATCTTTTAGAATTATAACTTAATGTTATTTGAAATGAACATGAATTAAATGAGTTTTGTCATATTTATTTCAAATGGCATTAGTCGACATTAATTAAAATGGCAAAAATTTGTAACTATAAAGACAAAAATGAAATATTTTAAATTATAGAGACTAAAAAAATGTTGTAACTATAAAAACATATTAGAAATTAAATCATTTTATTATTTAGAATTTATCATAAATTACATTTAAATTTAAAATTAAGTTGAAATTATTAATTTATGTATATAGTAAGTTTTATTATTATTGTTTTAAAATATAATGATTATGTTGAACATTACTGAATCATTTTACTCTGTCAAAGAATAGTGAATCATTTTACTCTTTAGTAAGATGTGCATCATCAACTTTATATATAATATAGATATATTTATTTTCAAAATTAAAACTTGTCAGACGGGTCACTTTACTAGTTTAGTAGAAACAAGAACATCATAGTGTGAATCGTATAACTTGGGCATTCCCTTTTTTTTTTTCTTTGCCTTTTTTAAAGTGAATAAAAATTTAAATTATAAAATAAAAAGTGAAAGTAAAGGGTACATCGATAGTCACTCTTCCTCACTTTACACATTTTTATATAAATTTTATAAGACTTGAATCCTTCCCCGTGTGACTTCACTATGTATCTTGAAGAATTTTCGAAATAGTGTGTACATTATTTGTAATAAGAGGTACTTTATATTAGCGGATAAATTCAGAGCAAACCTTAAAGTATTAAATTTCTCCAAACATAAAACTTTGTCAAACAAAGCTCTATAATGATTAATGAAGGCGTCTATTAAAAAAAGAAAAAGAAAAAAGGAGTCTGTCACAATTCCCATAATGCAAATCCAGAAGTGAAACTCACCAAAGTCTATCCTAAGGATGAAACTCTCAACACTTAACAGGGCTTCCCTTCATCTTCCCATAATTTCTAGCTCAGGCAATAATATGGTCTTGTTTATTTTGGATTAATTAGGGACGTGTAAGTCCGACTCCTCTTTGAGTTGTAATCGCAAATTGCTTTTGGTTTAGATAAATAAGGTCCAAAATTAAATTTATATATCTTTGTGATTTTGATGTTAGCGACGGAATTTTGCCTTTGAAAATTCCATTTTTTTTGTAGTGATTTGAAGAAAAATAGTGTGGGATAAAAGAGAAAAGAGAGGTAAAATAGAAATACTAAATTAATACTATTTATATAAGTGGAAAAATAAAAAGGAGATAAGTACGTGAACTTAAAGCAAAGAAGCCTGTGTTGAAATAATGCATTTGATTAGGCAGTTAAGATCTTTGATTTGTCCCTTTCTTTTTGTATAATGCCGTTTTGCTGAAAGTTGTAATACCGTGTTTTCTTGCGGATTTTAGTGTTCTTGGGGGGTTTTTTCTAGTTGTTTCACAAAAAACAAAAAAAAAATATTGCATTTGATTTAGCCTATTTTATTTTTTTTGGGAATTATTTATCTTTAAAAAATATAGACAATTGCTTTAGAAAAAAATATCCCTAATCAGACCACTTTGGTTTGAAAATACATAAATAAAATGAAATTAGATATAGAATAAACAAGAATGAAGCCTCATATATATTGAACAAAATTAAGCCATACATTGGATAAAAATAATATCAAGATAAATATATAAGGGAATAATAATTTTCACTTTACAAGTCAATATTATATGATTTAGTTAAATTTAAATCCACATTTTAGAATAATATGAGAGTCTATTTAAAAGTTACATATCATATTATCCACACATCAAATTTAAAAATATTTTAGGAAAATATATAAATCTAAATATCACTATTTATGCAATTAATATATTTGTTATTGTTGAGAAAAAAATATCACATTGATCAGAGATGGTACAAAATATAAATTATATAAATGAAAAATAATCTTATTTTATAAGTTGGTTTGATAAGAGTCACATTCTAATAGTATAGAAATGTACATCACGCATGTTTAAGCTAAAGAAATTTGGCAAAAGAACCAAAATAATACAAATTAAATAAAAAATTACGCATTTTGGACTGTTTTGAAATTATTTACCAATCTGGGGCAGTTGGTTACGCCCAGAACTGGGCATGACTGGTCACGTCCAGAGCCAGGCGTGACTAGGGGGGCAGTCATGCCTGGCTCTGGGCGTGACCAGTCATGTCCAGTTCTGGGCGTGACCAATTCTTGACAAGTGTCAGTCATGCACAGATGCAGCGATGTTATATAAACTTCGGACGGTCATAACTTTTGACTGGAATGTTCGATTGAGGCGAAATCGCTGGCCACGCGTTCAAAATTGAGAGGAGAAGGTGTTGGCAAGTCCCAAAAGGGACTTGGTCAAAAAATTTTCCCAAAAAACGCTTCTAAGTGCCTCAAAATTGTGATTTAACCTTCGAACATCCCAAAATTTTCTTGTTTTCTAATTTTTTAATTATTTAGTCGGTTAATTGCATGTTATTTTTTATTTTTTTCATTACTTCTATCAATTTCAAGCATTTCGACATATCGTACACCTCGATCGGACATTTCTATCAAAAGTTAGAACATTTGAAGGACATATCGTACGCCGTTATAACTTTTTTCGATATTCTAAATTTTATATGGTTTTGTTTAATTTTTTTTTTGGAATTTTTATATAATAACCCCATTTATCCCAAAGCACATTCATTTCTAACCTTTCCGCACTCATTCCACACTTTACCCCTCGTTCCACTCATCCCAAAGTGCACTCACCACACAATAATCAGAATTGTAGCACCCCATTAATTCCAAAGCGCACTTGGAGCGGGGAAACATTGCAGAACTCTAGAAATAGGAGTGGAACTGCGTGAGACAAAGTGAATCAAATTGAAATGCAAAAAATTGCATTGCGCTTACCCAGAGAGATAAAGATGGTGACCAACTTACTCGCACAATTGATCATTCACCATGAAAAATGGACGATCCTTTCTAATTCCCTTTCTCGCTTGGATGTATATGTTTTGGCCACACTAATTTTATATAATTGAGTCGCCGACTGACAGAAAGTCTGAGTTTCAGTGTAGTTTCGATGACGGGTTAATCGACTGCGTGCTTTTGACTGGAACAAAAAGAGAAAAGGGAAATTGTCTTCTATTTTTTTGAAAGAGAATTATCAAATTATGAGAGGATGAAAGAAATGATGAGAGTGATGAGAATAATGTGTTTAATGAGGTCAGTCTCGATATAAAAAATGAGAAGTATAAAAAAATATTCAATTTTTCGAATTCAAAAATAAAATTGAAAAGTTTTTTTTATTGAATAAAATATTTTATTAAAAATTAGTTATATATACAAAATCCAAAAAATATCAAACAACATCATATAAAAATTTAGAAATTATATTAAATAAAATAATATATTAAAAATTATATATACCAAAAATCCAGAATATATTAAATAAAATCATATAAAATTAAAAAAATATACTAAATAAAATAATATTAAATAAAAGTAAAAAAGATCATATCTATGATGAAGATCAGTCTAAAAATACTTTCAAATTAAATAAAAATAAAAATAAATAATATTAAATGATATTTTACGTCAAAAATCAAAACACGTTAATTTTGATTTTTATTTCAGTCACTAACAACTTTTACGACGGAATATTTTGGTTGCAAACAAAAATTAAAAAACCAAATTTTCCGTCGCAAAATCGGTCGCTAACTGATTTAGCAACAGATTTAGAGACAGATTTGGTCACACCCAATTTTGGACGTGACCGGTCATGCCCAGATTCAGGCGGGACCGATCATGTCCAATTTTAGGCGTGACCAACTGCCCCAGATTGGTAAATAGTTTCAAAACAGTTCCAAATTTATAATTTTTTATTTAATTTGTATTATTTGGATTCTTTTTGCCAAAAAAATTTTCAAATAGAGTAATATTTTTTTTATATTGATTGGTTGAACAAGGTACAGAAACTCGTAGATTGATTTATCAAAAGACGACTTCTTTCTTTCTTTCTTTTGGTGGACCCAAAGAGACGACTTCCTTTTTTTTTCTTTTTTCTTTTTTTTTTTTTTTTTGTGAGGAACGTCTACCTTTTGTAACAACTGCGAGATGGCATGTATAATAGGGTAGGGATAATTTTTTTTCCACATAAACTAAGAAAAATAATCACTCCAATATCATAGTATTTATTAGAAATCAATTTTACTAAAATATTTTTATTGTCTTTCTTGTTTTTACAAATATATTAATCTTAAATATGTTTTTAGTCTCTTAAATATATTAATTTCTTATATTTTATAATAATGAATAAAGCTTTTAATTTTGAACCAATCAAACTAATTTAATTTAATTTAATTAATTTCTCATTTTATGTAAATTTCATATAACATTTATTTATTAAAATTCATAATAGAACATTATTTATAAAAATAAACATTTTAATCAATTGACATTTGATTTAATAAAATATTTAATTGATTAAACTTTGTTGCAAATATCAGTCATAAATAATGTTAATGTTTTTCTATTTGAAAAAAATAAAATGATCCGTATAATAGTTCTGTGTAAAATTAAAATATATAACATTTGTATTCAAATTTATTCTTCAAAATATCTTTATACGAGTTTTCTTGTAGATTACTAAAGTCCTAATATATAATGGAACTTGGGAGTGTCTTCAATTAAATGCAATATACTTCATCGAGTGGCTAACCGTTAACGTCAAATAATTCTCAAAGAAATATGCAGTCAAAATATCCTTATCTTACCAAAAACATTACTTTTTTTCTTTTGATAAAGTAGCTTTATATATATATATATATATATATATATATATATATATATATAAAATGACTTTATTTATTTTATAAAGACCAAAAACATGACTGCTCCCTTCAAAATCACACTTTATTTATTTGATCTTACAAAAGACATAAGCGACTTTCCATTATTTTCCAAGTCTTTAAAGAACAGAAGAAACATACAAAGCACTCCCTCAGAAACATACAAAACATGCTCGAGAAAAACATTAATATCACGAAAAGCTTAATTACAGTGTACACCAAAAAACTAAAAAAACATAGAACACACCAGAAAACAAGTTTCAATTATTTACATAGTTGACCAAGTGTGATCATGGGGAGTGGATCCAAAGAAGATGATTTTGGCATCACAAACTCGTTATGCACTTGTTCCATACTTGGGCGAAAGCGTGGATTCTCACTTAAGCAAGCAAATGTTAATTTTGCAATCAAGATCACTTCTTCAACAATTGGCTTCACTGGCTGAGGTAGTCGCTGGTCCAACACATGAATTAATAGCAAATTAGACGCAGATGATGAAAACAATGCAGAAATGAGATCTCCTGGATGCTTTCCCATTATTATTTCCAAACAAAGCACTCCGAAACTGAAGACATCACATTTCTCATTCACTTCCATAGTATAAGCAAGCTCTGTAATTCATCAAAATAATATAAATAGTATTATAAAACAAGTAGCAGGACTTATTATTGAAACAAGTATATATATAGGATTAAATTCTTAAGAGCAAAAATGGCCTAACCTGGTGCAGAATATCCATATGTGCCTGCAAACGCTGTTATATTTTGTGAATCAGGATTCAGAATTTTAGCTGTTCCGAAGTCAGAGATGCGGGCATCATAATCCAAATCTATAAGAACATTCTTGCTTGATATGTCACGGTGAACAATAGGGGGAAAGCAACCATGATGCATATGGTACAAAGCACTTGCCACACCTTTAACAACCTTCACCCTCCTTTCCCAATCAAACATTGTTGCACGCGTATCATCGGTTAGTACTTTATCCAAGCTACCACCCTCTATGAACTCATAAACCAAAAAGGAGAAGCGTGGATGTAAACAATATCCAAGTGACTTCACAATGTTACGGTGCTTGATTTCGGCCAAGGCTTTAACCTCAGTTGAAAAGGCTTTTGAATCGGGTGTTTCCTCGTTGGGTGCAGCATGAAGTTTTTTCACAGCAACAATCTGTCCTGAGGGTAATTTCGCCTTATAGACAGATGCAGTTCCCCCTTCTCCAATGAGATATTTGTCATCAAACCCCTCTGTGGCTTCCATAATATCTTCATACACTATTTTTCCATCATAACTCCAAAGGGAATAATGATCCTCACTTTTTTCTTCTTTATCCTCCTCCTTTTTGGCCTTTGTTGCTCTTCGGTAGCAAATACATAACGAAATTCCAACCACCAATAATAATAGAAATAGAGCGCCGAAAGAAAGGAGTAATGCCAACATGATGATATTTCTTTTCATCTTATCATGAGGTGGGGTGTGGCAAGGCACCAAACTGGAGGCATTTCCACACAAGCCTTTATTATTTTTCAATGCATCAAATGAAGCGTTACGGAAGGCTGGAATGTTGGGAATTGAACCCTCCAATTGATTGTTAGATATGTCAACATTTGCCAAGCTATTCTTAAAAACAGGAATGGCTCCAGAGAGATTGTTGTGTGAGAGGTTTAGCGTTTCCAATCTTTGCAAAGTTGCAAGTTCTGCTGGTATTTTTCCGCTTAACAAATTCCTACTAAGGTCAAGATCTTGAAGAGATTGCAATTGGTTAAATTCTGAAGGAATGCTTTCTGTGAATTCATTCTTGCTCAAGTTCAAGTGAAGTAACATGCGCAACTCTCCCACCTGTTTTGGAATTGGGCCACTTAAATTATTTGCTGCAAGCTCGAGTCTTGTAAGGCCGGACAAGGCTCCCATTTCTGCAGGAATGTTGCCAGAAAGTTCATTGTCGCCTATTAATAACTTTGACAAAGTGGTCAAGTTCCCAAGTTCTTTTGGAATATTTCCTGTTAGATGATTTGAAGACAAGACTAGTACTTGTAAGCTGGGTGCCTGGCCGAGTTCTGGGGGTATACCACCAGATAAATTGTTGTTGGACATCATAAGGCTTGTGAGACCAGGACACTTTGCCCAGTTTGGTGAAATGTGGCCATAAAAATGATTGCTACTCAGATCAACGTAGTTCAACTTTGGATATACACCAAAAGCATCTGATATATTTCCGGTCAACTGGTTTCCATCTAGTCTGAGTCTGTAAAGACTGGAGCAATTTTTCAGGCTTTTCGGAACTGGACCCGTGAAATAATTATTGTTAGCAGCAAATCTTTTAAGTGAACCACCAAGGCAAATTTGTTGCGGCAAAGGGCCAGTGAAACTGTTTCTAGATATTTGTAACCATATGACATTGGTGAGGTTATTCATTGTGGGTGGTAATCTACCATGAAGTGTGTTATTTAACAAAAGAAAATAGGTGAGCTTTGTCAAATTTCCGAAGGTGGAAGGAATAACTCCGGAAATTTTGTTTTCAGAAAGGTCTAAGATCGTTAGATTGACCAAGTTTCCGATGGAGGCAGGAATTGATCCAGAAATCATGTTATCGCCAATGGTCATATTGACCAGCTTTGTCAAGTTTCCAATACTGGAAGGAATTAATCCTGAAATTTCATTTTGATCGATTTCGAAAACAATCAAATTGACCAAGTCTCCTATGTAGGGTGGAATGGGGCCAGAAAGACTATTGTCTGAGAGCTGAAGTTTTTCTAAATTTGTCAAGTTTTTTATTGAAGGAATTTTACCCGAGATAGAGTTACTTGACAGATTAAGTTCAACGAGGTTGGCCAACATTCCAATTGTTGGAGGAATGGTACCAGAAAGTTTATTTGATCCAAGTAATAAATACTTCAAGCTCCCCAATTGTCCAATCTCCTTAGGAATGTAGCCAGAAAGATTATTGCTTGCTAAGTTTAGCAATGACAAGCTAGCCAACTTCATCATGGAGATAGGGATTGAGCCATTAAATAGATTATCATCCATTATCAACTGAGAAACTCTGGACAAGTTAGCAATTTGCTGAGGAATAGTTCCAGTAAAACTGTTGTAACTAATATCCAGAGTTAGCAGCTTGGGAAAGGAAGAGAAGTTGAGAGTGTGGAGAGTACCTTTTAGCCCAAGATTTGCAACATTTATAGCTGTCACAGAGTTGGACTCGTGACAAACGATTCCTTTCCACCTGCAAGGACTGACAGCACTTGTCCATGAAGACAGAGAAGCTTGGCTTTGGTTGTCAAGGCTAGCTTTCCACTCAACTAGAGCACTTGCTTCCGTTCCTTCATAAGCAGTGATGGCAGCAAAGGCAAAAGAAGAAAACTTGAAAAGTTGGGAGGAATGGAGGCTTAGGAGTGAACAGAGAATCAGACGAATTAATGAAAGCTTAGTGAAAACCATGTTTGAGCTATTGGGTGATTATGGGAAAGTAGAAGATGCTGGACGCTCAAAGCTACCACGTTCTTATATATATAACTTAAAAGACTCAAAATTTTATGATTTTTAATAAATTTTAATTTGTTGCCAAACAACGTTGTATTTTAAATTGTTTCTAAGTTCATGTCAAAATGTCATTACACATTTAATAATAAATCCGTAAAATGAGCAAAATTGAAAATTATTGTTATAATAAAATCTACGGAAAAAATTCAAATTGTAAATTCATGAAATAATTATAATTTAGTGTTACAGTGTACAATTAAACCTATTTAATATTTTTTTATTAAATATATGCAAAATAATCAAGAGTATTTTAGTAAAAAGTAGTTTATATAAAACACAACGTAAAAGAGATCTTATCGAAAAAGAAATTCTCAAAAAATTATAGGATGGATGTATAATTATAATGAAATAGCAGAAATGCTGGTCATGGTCAATATGAAAGCACGTGTACCCTACAAATTGAACAAAAACGCACTTACGGTAGATATTTTTTGGAGTGTTTATTAAGTTCTGCTTAAAACTCGTTCAATATTTTTATTTTATTAAAAAAAAAGTGAAATTTTGAATTTTAAAAATAGTAATGGAGAGAAAATAACCCTTTAAATGAAAAATGTTTCAAATATATTTCTAATTCCTATAATATTTTTGTTTCCTAATAAAAAATTAAAAATGTTTATTGTAAAAAAATTAGTTTTATTATTTTTTATTTTATTTTAATTATTATAATATATTTATTTTCTTTTATTTTTCCTCGTAATATATAGATTATTTTCTTTTAGTTCTAATTAACTCTTTTTTCAAAAAGAGACTAACTCAAGATAAATAAATATTATAAGAAATAAAACAAAAAATAGTGCATTACAATGACTAAAATTAATTATTAAAAATAAAAACAAAAACTTTCCCTGACGTTTAGTTTCTGTTTAAAACAAGCATAAACTACAAGAACTTTCCCTAAAGTTTGGACCTATTATACGACATCCCTATGTTTTTTAACGATACTTTCATCCCCATCCTTTAAGCAGCATGAAGAATCTAATACATTGAGCAACTAATGTGACGTTAGTTTTGTTTGTTATTGTAATTTCACAGAAGAAATTTCCAGTTTTGAAGAATTTGTATGGTATTAAACTTGCCATTGTGAGCGGATTGGGAAGCAGATGTGTGTGAAAAAAAATTATTCATGCTTTTCATTGCCTCTCTTAATTTGTTTTTGAAATTTATCTTCTAAATTTTTCGTTTATAGTTAAGTGAACTCCAAATCAAATAAATGGTTTAAGAATGAAATGGTCATTTTTGGACAGTGCTTCAATTTCATGTAGCCCGTGTGTCAGGACATTCTTGAAACATAATAATATCATTAAAAGCCAGTGTGTCAGTTACGTGTTTGCTTCTGTTAACAGAGTTAAAAATGTTTGAGGGTGAGGAGTGGCTGCTGTTATGAGAGCCATTAAATATTTAAATTAGGGGAGTTTTTGTAGGTTGAAAAATTGAAAGAATACTTAATATAATAAATGAAAACTTTAAGGGAAGTATGTGCAATTTACAAAGAATTTTTCCTTTCATACACTACCAAATTCACAAAAATAAATGGCAAGGATCAATAATTTGTTTAACAATATTATTAATTAGATTAAATTGTAATTTTGATCCCTTTTAATTTCCTAAATTCATGATTTTGGTCTTTATTAATTTTTTATTGTAATATTTAATTTTTTTAATTTTATAAATAGATGATTACTGTTTAACTTATTGATTATTAACTAATAATTGTAATTAATAGAATTATTAAATTAATTATAAGTTAATTAAAAATTATTAATCATTAAAAACATTAATAAAAGATAATTTTATTAAAGTTTTAATAGTTAATAATTTGTAATTAACTTAATAACTCTATTAATCACAATTAATAATTTATCAAAGGAACTAAAGTTACCAATTTGTAACTAGAGAATTAAATATTATAATTAAAAAAAAAGGAAAACAACATATATTAAAAGATTAGAGATTAAAATTACAAATTAACCTATTAATTAAATTTGTAAAACTATACCCACCAATAACTTGGATTTTTGGATAAAGTCAATCTCCAAAGTCAAGTAAATATCATCATGACTCCGTGTTTGATTTATGAGAAACCTAGGAAAAGAACAAGTTGCTAAGATCGAGTAGAAAAGGTAGTTAAATAATGAAAGTTTAATCTGTTTTTCACAAAAGGGAAAAGGAAACACCAATCTTAAATATGCCAAATTACATGCAGTCACAACAATCTTAACCTTTAATCACCGCATCCTGCAGTCCTGATTTGTTGATTGTGCCTTTAATTTTTTGTGACAATGTACTTCAATGCAACATGAACAGAAAACACGCTTATATTACAGCCTAAAAAACAATAAAAGCAATCAACTTTAAATGGCAATGATAACATAACAATGCTGAGAGTAATTTCTAAGTGTCCAGCACTACGATTGGACTTGTTACTCTGTGCTTGCCATCTGTCCAAGACAAATTCCCAAATAAAGGAACGTTGTGACCAGGCACACCAATGGCCTGAAGAATAACCTGAAACTTCTTTTTTTCTCCAGTTTTCTTAAAGGTCAACGAACTTGGTTGCACACGAACCTTAATCCCCTTCGGCCACTGAGTATTCACAACATACGTGCTTGGAGGCCCAACATTTGTAACTGTACGAGTAACATTAATAGTCTTTGACCCAGGATGATGCACCGTAATTGAAGGATAGTTGAAATCTTCAATTCTGTAAGACTTGGGACAAGTGTAAGGGAATTTCAAATTGGCAAAAAACTTGAGTAAAGCTTGGTTGTAACCAGAAGCACATAGGAAGTTCAAGTAATCGGTTGTGCCTAAATCATAAACAAGTCCAGGGTGAATTGCAAGGTTAGGCTGAATTTGTCCGGCGCCGTATTCAAAGGGAGTTGCTTTCTTATCAAATGCATTCTGAATCGGTTGATTGGTGTTATCTAGTGTTGTAGCTGAAATTGATAAAAAAAGCATAGTAAGTTGTTAATAAGCCGCCAATGATTTGCTGTGGATGAACATTTTATGTTGATATTACTTTGGTAATTAATGAACGTACCTGTAGTCATAATAGCAGATTTGATAGCTGCTGGACTCCAATTAGGATGATATGTTTTGAGAAGACCCGCAATGCCAGCAACATGAGGACAAGACATAGAAGTACCCTGTTGCACGGTGAAAAGAACCCGACGTCTATCTGTTGCAAGATTCGTCGGACCCGCGGCTTGTGAAAAAGCAGCAATTATGCTCACACCAGGAGCTGTTATGTCAGGCTGAATAAAGAAACCATTTATCGTAAATTCATCTCTACATGAATCATTAATTGTACGAACGAAAATCATCATGTCATGTAGGTGTAGTTAACAAAATGTATATATTATTATAGACCTTTAGTATCAATGGTTGCACGGTACTGGGACCCCTGGATGAGAATCCAGCTATGATTGGAGCTGGCTTTACTCCTATATGTGTTTCTGCAGCATTCAAGTAAGCTAAAATCTCACTGCAACAACATATATATAAATTAGTATTCAAGTGTTTCACTTGCTTTCAACAACATATATATAAATTAATATTCAAATGTTTCACTTGCTTTGCTGCAGGTATATGTATGATCTAGAATACGACATTTAAAAAAATGGATTAGTATATAAACTTTACTTGTTACTGCCGCCTTTACTATTTTCATCATTAGTAAAAATATGATTGGTTTTTCCACCGACACTTGCAGCTGGTAAAATATGATCCTCGGCCAGAAGTAAATTTCCACTTCCCTTATCATTTAGCACAAAAACTGATACAGCGCCAGCAAGATGACCCTGTTGGACCTCACTAGCTGAAGTTAATTTATTGCCTCGAAGGCAGATTAGTATCTTTCCCTTTACTTTTCTAGGATCAAGTGTTCCCGGTTTGCAAAGACGGCTACACCAACATACATACATATATACACACGAAACGTATAAGACAAGTATATATAAATATTTGAGCAAGCTTGGGAAACAAAAAATAAAACTGTGCTTACGCATCATCCGTGGACACATTAGGAAGTTTAGCGTCAACAGATTTAATCACGGAATAGTACTTTTGTGACGGCGAAAATGGTGACAAACCTCGATTAAGACTGGCACCCTGATACAAGTACGGTTCAAGAATTAAGTTGACATAGTAAAAATATGAAATAAATCAATCTCTAGATTAGATCTCTTACCGTAACGGATTGATTGTTGCTGAGAGAAATGTTGCTGATAAAATCCCTGTCGATTGTGCTAGCAGCAACGGTGAAGGACCAGGGTGCAACATTTGTGACACTTAAAGGTGATGGTCCATCATTTCCAGCAGAGCAAACAACCACTATGTTTTTGGCGACTGCATGGAATGACCCTATGGAAATCCCATCTGTTAACAAAGCTTCGGCATAGGGATTAGACGCACCCACAGAGACAGAGATGACATCAACACCATCATAAATGGCATGATCAAATGCTTGTAGAATGTCTGCATCATGGCAACCTCCTGAATCGAGATTATTCCAGCATGCTTTGTAGGCTACAACACGAGCTTTTGGGGAGCCTCCCTTAGCAGTACCATTGCCGTTACCTTCAACATTTGCACCACGAACAAAATTACCACCAGCAGTTGACAGTGTGTGTGTACCATGCCCTACGAAATCACGTCCGCTGCGTAGCCTTGGGTCAATCTTCTTATCTTCGGCCTCCCGATTTTTTAGAAAAATTCTTGCTCCGATCAACTTCCTGAATATTCATCATAATTGTATTAATATTATGGCTACATGTTATAGCAATTAGCAGCAACTAATTCAAGAATTTTTCTTGACGTGAGCAATAAATAGTTTATAATATATATTATTAAAAAAATATCATAGAAATTTTTATGAAATATATAATGTTATTATGATACTCATTTATTTATTTTTGGTCTCTTGACTCTTGGAAAATATGGATTTGGAGGGCAGAGCGTTTTTTTATAAATAAAAAAAATAGACTTTTTCATATGAAACCACAATAGTCATTGTGTAGGAGCTTTGCATACTAACTTGTCATTTTTATTGCACTTTTTTATACTTATTTGAATAATAAAAAATATTATTCTTATTTGACTAATTAAAACTTTAGTTTCTATCCATCTAGGATACTTTCACACTCTTTCCTTTATTTCAAACCCATCGTTAATAAACACAAAAATACTTAATAGAATAATTAAATTATAATTTTGATTCCATATAAAATTAAAAAGATACATATATAATAGAATAACTACACCTATATTTCTATCCATCTAGTATACTTTGGTAGTTTTTCTTTAGTTTCAAACACATCCTTAATAAACACAAAATACAATACATAATAAAATTACTAAACTACAATTTTGATCGCTATAGATCATAATCTAGTATTTTGATCTCTATTTTTTCACAGCATTAATTTTCTTATTTTATAAAATTTACAATTTTAATTTAATTCTACTTTTGCACATTTTTTTATATTTTAACTAAATTGAGGATTCAAAATCAAACATTTAACAAACTAAAAACTAATTTAATTAATTAAAACAAAAAAGTGTATCAAAATAAATATTAGAATAAAATTGTGAATTTATTTAAAATAAATGAATTAAAATTGCGAGAGAGAGAAAATAAGAGCCAAAATTATACAGACAAAACATTAATTAGGCTGTTAATAAAATAACCACCACCTTCCATTGCCGTGATCATCACGCCGTTTTAAAATACATATGTTATTTCACGCTCAACCCAATTTTTGAATTGAAATAACAGGAAAATTACCTGTTACATAGATAACTCTTTGTATCATTAAAACTGTCGATCTCACAGACACCTTTCCCTCGCCACTTTGAAGGGACAGGCCCGTATCCTTTGTCGCGGAAACTGGGGTGTTCGGGCCAAACCCCTGTTCAAGAAGCAACTAACGTATTTACAAAAGGAAAATATGTTTGCAGTACAAATTCATGAAGAAAACAAAAATGTAAACTCAATTATGAGCACGAGGAACTGCAGTAAAAAAGAGAGTAACTAAGCATATATACCTGTATCAATATTAGCGATGATTATATTTTCTCCAAATTTTGCTTTCCTCCAAGCGGAGTTTGCAGGAATTTTTCCATTTTTTTCCAGTCCAAGAAAATCCCATGACCTGGTAGTCAACAATTTGTGCTCTTTGCTCAAGAAAATAGAAACTACATTTGGATTTTCTGTACCAATACAAACATGTGATACATTATTATATCAATTTGTGTGGCTTCAAGATGACAAGAAAATCATGACAATATATGGTAATAGTCTTTGCTCACTTGCAATCTGTGATGCTTCTTCCTCTTCAAGTAGGGCAGCAAAGCCATTGATGTGCTTATTGTATGAGTACATAAATGCTTCCTTGGCCTTCTCATGACTGTTAAATTATCAAATTTTAATTAACGCGAACGTCCTAATAATATTTAACAGAATTTAACATTTGTGTTACCTTCCTAAGTAAGAGGCGAGTAAATCATGATGGGAGTTTGTGGCTGTTTCAAGATCACTTGGCAGAGGGTCCGGACCATGAGAATGTCCTCCCAAGTACACAATGTAGGTCTGGAAACACAGAATTCAAAGCACACAATTGGTGAAATGTTTTATGGTACATTAATTAACAAAATATAAATTTGGAAATTCTCAAAGTTGGAACTTGAAGAGATGATGGCAAAACTCCATCAGATTAACCGTAACTGGGGAACTAAAAGGCAAAAGCTTACTAGCCTTTCTAAGGGCATTGGTAGGTTCCTGCAAGAAAATGCAGAGAAGGAATAACGACAGAACATGTTTGAAGATGGAGAATGCCATAATATATCTTCAGTTGTTGTTTCGCTGTGGATGTAATCCATGCCTGTGCCACTGCTTATATATATTCCATCTTAATTTTATTCTATTCTTTTCTTTCTCTCTTCATTGTTCATTAGTTATTATATATTATTTATTTTTTCTCTCAATTATTTTGAGTTGTTTTGTGCTTGTAACCATGGTCAGAATATTTGAATGTTCAACAATAAAAGTTTCTTATCAAGAGTTTCTTTATCTAAAAACAATTAATTAATAAAATTTAATGGAGTATAATATAAATTCAGGAAGAATGATATGTCTTAGAAATTACAAAAAAAATTAGTTATTTATCATTAGTTTTATCTGTCATAAATTTTAATTAATTTGAATTAAAAGTAATGTAGATGTTGATTATTTTTTTATTCACACATAACTAAAAAAAGAGAGTATGCGGTAATATTTTTATTCATACACATGACTAAAAAAAGAGAGTATGCGATTATCATCGCTCCCTAATATAACCCCGCTTTCACCATTTTCTAGAAGCATGATTTTAATATGAAAAAAGAATGGTTTACGAAAGGTATATATACTTACTTATTTGATAAATATATCATCCTACCAAATAAAGTTGAAAATATAGTAAATATTGTGGTGTAATAAAAATAAAAAAATATAAGACGCAAAGAATGTATATATATTATAAAATTTGATGAAGGTCTTTGCGCATAATGCTTTACTGTTGGCTTTCGAAATTTGCCTGCGCCATCTTCCACCAATCACCATATGTCACTCAGAAGAAAAAGTCTTTCACTCCATAAGGTTTGAGGAAAAAAACATGTATAACTATATATTTCTCTTATTTGGTTTGAGAAAAAATAAAAAATAAATCAAAGACAGTAACTCACCTTTAGAAAGAAAAAAATTACAACTTTTCTATTTTAAATTTCTTTTCCAATTTAAATTTTGAAGTTTTCTTTTCTCTCTTTTGTTTTTTCCTCTTCCGGACATAGGGTAAGTGAAGCTCTGTATTTTACATAACTTTGACCTATTTTCATTACATAGACACCAGTGACATCATAAATTCCTACCTCTTTTATTAATTATTACTTATTGCAAATTGCAACAGCACCACCGACAATTTTGATAAAGATCCTGCTTGTAGCTCTTCCAACATATTGTAGCCCTGTAGAAGACGCAGGTCGACAACAGAAATTATTTTTTAATTCTATTTAAATTAAATAAAATATTATAAATTAATTTTTATTATTGAGGTTTAATTTCCATTGGTGATGATAACAGTCATATAATTCTGTTTAAATAAAGAAAAAAAAGTTAACATACAGATTGAACGAAGATTGAGTTTGATTTAGTAATGCAAAGACAATTACATGACATATTAGCATTTGTTAGAAATAAATGTGTAATAACAAGACTCAATCGATTATGTAATCAATTTTAATTTTAATAATAGAGTATTATTAAATTTTTATTATCATACTCTACTATAAAACGTTTTGAGTCATGGATTGTATTGTACCAGTGATGTAAATTACATATAAATATATGAATATTATATAATCAAATAATTGAAAAAAATATTTAAATATTTTTAATTTGATCCATTGATGGAAATAATTTTTATCACATGGTCTAATTAGAACATTTTTTCTATTCAATAATAAATAGAAGAGACTAAATTAAACTAATTAAATAAATAAAATAACTAAATTAATAATTTACGAGAAAAAAGTACCGCTGGATCACGTGAAACACTCCAGCCCACTTAATTTTAGCACAAACGTTGCATAAAGTGCCTTCTTTTCATCAAATATTTCAAAGCAAACACTTTTTAATAAAAAAGGTAAAAAAGAAAAAGAAAATCCCTGTTTGATTAATAAAAAAACATAGGTATCAAAATAAATAGAAAAAAAACAAAGATAAAACACAAAGGAATTAAAGTGCACAAAGTTCGAGATTAAAAATAGTTAAAGTGCACAAAGTTCGAGATTAGAAAGACAATTTTAGTTATTTTTATGATATATTTGATTTAGAAGATCAGAATAAAATGAATAGAAATAAAATAACTTTTTAAAAGTTAAAATAAAAAATAAAATAATTTAGTTTCCCTAAAAGAATTTACAGTTTCTCTTTAATATTATTTTTAAACATATTATTAATTTTCTCATTCAACACAATACAAAAAGTCATACCAAACATACTTTTAAGAAATATTTTATTGACATAGATTTAGACTAAAATATCTTCAATTTTCAACTACAATTATCACAAATTATTCTATAAATCAAACCTTTTCAATTATTCACAATAATAAATAAAAGAAAGAACTGATTACGACTACTCCTTCCGTACCAAATTGATTAATGTTTTAGCGTCATAAGAAATTCTATGTTGACCAATTTTAATTCTGTCATCTGATTAATAAATATTATTTCCTTGATACACTTGATAGTATATTTATTGAAATAAACAAATTAAAATATTATAATAATTTCAAGAATCTTACCAAACATAAGATCTCGTGAAAAGAAATATCATAAAAAAGTTAAAAGAACGAAAATTTTGATACAAAACCAAAAGACTAAAAAAAGTATTACTTTAGAATTTAGAGGGTATTTTTACTTTACTTTTACTAAAAAAATTAAATAATTCTCACCATAAAATTAATGCAAACACACTATACTCATGTCCACGTAGAATTCTATTGATTAACCATATAAAAATCTGGTAGATGAAAATTAAATTATGTATACATTATATACTTTGCTTAATTATAATTTTATTTTGAGTTAAAAAATAATTTAATTTTATCTCAAATTCATTTTCTTTTGCTAAACGCTCTATATTTTTTTCTTTAGTGACCACCACCACTGCTACCGGCTACCTGCTACCTGCTACCATAACAACAGAGAATATATGAATGCTTGACCTCTCTTCCTACGAGCCTTCTCCATCTCCAATCACATTCACAGCCAATTTATGTATTGTCTCTGTTTTTTAGGAGAGAAAAGATAAAGTTATTCCAAAGATAATCATAAGTCAATGACTAATTGACTATGGCCACATCACCGTTCAAAAAAGAGGAATTTTGCTAAGTTGATTTTCAATATAAGATGTTTGATGAATTTTTTAAGATAAAAAATAACTTCTTATTTTTTTGTAGTTAGAGAAAATCCAATTAATGTTGTAGATTTTTTAAATTTAAATCTAAGTATTTTATATAAATAATTTATTTTACAAATTCTTAAAAATAAAAAATAATTTAATATGCTCTAAGTTTCTCTTCCATATTCACTCGGGTAGCGAAAATGCTGCATGTTTTAGCCACTTTGTTGATGTACGTGGGGGAATAAGACTTTTTCTTTTTTGGAGGAAAAAGATTAGGCTCCGTAAAAAGTGAAACAGAGCAACAGCCATCTATTAAAGCACCTTCAAGTCCGTCCGAGGTGCTGATGTGGTTAAACTTAAAAAGGAAGAGAAAAATAAAAAAAGTAACTTGTTCAAAGAAATAAAAACAAAAAAATCAACATAACATTGATTTAAATAATATTAAATTTGATTTTCTAAATAAGATTTCAGATTTAATATAATGTTTAGTGACCAAAAAAAGAAGATACATAAAATAAATGAATAGTTATTTTTTTCCTCTAAAATCAAATACTTTTATTTTTATCGTATTTCTCACTTATTTTATCAAATACTTCACTTTTATATATATATATATATATATATATATATATATATATATATATATATATTCTCTTCTTCTATTAAGCACATCCTAAGAAATGATTATTGGAACAGGTTCTTGGTACGTAAATATTCTTAAAGTAGCATATGCTTATAAGAATATCAATTTTTAAAAGTTTTGTCGGTGTTATGTACATATAGCTTTATGAACAATAAATTATTTTTCTACATTTCATAAATATTGTTATTTTACCTTTTTTATTTTAACATTGTTGATGCTTAAACATTTTGAAGTCTTATTAATTATTTTTTCATATATACTTCTATTTAAAATAACTATATTTATTCTTAAATTTACTAGGAACATTATACTTGTAGCCTAAACATGAATATTTAAAATTGTATTGCAGAAGAGAAGATAGTGGACATTTAATAACTAAACGACAAATTTTAACATGAATTAAGAGTAAAATTCAATTACATTATAATCTAGTAGTGTGAGTCTATCAACATTTAGTTAGAAAGATCTAGAAATATATGAAAAGAAAAAGAAACGACAAAAGGGTAGAAATTATCCCTTTCTTTATAAATTGGAGATGAATAAAAAAAATTCTTCCAAGACCTTACATTGTCAAGCCTTAAACAAGCAAAAGGGTAGAAAATATCCCTTTCTTTATAAATTGGAGATGAATAAAAAAATTCTTCCAAAACCTTACATTGTCAAGCCTTAGCCCTTTATTCTTGTTCAGGTTTTCTACGTATGTCCCTCTCAGTTTATTATAAAAAAAAAGTCATGGGCTTAAATACTTGTTTGGTATTTATAATTTAGTTTTTTTTCATTTTTGTCTTGGTATTTTTTTTTTGTTTTAATCCTTTTAAAATATGTTTATTTTATTTTTTTATTTTTAAAATGCTTTAGATTGTAATTTGAACAATAAAATAAATGTTTTGAACAATAAAAAAATATTATTTAAAACTTTTTAAGAAAAAAATATTTTATAAGGATTAAATCATTTTTTTACAAGAACGAAAAAGGGAAAAATTAAATTATAAATAAGTTGACATATTTTATAATATAAATGATATGTTGAGATGCTAATGATTAATTTAAAATAAATTATCGTTCTTCACTTTAAGAAAAGTGCATTATCACTATAAACAAAGTTGCCTAGCATAGCGCATAAAGGAAACTCAGAATAAAGTAAGGAAAACTGGAAAAGTGTGTTTGGAAACGAGAATACGAGAATATCCGTTTCTTCCCTTTGTCTCAAACTTGATACTTTTATCATTATTATTATTAGATAAATAATTATTTTTGTTTTATTTTTAAATACGTAGATCCTGATAAAATTTATTTATTAAATATGAAAATTTGAACTTAAATTTTTTAAAGTGAAAAAATACGATAAATTTATTTATTCGTTAAATTTTATTTATTACCAATAATAAAAGAATATATGTAATATATTTAAAGATGAATTTGAAGAATAAAAATGATTATTTATTCAAAATATAATTTAATATTTTTTATTTTTTAATGATTAGAGGTATAATATTATAATAAATATTTAAAAAATAGAAAAATAAATATAAATTAGAAAAATATAATAATAAATATAATATTAATTAATAAATATAATTTATCAATTGTTCTTAAAAAAATTTTAATGTTATAAATAGTAAAAGAGAAGAGAAAGCAAAATGACAGTGACGCTTTAAAGGAATACGTTTCGTTTTTAGTTTAAATTCTATGCATAATTATAGTATACATCTAATTAATTAGAAATCATTGTTTGAATAACTTTTAAAATATCTTTTTAGTGTTTTATAGAACAGTCAGAAAGGATTGGTCACCAGACACCAACTTTTTGGTAGTGTTTGAATAATTTTTAAAATATTTTTTTATAAAAAATAACAAACTTATCATACTTTTTCATATTTTAATTGACACGTACGTCCTAATAATTGCTTCCTTGGCTTCTCATGACTGTTAAATTATCAAATTTTAATTAACACGTACGTCCTAATAATATTTAACAGAATTTAACATTAATATTTGTTTTACCTTCCTAAGTAAGAAGCGAGTAAATCATGATGGGAATTTGTGGCTGTTTCAAGATCACTAGCCAAAGGTCTTGACCATGAGAATGTCCTCCCATGTACACAATGTAGGTCTGAAAACACAGAATCCAAAGCACGCAATTGGTACATCAACAAAATATAAAATTGGAAATTCTCAAAGTTGGAACTTGAACAGTTACAAAACTCCATAAGATTAATGAGAAACAATAATCAGTAAAAATGGGTAACATAAATTTCTTTTTTTTTTTTTTTTTTCTTTTTGTGGTATTACAAGTCCTCACACATACGAGTGTATTCATATAAACACATAACAATTTTTCTGGTAGAATATTTCTGATGTATTTAGATAATGGTCTATCAAGTCACATCATGTTGGCCTTTTACATGAGATGCTATTTATAATATGACATGACTTTTTACCTAAAGACATGACTCTTCATTTGAGTAACTCTTCACCTAAGAACATGACTCTTCACATGAGTAACTTCTTCACTCAGGGACATGACTATTTACATATCTAATTTATTATTATTAAAGTTTAATTCAACAAAATCCCCCCATAAACTTTAAATATTTCTTCCGTCTTCATCCCCAACATCTTCTTACAATTTTCCATCTCCGACTGGATCTCAGCTTGCCACATGAAGTAACTCCACCTTCTTTCATTTTACTTGATCTCGGATGAATGGAATCTGACGTAGATATGCTTGCTCCTTTCGTGATTGATTGGGTTCTTAGCTAACTCGATTGCTGGCTTATTATCTACACGGATCTCAGTTGGATTGTCTTACTTTGATGGGATTAAACACACAATCCCCTTCTCTGTTGAGAGCAACACCTCAACCAACCACAAACACTGGGGAGTCACCAGACTCAACCAACAATAGCTTTACGTGGGAGAAAACCTTCAAAAGGAAAATCCATGAGACCTAGTCCAGAACAATCCACTATTCTCAATAATAATGGTTACAATCACTCTCAACGGCCTTCAACCGAAGACACTCAACCTCACCAACAACAATGGTAGAGATGCTCTCAACAAGGGTTGTTGTTAACCTCTCGAAGATGCTCTCTCAACAGCCTAATTGTAACCACCACTTCACTCTTTCATTTTATTCGTATTTATTTTATTTGCAGCGGATAATTTATTTTAAAAAGACCAATGATTAATTGAAAATAAGTGAAGTTTTGAAAATGATTTTGAAATAAAGGTTTGATAGTAAATCTTATTGGATTTATCCACAAGTAGATTAGAAAACATAAAAGGCTATGTCATAACTT